>CAJQUW010007517.1:0-256418 GCA_907163375.1 Prostheceraeus crozeri
TGACGTCCCCCCCTCTGGAACGATAGAGTGTCGTGGTGGACTTGGGCGACCGCCAGGATTAGTCTTGAGGCTATAGTGTGTGATGTTTTTCGTGCAATCTGCTGAATGTTGGGTTGTAAAATGGGTTGTTTCGAGTGGAAGGAGTGGTCGGATGAGAAAACGGAGGTCGGATTCGTGTTCAGCGTTAAATTCTGCATCGGTAGGGTGATTTTCAAGGCAATCGGTGAAAAAATTTTCAACATTTTTCGAAAAACGACAGAGTTAGAATTTGGGACGTTTTGGGCTGTAGCTTCAAAACGAAGCATCGGATGGGAAAACGGATTTCAGATTTGGAATCAGCGTGAAATTCTCTATCTGTATGGTGAGTTTCAAGTCAATCGGAGAGAGAAATTTCACTGACGTCCCCCCCCCCTCTGGACAGCTTGCTTCGATTTTGGCTTCCAGTGGACGGATTTTGTCGTGCGATAGCTCGTTTGAAAGCTAAGAGTGAGACAAATTCAGTGAAAGAATCGGCTTGTTCCTATCTGTCTTCGTTCAAAAGTTAGAGCGGTTACAAGATTTTAGGTCGGAGCTCGCTCACCTGAAAAAATCCTAAGTGTCAGAGTGACTTTGTATGGGTAAAATTTTGAAAATTTTCCAAAGTGTGGAATTTCGACCTGGGACCGTCACCAAAACATTTTTCATCAAATTTTGAAATTTCACTGACGTCCCCCCCCTCTGGACAGCTTGCTTCGATTTTGGCTTCCAGTGGACGGATTTTGTCGTGCGATAGCTCGTTTGAAAGCTAAGAGTGAGACAAATTCAGTGAAAGAATCGGCTTGTTCCTATCTGTCTTCGTTCAAAAGTTAGAGCGGTTACAAGATTTTAGGTCGGAGCTCGCTCACCTGAAAAAATCCTAAGTGTCAGAGTGACTTTGTATGGGTAAAATTTTGAAAATTTTCCAAAGTGTGGAATTTCGACCTGGGACCGTCACCAAAACATTTTTCATCAAATTTTGAAATTTCACTGACGTCCCCCCCCTCTGGACAGCTTGCTTCGATTTTGGCTTCCAGTGGACGGATTTTGTCGTGCGATAGCTCGTTTGAAAGCTAAGAGTGAGACAAATTCAGTGAAAGAAACGGCTTGTTCCTATCTGTCTTCGTTCAAAAGTTAGAGCGGTTACAAGATTTTAGGTCGGAGCTCGCTCACCTGAAAAAATCCTAAGTGTCAGAGTGACTTTGTATGGGTAAAATTTTGAAAATTTTCCAAAGTGTGGAATTTCGACCTGGGACCGTCACCAAAACATTTTTCATCAAATTTTGAAATTTCACTGACGTCCCCCCCCTCTGGACAGCTTGCTTCGATTTTGGCTTCCAGTGGACGGATTTTGTCGTGCGATAGCTCGTTTGAAAGCTAAGAGTGAGACAAATTCAGTGAAAGAATCGGCTTGTTCCTATCTGTCTTCGTTCAAAAGTTAGAGCGGTTACAAGATTTTAGGTCGGAGCTCGCTCACCTGAAAAAATCCTAAGTGTCAGAGTGACTTTGTATGGGTAAAATTTTGAAAATTTTCCAAAGTGTGGAATTTCGACCTGGGACCGTCACCAAAACATTTTTCATCAAATTTTGAAATTTCACTGACGTCCCCCCCCCTCTGGACAGCTTGCTTCGATTTTGGCTTCCAGTGGACGGATTTTGTCGTGCGATAGCTCGTTTGAAAGCTAAGAGTGAGACAAATTCAGTGAAAGAATCGGCTTGTTCCTATCTGTCTTCGTTCAAAAGTTAGAGCGGTTACAAGATTTTAGGTCGGAGCTCGCTCACCTGAAAAAATCCTAAGTGTCAGAGTGACTTTGTATGGGTAAAATTTTGAAAATTTTCCAAAGTGTGGAATTTCGACCTGGGACCGTCACCAAAACATTTTTCATCAAATTTTGAAATTTCACTGACGTCCCCCCCCCTCTGGACAGCTTGCTTCGATTTTGGCTTCCAGTGGACGGATTTTGTCGTGCGATAGCTCGTTTGAAAGCTAAGAGTGAGACAAATTCAGTGAAAGAATCGGCTTGTTCCTATCTGTCTTCGTTCAAAAGTTAGAGCGGTTACAAGATTTTAGGTCGGAGCTCGCTCACCTGAAAAAATCCTAAGTGTCAGAGTGACTTTGTATGGGTAAAATTTTGAAAATTTTCCAAAGTGTGGAATTTCGACCTGGGACCGTCACCAAAACATTTTTCATCAAATTTTGAAATTTCACTGACGTCCCCCCCCTCTGGACAGCTTGCTTCGATTTTGGCTTCCAGTGGACGGATTTTGTCGTGCGATAGCTCGTTTGAAAGCTAAGAGTGAGACAAATTCAGTGAAAGAATCGGCTTGTTCCTATCTGTCTTCGTTCAAAAGTTAGAGCGGTTACAAGATTTTAGGTCGGAGCTCGCTCACCTGAAAAAATCCTAAGTGTCAGAGTGACTTTGTATGGGTAAAATTTTGAAAATTTTCCAAAGTGTGGAATTTCGACCTGGGACCGTCACCAAAACATTTTTCATCAAATTTTGAAATTTCACTGACGTCCCCCCCCTCTGGACAGCTTGCTTCGATTTTGGCTTCCAGTGGACGGATTTTGTCGTGCGATAGCTCGTTTGAAAGCTAAGAGTGAGACAAATTCAGTGAAAGAATCGGCTTGTTCCTATCTGTCTTCGTTCAAAAGTTAGAGCGGTTACAAGATTTTAGGTCGGAGCTCGCTCACCTGAAAAAATCCTAAGTGTCAGAGTGACTTTGTATGGGTAAAATTTTGAAAATTTTCCAAAGTGTGGAATTTCGACCTGGGACCGTCACCAAAACATTTTTCATCAAATTTTGAAATTTCACTGACGTCCCCCCCCCTCTGGACAGCTTGCTTCGATTTTGGCTTCCAGTGGACGGATTTTGTCGTGCGATAGCTCGTTTGAAAGCTAAGAGTGAGACAAATTCAGTGAAAGAATCGGCTTGTTCCTATCTGTCTTCGTTCAAAAGTTAGAGCGGTTACAAGATTTTAGGTCGGAGCTCGCTCACCTGAAAAAATCCTAAGTGTCAGAGTGACTTTGTATGGGTAAAATTTTGAAAATTTTCCAAAGTGTGGAATTTCGACCTGGGACCGTCACCAAAACATTTTTCATCAAATTTTGAAATTTCACTGACGTCCCCCCCCCTCTGGACAGCTTGCTTCGATTTTGGCTTCCAGTGGACGGATTTTGTCGTGCGATAGCTCGTTTGAAAGCTAAGAGTGAGACAAATTCAGTGAAAGAATCGGCTTGTTCCTATCTGTCTTCGTTCAAAAGTTAGAGCGGTTACAAGATTTTAGGTCGGAGCTCGCTCACCTGAAAAAATCCTAAGTGTCAGAGTGACTTTGTATGGGTAAAATTTTGAAAATTTTCCAAAGTGTGGAATTTCGACCTGGGACCGTCACCAAAACATTTTTCATCAAATTTTGAAATTTCACTGACGTCCCCCCCCCTCTGGACAGCTTGCTTCGATTTTGGCTTCCAGTGGACGGATTTTGTCGTGCGATAGCTCGTTTGAAAGCTAAGAGTGAGACAAATTCAGTGAAAGAATCGGCTTGTTCCTATCTGTCTTCGTTCAAAAGTTAGAGCGGTTACAAGATTTTAGGTCGGAGCTCGCTCACCTGAAAAAATCCTAAGTGTCAGAGTGACTTTGTATGGGTAAAATTTTGAAAATTTTCCAAAGTGTGGAATTTCGACCTGGGACCGTCACCAAAACATTTTTCATCAAATTTTGAAATTTCACTGACGTCCCCCCCCCTCTGGACAGCTTGCTTCGATTTTGGCTTCCAGTGGACGGATTTTGTCGTGCGATAGCTCGTTTGAAAGCTAAGAGTGAGACAAATTCAGTGAAAGAATCGGCTTGTTCCTATCTGTCTTCGTTCAAAAGTTAGAGCGGTTACAAGATTTTAGGTCGGAGCTCGCTCACCTGAAAAAATCCTAAGTGTCAGAGTGACTTTGTATGGGTAAAATTTTGAAAATTTTCCAAAGTGTGGAATTTCGACCTGGGACCGTCACCAAAACATTTTTCATCAAATTTTGAAATTTCACTGACGTCCCCCCCCCTCTGGACAGCTTGCTTCGATTTTGGCTTCCAGTGGACGGATTTTGTCGTGCGATAGCTCGTTTGAAAGCTAAGAGTGAGACAAATTCAGTGAAAGAATCGGCTTGTTCCTATCTGTCTTCGTTCAAAAGTTAGAGCGGTTACAAGATTTTAGGTCGGAGCTCGCTCACCTGAAAAAATCCTAAGTGTCAGAGTGACTTTGTATGGGTAAAATTTTGAAAATTTTCCAAAGTGTGGAATTTCGACCTGGGACCGTCACCAAAACATTTTTCATCAAATTTTGAAATTTCACTGACGTCCCCCCCCCTCTGGACAGCTTGCTTCGATTTTGGCTTCCAGTGGACGGATTTTGTCGTGCGATAGCTCGTTTGAAAGCTAAGAGTGAGACAAATTCAGTGAAAGAATCGGCTTGTTCCTATCTGTCTTCGTTCAAAAGTTAGAGCGGTTACAAGATTTTAGGTCGGAGCTCGCTCACCTGAAAAAATCCTAAGTGTCAGAGTGACTTTGTATGGGTAAAATTTTGAAAATTTTCCAAAGTGTGGAATTTCGACCTGGGACCGTCACCAAAACATTTTTCATCAAATTTTGAAATTTCACTGACGTCCCCCCCCCTCTGGACAGCTTGCTTCGATTTTGGCTTCCAGTGGACGGATTTTGTCGTGCGATAGCTCGTTTGAAAGCTAAGAGTGAGACAAATTCAGTGAAAGAATCGGCTTGTTCCTATCTGTCTTCGTTCAAAAGTTAGAGCGGTTACAAGATTTTAGGTCGGAGCTCGCTCACCTGAAAAAATCCTAAGTGTCAGAGTGACTTTGTATGGGTAAAATTTTGAAAATTTTCCAAAGTGTGGAATTTCGACCTGGGACCGTCACCAAAACATTTTTCATCAAATTTTGAAATTTCACTGACGTCCCCCCCCTCTGGACAGCTTGCTTCGATTTTGGCTTCCAGTGGACGGATTTTGTCGTGCGATAGCTCGTTTGAAAGCTAAGAGTGAGACAAATTCAGTGAAAGAATCGGCTTGTTCCTATCTGTCTTCGTTCAAAAGTTAGAGCGGTTACAAGATTTTAGGTCGGAGCTCGCTCACCTGAAAAAATCCTAAGTGTCAGAGTGACTTTGTATGGGTAAAATTTTGAAAATTTTCCAAAGTGTGGAATTTCGACCTGGGACCGTCACCAAAACATTTTTCATCAAATTTTGAAATTTCACTGACGTCCCCCCCTCTTATCGATTGCATATTCACAGGGTATATAAGAACGGGATCGGGAGAGGAATTTCACTAAGTTGAGAAACTGACTACAGGTAAGTCGTTTCTCTTGAGGTCCGATATCGGACTTCTGACTTTACATTGCTGATATCAGCTAAGGTGTCAGACTTATAGGTTAGTCAGTATAGCATGACTGACCATTTGATGATAGTAGGCCGAAATCTTCAAACGGCTATAACTTTGCTTCTACAAGTCCTTTAGACTTGATTCAAAAAACATTCGACAGCGTTTGCTATGCTGAAGGTGACAGACTACTTATAAACGTTTTATGAGTAGTACTAAAATACTGAAAAATTTAAATTCATATTTAATGATAATAATTAAAGTTTTTGAATAAAAAGCAGTCGTTTATGAGTCTCTGTGACTTGGGTCGTTTCCTCTTGTAAATAACTCCACCGGTTTTCATGTCAAAACTGGGGCCCGGATACCAACACAGTGATATGACGCACGCTCTGTCCGATCGAGGTTGGATTTGTGGGTCGAGGCCTTGGAGCTGGGATAAGATCCCCTCTGAGTAATGCCTGTAACGGATTCAAGAGCTTAACACCCAAACGGTTGCTGACTTGCTATCAAATGTTTGGTGACTTAGTCTTTCAATGCATATCAGCAAGTAGTATCCTATAAACACTTGCTATCAAATTTTACTCTATCTTTACAGAATTATCATGACAAAACCGAATAACGCAAAGATGTTAGTTGGCAAGTGCAGTTGTGGCAAGATTGCCAGAGGTAGCGAACTTAAGAAGCATTTAAAAGAAAAAGAGGGGACGATGGGCCATGAGAGGAAAGTGATGTTGAGGTTGTGTGTGTCTTGTCGGAAATGTGTGATGGGGGATGAGAAGGAATTTATGAAGGCGCATTTGCAGTGTGAGAGTGGGAACATCGGAGAGAAGGGGTTCAAGGCATGGTTTGAGGGAGAGTTGTTGGAAAGGGAAGAGGTGAGAAAGGCGGTGGCAACGATTCAGGACGTGATTGGGGAGAAAGTGGTGAGGAATGCGAGTGATGTGATTTCGAGTGATGGGAGTTCGAATGAGGAAGTTGAGTTGAGAGCGAAAATGAAGAAGAAGGATGATGTTGATTTGGATGCGGTGATGGAAGATTTGTTTGGGACATAGCGGATTTGAAGGAAGAGTGGGAGGGGGAGGAAGTGGCTAAGCCGATGGCAGCGTCATCGCCACGGCAGCAAGAGGCGTATGATACGGAGGTATTTGTGAGAATGAAGGATCGTGTGATGGCTTTGGAAAGTAATAATAGAAAAGTTTTGAAGGAGAATGAAGAGCTGAAGGTGAAGGTTGAGGGGTATAGGGCAACGAGGGAAGAGTTGGAGAGCTTGAGAAAGAAGGAGAAGGAATGGATGGCGGAAAGGAGCGAGTTGATGAGGAAGGCAGGTTTGGTGGAGAGTTTGCAGGCGAGTGTGTCGAGGAAGGATGAAGAGATAGAGCGGATGCGAAGCGTGGTGAAGGAGACGGAGGAGGTGAAGGTTATTAATAAGAGGTTGACGGGTGAAGTGGAGCGACTGCATGAGCGTTTGAAGTGTCGAAAAAGGAGAGTATATGAAGTTCATCTTCCCCTCTTTGAGAATAACGTATGCGATGCCCCTACAATCTCCAGCGACTTAAATGAGACACAGTTGTGTTATGAGGGGGATGGAGTTCGCTGCCTCCACATGACGATGAACATCAATGGAGATCTTGATGACTTCGTCGTCAGAAAAGTCAGAAAGAAGGTTCCCAGTAAGTCTATTCAACATAATCATTTTTGTAGCTCATCTAATCTCCTATTATTTTTCTTTCAGAGTGTTTGCAGTAGTAGTGTCGGTGGACGGAGAACGACCCATGGGCTCTTTTAAGGGCCAACCTTCTAATGCAGCTAAAGCGGTCCCAAGCCCGCCACATATCCTCGGATATGGAATGCAGAGGGGAAGAAAAATGATGAATGGAATGAAATGGGAGGACACTCACGCGCCACACGCAACATAACACACTTCTCTCTTCCGTAGTCTAACAAGCTCTTTACACATGGATCGCAGTCGATTGCTATCCCTGTATCAGAAGTGTAAGCTATCTTAATTTTATTTGACACTATTTCATCTATCATCATCGTCCATATGAAATGTTTTAAGATTTACAAGTTAGACTAAGCGTGCTACTATTTCCAAATGAAAAAGTATACATGGTTAAATCATCCACTTAAGCCCATCCGTAGTCTAACAAGCTCTTTACACATGGATCGCAGTCGATTGCTATCCCTGTATCAGAAGTGTAAGCTATCTTAATTTTATTTGACACTATTTCATCTATCATCATCGTCCATATGAAATGTTTTAAGATTTACAAGTTAGACTAAGCGTGCTACTATTTCCAAATGAAAAAGTATACATGGTTAAATCATCCACTTAAGCCCATCCGTAGTCTAACAAGCTCTTTACACATGGATCGCAGTCGATTGCTATCCCTGTATCAGAAGTGTAAGCTATCTTAATTTTATTTGACACTATTTCATCTATCATCATCGTCCATATGAAATGTTTTAAGATTTACAAGTTAGACTAAGCGTGCTACTATTTCCAAATGAAAAAGTATACATGGTTAAATCATCCACTTAAGCCCATCCGTAGTCTAACAAGCTCTTTACACATGGATCGCAGTCGATTGCTATCCCTGTATCAGAAGTGTAAGCTATCTTAATTTTATTTGACACTATTTCATCTATCATCATCGTCCATATGAAATGTTTTAAGATTTACAAGTTAGACTAAGCGTGCTACTATTTCCAAATGAAAAAGTATACATGGTTAAATCATCCACTGAAGTCCCGTTCAAGTAAGTCAGTATGAAAGCAAAGATAATATGAAATAAAAATTTATTATGGCATGTATTTCAAAAGGTCTTCATCGTCAATATCGTCCCAGAGTCTGGCTTCACATAGATCACAAAAACAGTTCAGTTGCTTTAATCGTTCTTCCACTGCGAGCCTCACTTTATCAATATACTCCCACTCTGCCATAGTTCGTGGCTGGGAGTTAGGGGTGTACCACTCCCATAATTGGTGGAGGAATTTCGTGCTGGTGATCTCCATCACATCGTCAGTATCGTACTGGAGATACTTCCACCTCACGCCTGTTAAGTCGGGGACTTCTCACATACACTCTCCTCTTCCTCATCCGCTGGTAATGATAACTTTCTGATATTGTCCAGTCGGTACACCTTCTCTACCTTCCCCTTCGTTGGAGCGTTTGGTGCAACGAGCGCCTTTGGTGTTGAGCATGGAGAAGAGAATTTTGTGTTTGGTGTTGTCGGAGGGCTTGTCATGTTGACTGTGAATAATGACTTTGAAATGTTTTCTAATTCTTAAGTATCAACAAGCAACCAATCAGAATGAACAGCCAATGAATGATGAATATGAAAGTATATATGCAAAGTGACATCCGTATCATTTCACTCTGTCTTTGAGACGCATAAGTGAACTGTTGTCTAGCGAATTCTGTATTTGAGGCGTACAAGTGAACTGCTCTCTAGTGAATTCCAAATTTGAGACGTATTATTTGACTGAAGTATCAACCTTAAACTTGATTTCGTTGAAATGGTAAGTTGAAAATTTCCTCTCTCATCTCCCTCAAACGTGTGGCTAATAGCATCTTCCTCAATTTCAGGCATCAACTTCATCACCAACACCCTCCCTTCTCGAGGAAAGTTTAGAGTTATTGAGTCAAGGTAGGTTGTAACAATACACTGAGACTTGAACAGAGATGATAGAATGATTTCTCTTTCAGGTGATACCAGTCTCATCTCGAGCGAGTCGGATAACAACAGCGACTCCATGTCAACATTGTCGCGGGAATGCAACGATCGGGAATGTGCTGACTGTGGACACATCTTCACGAGGAAGCGGGATCTCACCCGACACATCAAGCGAGGTGTTTGTCGACCTAAGCCGGCATCAAACTCCGAAGGTGGGGATGATTCTGTTAACGTCGTCTCCTTTTCTTGCGACTTGTGCGCTCAGTCTTTCGAGACACGTTTTGAACTATCTTCGCACAGACTTCAACATACACACAGTGACGATAGTTATACTAACAGCACCTCCTCTATCCGACTCACTGAAGTGTCCATAAATAATTTAGTGAGGAACTACCAGATGGACTCCTCAGAAACCATTGCTAACTTTGAGGAATGGTTTCATCAAAATTCATCATTGATAGAAGCGCTCTTCAACAATTTAGACAATTTTAGGATGAAGGCGCTCATCTATCTTAAAATAAAATATGTAAAAATCGACCACCACACTGGTCAAATAGTAGAGAGGTTGGAGTTTCACATACCCTCCTCTCCTGCAACCGAAGTTGTAGACTATGAGTCTTGGATAAATTTTCATATCCAAGGATTAAAATTAAACATAGATAAATTTAACGAGCGCGATAGCGGTCTCGTTTTTGATGGTATTGAGTCCGCCTTATTTAAAATCACTTTATTAGAAAACTACTCTGGACGAGGCTCCTTTAAACTTCCGAAAAATTTAAGAAATAAAGCAGCAGTCATTTCTGTAGATTGCGAATCGCAATGTTTTAAGTATGCCGTCCTCTCCATTCTCCACTATAATGATGTACAGAATAGCCGATACCGTAAGAGTAAGTATCAACAGTGGGAGAATGAATTAAAGTTTGATGACTGCAATAGTGAAGATATGAAAATTAAAGATATAGAAAAATTTGAAAAATTGAACAACATCAAAATAGTTCTCCATGTTTGGGAAAAGGGATTGAAGGGTGTCCGCTACAACTCGCGTTCGAGTTGTTATGACCACGTTGTCAACCTTTTATTAGTAAGACAGGATGATAGTGAGGAATGGCACTACTGCGGCATTCCCAAAATTTCTCGCTTATACCACCACTTAAGAAATTCTACCTCATCAGAGATTTATTACTGTGACAGATGCATTCGGAACTTTAGGAGTAAAAACAAATTTGAAACTCATTATGAGTGGTGTAAGCGAGGTAAACTGCAAATGGAACGCATGCCCAAAGATAAGGAGTTTTCATATAGAGAGAATGGCGATGAACTAAGTCCTCTTCGTGTCATCTATGCTGACATCGAATGTTATATCGATGATAACATCCATCGACCAGCAGCCATTTCCTGCTATGAAGTATGGCATGACCATTTCCAAAATAGAAAAAATAAAATGCGCGTCTGGCAAGGTGAGGATTGTATTTACCAATTCCTACAATTCCTCAAACAGGCTGTAAAATTTCAGCAAAAGTATGATGGTGAACTCTATCGCAGATCATTGCATATGACAGCAGATGATCAAGTAAAATTTGATAGTTGCAACGTTTGCCCCAAATGTAGGAAAACATTTGACGATGATAAGATTAAGAAAGTGCGCGACCATGATCACATCACTGGTAAATTTAGAAACGCACTCTGTTCAAAATGCAATTTTTCGCTGAGGATGAAACGGCGTACATTACCCGTCATTTTCCATAATTTCAAGGGCTACGATAGCCATATGATAATAAAAGGAGGTTTAGGTCAAATGAAAGAGTGGAAGCTTGATGTAATAGCACAAACGAGAGAGAAGTTTATGGCCATGACAGCAAAAGTGCCTGTCGATAAAACTAAAGAAAATAAGACGGTCTATTTTGATATAAAATTTTTAGATTCCTACCAATTTATGACTGCATCACTGGCCTCTCTCGTACAAAATCTGAAGTCTCTTCCACTAACACAAAATCTTAAGAAACAATATCCAAATCTAACCGATGAAGTCATCACACGGAAAGGAGTCTTTCCATATGCATATTTTGATGCAATTAGTAAACTCGGCGAGACTTCTCTTCCGCCCATAGATAAATTTAAAAATGATTTGAGCGGTGCAGAATGTAAGACCGAAGATTATGATCATGCACAAGATGCATGGATAAAATTTGACTGCCATACATTTGGTGAATATATGATTGCCTACCTTAAGTTAGATGTATTTTTGCTGGCTGATGTATTTCAGGAGTTTCGACGAGTGGCATTAGAAGAAGATAAGTTAGATCCCGTCCACTTTGTCAGTCTACCAGCCATGTCATTTAAGTCTGCTTTTAAAATGACTGGTGAGACCATTCATCTCTTACAAGATCCAGAGATGTATAATTTATTTGAGCGAGGAATTCGCGGTGGTCTCACATTTGTAAATAAACATAGGTTAAAATCTGAAACAGTAGGTAATGATCATATCCATCTTAAGTATTATGACCAAAATAATTTGTATGGTAGTTCATTATCCAAACCACTCCCTCACTCTGAGTTTAGCTGGTTAGATGATAGTGAAATTCAGCATCTCTCCAACCCTTCTAACATACTAGCAATTCCAGATGAAGGTGATTGGGGATATTATTTTGAGATAGATCTAATCTATCCAAATAATATTAAACATAAAACCGTAGATTTTCCACTCGCACCCGAATCAGGTGAAGTGAGTAAAGATATGTTTTCCGACTTTATGAAACAATTTCATAAAGATTTAGAATCATGTGGACAACCCAAGTATAAGCCTTGCCGCAAACTTTTGCTCACTCAATATGATAAAGAAAACTATCTAGTCCACTTTAGCATCTTAAAATTTTATTTAGAAATGGGCATGATTTTAAAAAGAGTTCACCGCATTATTAAATTTAGACAGAAAGCCTTCCTCAAACCCTACATAGATAGTAACAGCCAGAAACGTGCACTAGCCCAAAATAATTTTGAAAAAGATTTTTATAAGTATAAGAACAACAGTCTATTTGGTAAGACGATGGAGGATGTTAGAAAACGTGTAAACTATAAACTAGTCAATGATGTTACAAAATTTAAGAAATTGGTCTCATCACCTCTATTCATCGATAGAGACATTATCGATGAGGACCTTGTAGGTGTTAAAATGATAAAATCTGAAGTTGAGTTGTGCAAGCCCATCTATATTGGTCAAGCTGTACTAGATTACTCTAAGCTTGAAATGTACCAACTCTTTTATAAAATACTAAAACCATGTCCTCTCGTAAAAGGGGTTCGTTTGTTGGGTGGTGATACAGATAGTTTCTTCTTAGGTATTACCACTCAAAAAGATTTAAATTTCAATGAAGTAGGAAAATCTTTAGAAAGATATTTTGATACATCAAATTATCCTACTGATCACCCACTCTACTCCATCAAAAATAAGGCAAAACTTGGCTGCTTTAAGGATGAGACAGCAGGGAAGGAAATAGATGAAATGATTCTCCTCCGTCCAAAAATGTACAGTATGAAATTAAAGGATAGCGACGATAGTATTAAGCGTGCTAAAGGCATATCAAGATCATTGGTCTCTAACATGAAACATAAGAATTTCAGGAAAGCCTATAGAAATAAAAATATAACGTTTGTCAATATGACAATCTTAAAATCTAAGTCGCATGAGATCAAAACTCATACTTTTAGGAAACGGGCGCTTTCAGCATGGGAGGATAAGAGGTGCTGGCTAGAACACAACATATCTCTTCCACATGGACATCCTGACACAAACATACCACCACCCAAAAGAATTAAACTCACACTACCACATTCAGGAGACGTCTTAGCATAATCATCCTTAACTTAGTATTTTGATGTTGATTTCTGTAGATAAACATTGTTGTTTTATGTATCGCATGAGATTGTTTTTTCCTTGTGAATATGTGTCCACATCTGTACATTCCCCATGTGATGACTTTTCCACTGAAAGACATTTTTCCTATGCCTGTATATTTCCACCCTTCACGAAGTAAAAAGACTTTTTGTATATAGCAATGTTTATTGAAGTGCGCTCATGTATATATTTTCAGTGGATGTTGTATAAAGTCTATTGCTTCACATTCATGTACATATTTCAATAAATGTTGTATAAAGACTTCACTTTGTTTTCCGAAACACTAACGTTATGAGGGATTTAGTATCTTTCACGTGGATGCACTCTTGTAAACCATTGGTAATTTTGATAGCAATAGAGGGTATAGTTTGTTTGACGACGGGATGATAGAAAATAGATTCAAACATCTTCTCGACTATTCCATATGAAGCGTCTTTATCATGAATGAAATCACGTAAAATGTATTCTTTTTTCTCACCAACAGAAATAGGTAGAATCAAATCACTTTGAATGTAAAGGTGCTGTTCATGTTTATCAAGTGTCATTGGTGTTTCTATACCAATCGTATGCGCAGCAGCAAACACTGTTTGTAGCATTGAAAAACCAAAGAGTTTTTTCAAATTTTTACTCAATTGACATTGAATGTCATCACCCAGTCTCAGAACAACGCGTTGATTTTCAATTGAAAACGAAATGTGGTGTGTCTTTACATCATATTTACTTTTCATCACATGCTTCAACTTCTGTTGTATATAAGGATTTACTACATGAATGAAGCTTTCAACTGTATGATATAGACGCGGCATTATATTGATAGCAACTTTAGATTCTTCATAAGACTGGTAAATTTTCTTGATGCGATCGCCATAGATGTCCACCCACCATTCATCATTAACTGAATCAGCTTTAGTGTGATATTCATGAGAAGCATACACCACACCGCTTCCAATAATAGGTGTATAATGTCTTACAAAATGACGCAAGGTTGGAGAGAAATAAACTGTAAGTTTGTCATTATATTTCTGAATAACCAACTTATTTTTGTTCGCCATAATTTTCTCTCCATACTTCTTACCCACAGTCTCATTCCATCGTTTTACTAACTCAATAAGTGATAAAGGTTGAACACCACGCTTTTTCAAAATGATGCGTTCTTCGCATTCTACAACATCTTCATCAAATATTTTAAATCTATAATGAAATTTGTTGATTCGATTTGAATAAACTTTTTTAACATTTGCAGTAGCAATTGATGTTAGATGTAGTCCATGACCAAAACCAAGATGTGGATAGAATTCATTATCCAACCTCAGCGTAAGACCTTTAGTAAAAGAATGAAAGCGGAGGAACTGTCTCCCACTCCAATGATAGATAGTAAACTCATAAGCTTTCTGATTTTTATTCTTCATGATGGAAGTATTACCACTGTTGAATGCCTTAATAATTTTCTCATTCCCAAATGGCTCATAAGAATCTGATTTTATCTGAATCCATTCATAGTTCCACTTTCCATCTGATGTTAAATTGTATGGGAACTGAAATGCATTATTCATCGTTATTCCATCATGGGTGCGAGGAGTCAATATCATTTCTTCCAAATCATTCACATTCTGAATATTGCTATCATAGCAAATACTAGAAACGCCAACCTCCCATTCACCTTCTAAATGCAGTGGCCGATTTAATTCTACTCGATAGTCTGATGGTTTATTTTTGGGAAATTTATTCATAGAAGCATTACTGGGCAAGTAGATTAGAAACGAGTCCTTATTTTCACTTTCCATATTATTCACATTGGAAAAATATATTAGCATACGTTTGCATTAACTCTTCATTCGGAAATGGAGTGTGATACTTGTTACAGCATCTTTATGAAAAGGAATCAACGCACCAGCATCGTCATAAATGGCAATATCAATTTGTGGGATGTAGTTTGATTTCAGCTTTGTATAATGCACTTTCTTGAAAGTATGCTCAGATAAAATACTGCAGCTTTTTGGCTGGTATGGTATCATTGCTAGCAATGGAGCTTCAACATCTCCCACACGTACATCTTCACCAATATTGGAATATATCTGAAAATAGTTAATACGACGCGATAGCGACATGTCTGCGCTAGCTTTGGTTACAGTACCACTTTTAAAGATATTTTGATCAAAACCCAAAATGTCCATTAGAGTTTTATCCATAATTAGTTCAATACCTTTTCCACTTATAGTGAGAGACAAAGTACCTTCTTTTTCAGAAAATGAAATATGTTGGTCATTAATCACTTCATTTAAATAATCTACAACCAATTTAACCGAAGTAATAATGCGAGGCATCAACACTCTTGTTTCATGTAAGATACCACCTAAAGACTCTACACACTTTCTGTATAAAGATACGGACCATTCTGTATCAAATTGATTTGACCTTTCACATGGTAAATGTTGCATATCAGATTTTCCATGAACAGCTGCAGAACGATGTCGCAAGAACTGATGAAAATCTTTTGAACAAACTAATACTAGATCATCATCATTTAATTTGCTTATTGCAATATGATTAGATGATTTAATATAAGTCAATGTTGCCACTTGTTTGCCATCAACTCGAAGGAGATAATTAAATTTCTTCAATAATGTTTCAGGAGTCATGTTTGTCTTCCTTGGCTTAACCACAATCTTCTTCACCAACGTCTTCTCATTTCTTGGAATAAGATCTACATAATAAGCTTCCTCTCGATATATTAACTGTTTATGACCACTTATGTGGTAATTAACGTTAAAATTATCATAGCTTGTTAAGGCGCTAGCGAGGTAGCCTAAATCATTTCTTAAACTTGGACTTAAACCAACAATCCAATCTTTCTCAACTACATGATGTACATAGGTATAATCATCATTGTGCGGAGTAAATTGGACAATATGTTTACTCGCTTTATTCAAGAAATCATATATAAACTTTTTACATGATAAGAGATCTTTCTTTGGCCACTGTGGAATGTATACTCGGCACCCCTTTTCACATTGATAAGCAGCTGTACGTCTCATATTAATAGTCATCACCTCATGATCAAAAGTATAGACACAGTTGCTATAAACAAGTTGAGTGACACCCACTTCCCAATTTCCATTTAGCTGTTGTGCATGATCAATGGGAGTAGAAAAGAGTGCAGCTCGATTACTAGCAAATCTCTTTGTAGCCGCATTGCTAAGCAAAATATGATAAAACGACATTTTTATATTGCTGATCTGCGACTTTGCATAACATCATGAAGACTTGGATTTTGGACTCTCTACAATATATCAGAGTTGATCGTGATGGAAACGTACATTTCAAAAATTCTCATGGTCATACATCAAGAGGAATTACATTAACATGGCGACAATTTGTCAACCTCAATGATATCATGAGGGATTTGGAATATTTTGAAACATTAAGATTCATCTCCTTGGGTGATCAAGTTTGGCTTCAACATTACAGAAATGAAATTCAAATCTACCATTCTCATTCCGCAAACTGTTTCTCATTTCGCAAATACAATTGGGAGAAGTATAGAAGATACATACATCGCTCCATCATGACATTTATTCGTCGTGAGTTCATCGCCCTACTATGCAAATCTTAATCAGACATGACTACCACACATCATGAGTTGGAAATTAGATTCCCTACAACGTATTGAAACGGATCATGATCGAAACGTCTATTTCAAAGATTCAACTGGAAATGTGAGAAGAGAGTTTGTTTTATCTTATCGTCATTTTCAATCTCTACATCAAATCATGAAGGACTTGAAATACTTCTATATGAAAAGACATTCACGTATTGGAAATCGCATCTGGCTGCGCGTCAACAATCGGCGAATTCAACTCTATCATTCCCAACTTCATACTAACTTCACATTTCATCAAGGTAGTTGGGAGAAGTATAAAAGGAAGGTGCATCGCTCAATTTACTCATTCTTTCATCATGAAGCGCCATCGCTACACCATCGTCAACATTCTCCGTCGCTTCAGACTCTACACCAAAATCGATCTCACAACATTACACCAACAGCTTCCAAACAGCAAGTATTACCCGGGCCGTCCTCAAATGTTAGTGGTGAAGATGAACAATTCACGGAATCTTCAACTCTTCCCAAATGGAACTGTACAGATTCTCGGCGCCCTTTCTCATTCATCGGCGCAGTCAATGCGCTTAGAGCTACAAAGACTACTACGTCGGATATGGAAGAGGGAGAGGTGTGTGATGTCGAATCTGACTGTGGACAATATGGTGATCTCTACTCAATTGAGTGAAAGTGTATCATTTTTGAAGATTCGTACCAGCAGTTACAATTTGTGTTATGAACCCGAACTTTTTCCTGCAGCTCTCATTAGTTGTTGGTTACCTGTACATGTGGCAATCTTTCATAATAGTAAAGTGATCATTACTGGACTAAAATCTCATGTACAAGCAAATGTGATCCTAGACTATCTCATTGAGTATGTACGTACCCAGCGGATTGTAAAATAAAAAACAATTTTTTCCAACATGATGTTTTTATTTCAAATCATGATAGAACTTACAAATCATTTTTTCATTAGAGGATGGATTACATGAAAAGTTTTGAATAATAGATGCAAATCGAGATACATGTAAACGTTTTAAGATGAAGTACAGTACAAAAGCACCACACGTTGATGAAAGTGGATGTTGTAGTATGCGTTCATTTCGCTGATATTGACGCGTATGTTTTCTCAACCACTGCTGTGTTGGTATATTTGGAGGTTGAGCAAGAGAGTCAAATAGTTCACCACGTCGGTCTTCTCCAATAAAGATCGCTTTCCAATGCTCACCGCCTAAATTCTGAGAATGAGTGTTTAGCACAATAAAGATGGGATAGTGATTTACTGCAGGTGGTAAGGTATCGAGTGAATAGACATTATCGAAAGCTTTCAACGTCGCTTCGTCTGCATTACGCTGCACTTTAGTCTTAATATCGTCAGCAGTCAACCAACTCATTAACGATTATACTGAAGAATCACGTCACGATACTTTGTAATTTCAATATTTGAATCGAAGACTGCATAAATTAATACATTGATCGTCTCAGGTAGTGTTCTTTTGAACGTCAAATCCAAACGAATATTATGAGGCACGTTCGCTTGACGATAGGGTGCACTAATATCGCTGTCAGCAGTCAAATCAAATGCATAAATAGTATATCCACTCTTAAACTCTTTCATAGTCAGTCCGTTGGTATCATCCGTATTGTAAAAGCCAAAGACATCCATAAAATCAACATAACTGCGCATAAATTGATCCGCAGCAAAATCTGGTTTGTAGGGTGGACCAGGATGACTCACACCATTTACACGTAAAGCAATTTCACTTAACTGATTGTGTTTAAAATTGAAAGGATTCTTCTTTATATTACCATTAAATGCATCATTTTCAACCATTGCCACCATGAGGAGCTTCGGTGCTTCCGATGGAAAGAGGCCATCTTTCATGAAACTCTTTTGATCTTTCGGAATTGTAAAGGTGAGAAGCTTTGTATGCTGAACGGGGTAAATGGCATTTTGGCGGTTAAGACCTTCAGCATGTCCTCTAATGACACTTGGATTCGGTACTACTCGACGAATGTAAAGTGCAATATCTTCCACATGAATTCTAAAATTGTCAACTTTAGCAAATGCATTCAGCGCAAATTCAGGCTTATTCAATGTCAGCTTGAGTCGCATGCTGGTATTACAGAGTAAAAACTTTGACTGTCTAAAGAAGTCTAAATTCAGCGGACCATATAGCTGACATACTCTACTATCTTTAATCATAGCAGATCGCTTTACAAAGCCACTGTTTGTTTCAACATCAAATTTTCCTGCTTCATCTCTGTACCATCCCATGGCTTCCATATGACTTTTTTGTGCTGCTGGATGAAACTGTGATACATGATTGAAATATGATTTATAGGGATAATCGCTTTGACCACCTTCCACCTGCTGCTCTCCAATCGTTAGAGAAACATCACGAAGTAATGTAGTCAATGGTAAATTGTTCAGTCCAACTTTATGTGCATCGTCAATAGCAGTTCCATCTGCTTGCTGAATTCTAAACCTCAAATCAAGCATCGCATAACTCAAATCTATGTAGTCATCACTACCACCAGGAATAACAAATTCAATGGGGCCAGCATTCTCAGCTGTTCGAGGATGATAATCTACAATACTTGAACTAAGAATATCTGTCTGTATGGCTTGTTGATCGAACAAACAAAAACCGGAAGTTTTACACTCCATGATTAGAAGTTATAGCAGCGTCGTCGTTTAGCGCCTGATGAATGATTAGAGCCTCTGCGACGTTTGCGTGAATGCCTTTTGACTGAAGATCGCACCTTACCAGCTCCGCGATGTTTCCTCCTTCCTTTTTTCATTCGTTTAGGTGATTTCTTTCCTTGAGTAACACCAGCAATGGTCTGCTTCAATGTTTTTAAACCGCGTTCCTTCCCACGATTCAACAAACTGCTCTTAAAACTTCTACCTCTGGAAAGATCACTAGCAACATCACCAGCAAAGCCAACGGCATTACTTAAAACATTTCGTTTTAAAGATCTACCGACATTGGATATGAGAGGTGCTACAACAGATTTCAGTGCACCAAGTATGCTACCTCCACGTTGGCGGCGAGCACCGATGTAAATTTGTCCTCCACCACTTACATAGGAGGGTCGTGAATAAAATGAGGCAGTTGGATTCATAGCTCAAACCCTAAACATTGTTAGTTACAACTTTGCATGAATCACTGTCGATCACTTAGATGAAAGATGTCGGCACGACGCATCCAAGAGTTCATACTTGAAGGATAACCAGTCCATTTAACAAGACACCATTCTTCACCTTGCCGTTTTTTACATCGAATGATTTTCTCTACCAAATATGTTTCACTTTCAGTGACTACCTCAATCTCATCGCGGTAAAAGCTACCCTCAATTTCTTCATTATCGTAATCTTTCAACTTGTAGGTGGTCGGAGAGTCTTTTTGATTAATCCTTGATACTGTAAATACCTCCTCTGTCCAATTCGGGAGGTACCCTTTAGCAAAAACACTTTTCACTTTTGAGATACGAACTTTATCACCAATTTTCACATCACTTTTCACATGAGTGCGTTTACGTTGGAATGATTCGCGCACTTTATCTACATTGTCAGCATTTACATCTACTGGTCTGAGTCCAATAGAACGATGGATAGAGTGATTGTAGGCATGGAGTGTATCTTGTAGAACCTTTGTCCAATTTTGTGTCAAGTTGGCAGTAAAATGTCGCCACAAGCGATTTTTTAATGTGCGATTAAAACGTTCAACGAGTGCAGCTTTATAAGCGCTCTTTACACTAAACAACTCAATGTCATGCCTCTCAAATAATCTTGTCACATGCTGATTTTCAAACTCTTTTCCTTGATCACTCTGAATTCTTTTTGGAATGCGACCTTCTCGAAAAATTGTTTGGAATGCTTTTGCTACTCCTTTCCCTTCTTTAGTTTTTAAAGGTTGAGCCCACGCATAACGCGAGAAAATATCAATGACGGTTAAAATAAAATTATTGCCCGAGTTATGTTTTGAAATGGAGGCAACATCACACAAATCTGCTTGCCACTGTTCATCGATGTCATGAACAATATAATGGCGGGTGCGGTACTTCTTTTTCGCTTGTTTGTGGAGTGTATAGGTAGCCTGACCCTTTAACCATCGTTTCACTTGTGATTGTGGAAGACCACTCGCTTTTGATAATTTCTTGATAGATGCAAATCCTGCCGGATGTTTTACATCATAATAGATTGACTTCAAACGTTCAGTCGATGACGACTGACTCTTTTTCCTCCTTCTCATCTTTTTGTTTTCTTGCCTTTCTACATTTACAACAACTGCAGCATTTAGCTTTAGCGGTTTTGCGATCGTGTTCACATTGCTTAGGGGTTTCATTATGAGAGCTGGCGCAGCAAGTGCAAGTGACAACGACATTCACCTCTGGCGGCTCATTACATGGCAAGCAACACATCTGCTTCATATTAATAGTCTGAGAACATGTATTTCCTAGGAGGAGCTGTTTTACGTTTTCCTTTTACCAGTTTTAGTGGCGATGTAGATCTACGTCGAGTTCTTCCTCTTGTTTGCTTAGTGAGTGTGGGAGGGGATGTAGCAGGTGACGTCTTAAACCAATTTGTTGGCATTTTCATCGCCTGAAGCATTGGAGTAGTAGCCACTGTTGAATCAAGTTCTTTCAATGTCTCATTATTTAAAGCAAATTTTGGCACATTATGCTTTTTCAATAGTTTAAGAAAGTATGACCAACCAGGTGGAACATAGCCCTGACGGCGCTTTCTACGTGTCGCATACTGAATCAAGTCTTCATAACGTGAAGCATCAATCACTTTATTTTCATCTGTAATGATTTCTCCTCTATCATTTACATTGAGATGGGGTTCAATACTGTTGAAAAGAGATATGGCATGTGCGCGAGATGCTAAAGGTGTAGCAGTCGATACAGAGTCACGCATCTTATTCTTCAAGTTTTTCAATTGCTCAACAGTTTCCGATTGTAATAATACAGCACGATGTGGATCTTTGATGTGAACATTTTGCTGATAATCTATTTCTTTCCTATACATTTGATTTGCAAGAGGTTGCTTTACTTGCTGCATGGCAGTCAATTGTACATATTCATCCTGAGGAATAACAATCATGCGAGAATAAGAACTCATAGTTTGTAGATAATCATGGGAGTTTTCAAAATATCACTTCGAAATCTAAATTCTTCCGGACACTCTTGCGTAAAGTCAATGAATAAGTAACCGTATGGTTTTTCAGTAGCTGCTTGAAAAATTTCAATTAAGGCTTTTGATCCTCTGGGTGCAACTTGTCGCGCTAAAATTTCAAATTGACTTTTATCTCGCGGATTCTTGAAAATAGCATAATAGTGTGTATTCAGGTTTCGTGTACGAGCTTCTTTTCCATCAGGAAACAAATTTTGTGTGATATAGATGATAAAGCACCTTTTATGGTGTGCTGCGCGAGTGAACATATCTGTAACATCTTTTGAATTCTTACTTTCTTTTAATAAATCATCCAATACAACAACATCATTAGACTGAAGTTTATCCACTGGAATAATTCCTTCATGTCGAATAAAGTTGCGACTTTGCAATTCCTGAAACAGCGACGGTTGATAAATACCATAACACCAAATCACTCGATTGATAGGTTCCTTAAACAACTCCCTTCTTTTATCCAATAAATTCAGCGTGAAAACAGTTTTACCTGCATGAGATGGACCTGATACAGTCAGAACTTTATCACATTGAAGTCTGAAATCCATTTTATTACTTTGAGATTCAACATTTGCATAATTAACGCTTAGAGCCAAAGATATTACCCAATAGGTTGCCCACGGCAGGAGCTATCATTGGAAGTATTGCTGAAAGGAAACCGCCCTTTTGTGTTAGAGTTTTCCTCTTTCTTTGAAGGGTGACTTTAGGATTGGAGATGAAACGCAATTTCGTAGCATATCGCTTAAGTAACTTTCGTTGTTTTGGCGCTAATTTCTTCGTCCTCAACTTCCTCACATGAGAAATAATTTCACAAATGAATTTATCGTTAGCATGTCGTATAGCATTGTATCGCTGATTTGCTTTCATTCGTCGGAGAGCTTGAATGGCTGAAGAAAACTTTTGACTTTTACGTTTCGTCATTTTACGTTTCGCCATTTTCCGTGTTAGTCTTTGCTAAAACCTATCTTTACCACATTTGCATAGGTACTAACTATTGCGACATAAGTGACACTCGAAATGAGCAATATCACAGTGGTTACATTGGCAAAGTTGAATGCAATTACGTATGAAACAGCGTTGACAAAAAGCATGCTTACATCTCTTGAAGATGCGCTTTTCATTTCCATCCTTTCGCTTACATACATCGCAACACATAGTTTCACCGTTACTGATGTCTATAGCAAGTCTTTTTGAAGATATGAATTTGCTAGCCTTTTCTAAATAATAGACGCATGTACAGAAGGAATATACTTCGAGAGTGAGCAGACATAGCTCGAAAACCAGTTGTGCTACAATCAAGTACCACTGCATTTTCAATTTTTCTTTATGGAAAGTTGAATGTGAATATCTGAAATCGCTTCAATCACTAGACTGCTACCATGATGGTTAAATGCGTTAAGACGTTCAGCAATTTTTATCATATGTCTTTTAAAAAATTCTTGGGGGTGATCTACCACTTCCATTGTGTAAGAAGCAAAATGGAAAGAGCGACTTTCCACCTCTTCCTTTCCAAAATGACTAAACTTAATTTTCGCAACTAATCGCGCCATGATAATGCTATCAGAGAATGTATTCATTAATTCTAGAAATAGAGTGCTAGCATCATCGACCACTGCTTCGATGTCGGTCTCATCTTTATGAAATTTTATCACATAATCTTGAACAGCTCCTTTTAAACTTTGCCTATGAAAACGTAATGTTCCGCAGTCGTTTGAGAAAGACATGATCGCCCTTTATCTAACCCATCCATTGCATGAAAACAACAACTCTTCTCATAGTAACATTTATTGAATAACGGTAACAAGCATGCATTATAAATCAATGGTTTGAAAGAGATAAAATAGATACAGCTGATAACTATCATACAGCGAGCAATGATAACCATACAGGACTTTGGCAGTGTTGAGGTAAGGAGGAAAGAAGCATTGGTTATGAACGTAGCTACTACAACGAACAGACAAAATAGGAACACACAAATCCTTAAAACGTTTCGTGACTTCATGATAATGTTGATTCACTCTACTATCCCAAGGCGGGAGCAAAATATCATCAATGATTAGATTGGGAAATACTTTCCTCTCCTTACCAGGATTATTACAAAAGATGCGTATAACATTGAAAGCAGCTAACCATCGTTTAAAGTCAATAAGAAGAGCACTTTCACAAGAAAAGCCATAGTCTTGCAAATATTTCAGATTAAGTCCATGAATGTGTTTTCTCGCCCATTGATCAACATTGGGATCGCAGTTGGCATGTTGATGATAGACACTAACAATCTGATATGTCCAATTGTTCATAGCAATAGCACTGAGCTCCTGTACAGGTTCACCCTCACAATCCATAAAAATGATGATAGAAGCCTAAAACGGAAATTTACACATCTAAGGAAACGTTCTATAACATATTACAAAATGAAGAATTACATCGATGCTTTTCACGACAAAATACACAAATGATATGATGGCAACGAAGAAGTAAAATGTATCTAATAAGACCACGTCTACGACACTCAAAGCACATAAGCGAATTGTCATAGGGTAGAGTTAGGAAAGGACTAGTAATTCTCCTTCTTTGATTTGCGTTTTGATGTAGCATTCTTCTCCGACTTGCGCTTCGTACCACTGCTGTTAAGGATTTGATCAATTATGTCGTCCACGTTGGGTGGTTTTGGAATATATAGGATGGATTCCATATGCATGGAGAGAGAGGCTATTTTATTATCCTTGTGTCGACCATAATATAGCCCATTCACTTTGAAAAGGATATCCCAAGTACCTTCTCCGAGCTCATCACATCTGATGGGTATTGAATGATCTCCATCCTTCTTATAGTAAGTACACCAATGTGATACCGGTAGGCAAATGTGATTACCATCCCAAATCTTTCTATAGGGAGTATCCTTGTCATCTCTCGCCTTCCACTCTTGAGCAAGAGGAGTAGGAATGTCCATATTTAATGTCACGTACTCCTCAATAATATCAAGTTGGTGGCGAATGTACGGACTCACGGGGATCAGTATGTAGTCCCCATACTGATTGTGCATTATCTTGACATCCGTGGAAGGGAGCATTCCCGTTTGGAGTACTACGCTATGATCATCATAACGCAAGGCTTGTTTAAATTTACGCTGTAGCGGTGTAGGATTATGTACCTTGGATGTTTCTTCCACTGGCCTCAGTTGTAGATGATCTGACCGTAGCGAACCTTGTAACGTTTGACCGCCATTTTGTCCTACTAGTGCAGCAGATGGAGTAGATGCCTGAAAATGAAAAAAGATTGTATTAAGTTTACGTTCAAGGGAGGAGAGGGAGGGAAGTAGCGACTTACCATTTTAGTTGGATAATAGAACAGGGAACTAGAGAGAGAGAGAAAATGTGCGTCCGTCACTCGTGTGATTCAACGATGGAATGATTCTCACTGTGGAAGGCTCGCTATTTATAAAGAAATGCTTGATTCTCATTGGATGATGATCCTCATTGGACAATAACATCAAGCTGATTCCAAATCTGGCCTCCGTTTACCCATCCGAGCCTTCGTTTTGGTGCTACAGCCCAAA
Source organism: Prostheceraeus crozeri (assembly GCA_907163375.1). Taxonomy (NCBI): domain Eukaryota; kingdom Metazoa; phylum Platyhelminthes; order Polycladida; family Euryleptidae; genus Prostheceraeus; species Prostheceraeus crozeri. The sequence continues at coordinate 25,313 of CAJQUW010007517.1, forward strand.
ACGTCCCAAATTCTAACTCTGTCGTTTTTCGCCAATGTCCCAAAATCTTAAATGGCGTCTCACATCTAAACGAAGACAGATAGGAACAAGCCGATTCTTTCACTGAATTTGTCTCACTCTTAGCTTTCAAACGAGCTATCGCACGACAAAATCCGTCCACTGGAAGCCAAAATCGAAGCAAGCTGTCCAGAGGGGGGGGGGAGGTCAGTGAAATTTGATGAAAAATGTTTTGGTGACGGTCCCAGGTCGAAATTCCACACTTTGGAAAATTTTCAAAATTTTACCCATACAAAGTCACTCTGACACTTAGGATTTTTTCAGGTGAGCGAGCTCCGACCTAAAATCTTGTAACCGCTCTAACTTTTGAACGAAGACAGATAGGAACAAGCCGATTCTTTCACTGAATTTGTCTCACTCTTAGCTTTCAAACGAGCTATCGCACGACAAAATCCGTCCACTGGAAGCCAAAATCGAAGCAAGCTGTCCAGAGGGGGGGGGGACGTCAGCGAAAATTTTTTCTCTCCGATTGACTTGAAACTCACCATAGCGATGCAGAATTTCACGCTGAATCCGAATCTGACCTCCGTTTTCTCATCCGATGATTCGTTTTGACGCTACACACCAAAACGTCCCAAATTCTAACTCTGTCGTTTTTCGAAAAATGTTGAAAATTTTTTCTCACCGATTGCCTTGAAACTCACCATACCGATGCAGAATTTCACGCTGAATACGAATCCGACCTCCGTTTTCTCATCCGACCACTCCTTCCACTCGAAACAACCCATTTTACAACCCAACATTCAGCAGATTGCACGAAAAACATCACACACTATAGCCTCAAGACTAATCCTGGCGGTCGCCCAAGTCCACCACGACACTCTATCGTTCCAGAGGGGGGGGGACGTCAGCGAACATTTTGTGAACCCACCTGGCCGGCACACCACGACAGACTACAACCTCTGTCGTTCCAGAGGGGGGGGGACTCAGACCCGAAGCACCACGGCGGCCGACCACGACACTCTGCCGTTCCAGAGGGGGGGGGGCGCCGGTCGAGTGTTCGCCGTTTTCTTACTACTAGTGTTAAGGGTCAAGTTATTGACTTTTACAAGAGATGACATATCTCGTGATGACATATTTCTACATTGCTCCATCTAGGGATGATACTGACTGTATTTCTGAGGCAAGCATATGGAAACTGCCGAAGCCTGTCAACAGTGAAAAAGGGAGAAAGTTCGGTTTCCAATTTACTATCTCCGCAATTCGTAGAGGACTACGATATTTTGACATGATTTAACATTTTGAATACATCATTTTTCAAACTTGATGATGCAACGGTACCGGTAGGCGTACCTAATATTGCACGCAATTTGTTGTTGAGAATCGGATAAAATGCATATCTGGATGCCACTACTAGCAGTGATTTTTCATTCTGTAGATGGGTCTAGTAGGCCTACTTGTATAGGGTGCAAATAAGTCTAAGAATGTTGACTTCCGTGGCGGCTCAGGCTGTAAATATGACATGTTTTCATGGTTGGATGAAATACATTAAAAATTCTGAATGGCATGGAAGAAATCATTTGAATTTGTAGGAGTAAATCGGAGAGTGATTCCGTCACGATGACATCTTTGACTAACACAGACCATACTAAGAGAATAAACAACATCTGAACTAAATATTCATCCATCCGTATATACATGCCCAACCATCAAACATACTGAGAGTATATGAGAATTGGACCTCTGGATTCGCAGACTTTTGCCTCGGTTCACGCAAATTAAAAATTGAAAAATTCTCTGCGTGATTCCGTCACGAAGAATTCATGATTTTGAAACATGCCTCTAAAAACATCAAAATCCTTTTTTGTCATCTGAATACCACAGTAGAATTCTTCAGTCATGCTCTGAGGAAAATAGGACCATAATTTAAACGAATGATCAATGTTTTGCCGAAAAAATTAAAAATGATCCAAAAATAGGTGTTCAAAAGTGATTCCGTCACGCGTGGAAATGCCCTTTCGCTACTATTAGTGATTCTATTCGGATCCCTATATATCGTCGAAAGTATATCGTCGGCTAGCGAGCTGCGGTGCGGTCGTATGCAGCGCGTTGCCTCATGTCGATGCAGTGTTTTCTCAAAATATCTTCGCTCTCAGTCATCGGTCATCGACAAAATTTATATCATTCTCACCGGCATAAGAAGAGCTACAAGTTTCATCTTCTTTTGTTAACTGTTCTGATCGGCATTGTACAATAAGACAATTACTTCGATCTTACATAAATTTTCTTTGTCTGATTGTAACAACTGCGCATCATCCATCGCTGTTTCCCCCTACTACACAAACGGTGATGACGTCGACCTCTCGCCGGGTGTTTTCACGCCTCCAACTTTTTTTTTTTACTGAATTTTCACCCCTAGCACAGCTATTAGCCATGAACGAAGCTAGGGGTTACTCAATGAAAAGTAACAAATTGTATTATTTTGAACAAATAAAATTAAAAAAAAACAGATCTTCCAATCTGATTAAGCTGTCCCCATCAGAAACCTATTCGCACGCCTCTTGAAAGTATCAAGATTGTATTGGTCAGGGAAAGTGGTCTGGGGAAGCTGATTCCAAAGCTGTGCCGTGCGAACAAAAAAGCTTTTCGAGCGACTCACAGTACGTGCGCGTTCTAAGCTCACATTATAGCATCCGAGTGCATTAGCTCTGCGTGTGCTTCTGGAGAAGATCTTAGGTTTGGGTACACGCTCATTTACTGCAGAGCTGCTTCTACCGAAATAGTACCTGTAGAAGAGACTGAGTGAAGCAACATCCCGTCTGACGGAGAGCGGCTGCAACTTGCTAGCAAGTTTTTCACCCATGAGATTCTTGACACGTTACTCAACCCGTTCAAGGAGGTTAAGATGCGTTTGTGGGGCGCCTGTCCACAGATGACAACAATACTCCATCAGAGGACGAAGCAAGTTGCCATACTGTTCTTCTGATAGAAGGTTCTGAGTTTCAAGGAAGTTAACAATGTGTTGGTTAATCGCTGTTCACACAAATCTTGCCAGCAATTGGAAGCAGGCTGATAGGACGGTAACTAGATGGAAGAGATGAGTCAGAACCTTTCTTTGGAACTGGAACCACGGAAGCTACTTTCCAACAAGAGGGAAACTCACCGGTGGATACACATCTACTGAACAGTTTAGATAAAAGTGGAGAAAGCTCAGGTGAGAGATGCTTGAAGACCGAAACCGGGATACCATTTGGTCCACTAGACTTAGAGCTATCGCGATGATCTTTTTCGACATAAAAGTACTGACTTCGGCATGACGGAGTGCTGGGATGGAGGATTTGTTCCTATTGGTGACACTGTTGTAAATCCTCCAGAAGTCCTTAGAGCCAAGCTTTTGGGTAGCAATGGATTTCCGTACATACAAAGCGTAACGACTTTTGGCCTGATGTATGGTTTCCTTGCAATGTCTACGTGCGGTTTTGTACAATTCAAGATTGCCAGCGCTACTGTCACGCTTATACTTATGGAAAAAGTGGTCACGCTGGCAACTTGCAGCTGCACATTCTGGTGTAAACCAAGGTTGTGAATGGGGCTTCATTTGGAAAGTACGGTGAGAAATGTAGGCCAACATCCCTATCTGAAGCCACTCTGTCAGTTCTTGCGCCGACTTGTGGACGTTCTCGCTCAGAATCAAATTCTCAGCTTGAACTTGACTGAGAAAAGTGCGGAAGCCACACCAGTCTGCTTTGGAGAATTGATAAACTGTTCTATGGAAGGGTGCAGACGGTGTGGAGCAAATTTGTTTGCCAGAAACTGTGATAACACAGTGATCAGACGTGCCGAGGGGAGAAGTAACCTTGTGTGAAAAACAAGTTGGATTTGAGGTGAGAAACAGGTCAAGGAGATATCCAGTATCCCCAGCTCGGTCAGGCACTCTGGTAGGACAAGTGAAAATTTGACTAAGGTTGTGAGAGACAGCGAAATTCTGCAGATCAACGCAGCTACATGCGAAAGGGAAACTCTTCCTCGCGCGGTCCGCCGCAAACTTTGGTTCCTTAACCTATTACGTAAGAACTCTGACAACAACAGCCGAAGTGATGACGTCGAAAATGAAATCAGCTGCATGACATCGGATCCGTCGGGTGGCGCCGAGGACCGGGAAGTGCAACAACATCGCGCTCAAGCTACATCAGATCTGAGATCAGTGAAGGTCGCCACACTGAACTGTCGAACACTCAAGGCCAAGTGGCGGCAAGGCATGCTGACGCACCTGGCCAGCGAGCAAGGACTCGACCTCGTCATGGTCCAGGAACACTCCATCGTCACAACAGCGGGACTCCATCAGGAAGAGCTCGGAAACGGCTGGGCTCTTCACTTCACTTCTGCGGACTCTAGCGGACACGGCGGAGTTGGTGCTCTCGTGAGCTCTCGTCTGCGTCGACTCGTGATACTGCAGAGCATCTCCGCGCGCGCGCTTCGCGTCGATGTCAAGCTTCGTTCACGCAATGTACATTTCCTCAGCGTGTACAGCCCTACAGCCGTGCACTCTGAGGAAGCCACTTACCTGATGGACTTACTTGACAGCCATATGAACACCTTGCCACCTCGAGACACGACTGTCATCCTGGGCGACTTCAATGCCGTTCTAGAGACATCGGAAAGAACACCCTTCACGGCCGGCACGCCAAACGCGAACACCGATTCCTTCACAAACTTCCTCTTACGGCATGAACTTATATCCATTGGAACGAGGTTCAGGAAATCGCCATATCAATTGGCTACTTTCTGCGGCCCAAAAAGACCGAAGCGCAACCAGCTGGGCAGGCGTAACGCGACCGTCAGACTTGCCCAGTTAGATCACATCCTGATCAGGGAGCGTGAGAAGCGTCGCATCAAGGACTGCAATACGCTGAGACCACAGAGCTTTGTCACTGATCACAAGTTACTGCACTGCATGATCGACCTGGCGGAGCCGCTCTTCAAACCCCCCAAGTTGACAGCACGGCGCTTCTTTGGGTGCTTGAACAGCGCCGTACACCGGATGGAGTTCGTCTCTGCATTTGAACGCGCGATGGAAGTGGCCGAGACTCCGTCGTACGCTGACATCGCTGCTGCAGTGCGTTCGGCGACCAATGAGACTGTCCCGCTCCTGAGACCTCCACAGAACGGCGTCGCCATTTGGGAATCGAGTCCAGAGGTGCAGAGCGCGAGGAGACGTGTCTCGGCGCTGCGTCGTTCAGGTCGGCACGATGAGGCAAACAAGGCGTCTCGAGAGCTTGCGGAAACCTACAACGAGCAAGTGCAAGCGGGCATCAACACCGAACTGCGAAACGTCAGTGCCCAAACCGACTCAGCCCGTCGAAATTCTGAAGCCTGGCAAGTGACCAACCGTCTTACTGGAAGAAAGGCACGCACGCAGCTGAACATCTACGGCGAAACTCCTGAGGCTAGGAAGGAGGTGATGCGATCGTTCTTCTACCGAATCGTCAATGCTGTGCCGCCCGAATCAACGACAATCTCTCCCTTAAACGCGACAGAATTGCCTTCACCGGATGACTTCGACAGCCGTCCCATCTCCGTGAGCGAGGTGTTGAAGACCGCATGGGAGTCACGCTGCGGGAGGGCCATGGGTCTCGACGAGGTCCCCGTGGAGGCGCTTCGGCTGCCGGCAGTGGCCGCGGCTGTCGTTCCGGTGATGAACCATGTCTTGGAGAGCGGTCGAGCGCCAGTTCAGTGGAGGGAGTCCTTGGTGGTTGCTGTGCCAAAGAAGCCGAACTCCAACAAGATTGAAGATCATCGTGGGATCTCTCTGATGTCGTGCTCGGCGAAACTCTTCAACAAAGTGTTGCTCCGCCGAGTACAACCGGTGCTCGAACCTCTCCTTCGTTCGGAACAGAACGGCTTCCGCCCACACCGCGGCACTTGCCAGCAAATCTTGGCACTGCGCCGGGTAATTGAAGGTGCTACGAAGTACCAGACCAACGCCATTATCATATTCGTTGACTTTCGCAGAGCCTTCGATAGCGTCGACCGGCGTTGTCTGAACGAGGTACTGAATATATATCAAGTGCATCCAAGACTGATCAGCGGCATCATGGCCATGTATAAGGAGACGACTGCTCGAGTCCTGACAGCGGACGGCGTGACCCAGGAGTTCTGTACCAGCTCAGGTGTTCTGCAGGGTGACACGCTAGCTCCGTTCCTGTTTGTTCTTCTCCTGGACTGGGTACTTCGTGTGGCCATCCCAGATGACAGCAAAGGATTTTTGCTGGCGCGTCGGGTGGGTAGAAGAGTGCCGGAGCAGCGAGTGTCTGTGCTCGGATACGCGGATGACCTTGCGATCGTTTCGTCCACCGTTGCTGGTGCACAAGAAATGTTCAGCTCCTTGACTGCAACAGCCCGTCGAGTTGGCCTGCAAGTGAATGCAGCCAAGACGGAAGTGCTTTGTGTCCCAGGACCACAGGTAAACGTTTTCTTCGACGAAGTTCCCCTTCCCATCTGCCAAAGAAGTTTTACGTACCTGGGTGGCCGAGTGCCGAGCTGCTCGGAGGACCTCCTGCGACGAAAACGGTTGGCGTGGACGGCGATGGGAAGACTCCGAGCAGTCTTCGCATCAGAGGCTTTGACGGACGAGCTGCGCGTCAGACTGTTCACTGCGACCATCGAGACGGTCTTGCTATACAACGCCGTCACGTGGACCCTGACGCGCACTCTAGAGACCGAGCTGGACGGAGCGCATTCTCACCTGCTGCGGGCTGCCTTCAATGTGCACTGGCCGGAGCGTGTGCGCAGCGCAGACCTGTACCAGCGCGCGGGACTGCTACCACCAAGTCAAAAGTTGCGGCAAGACCGTCGGGCCCTCGCTGGAGAACTCCTTCGGACAGAGAAGTCATGTCCTCAGCCTGCACAGCGCCTTCTTCTCTGGCGGCCAGCGCAGCGGCAAAGGCGCGGACAATGTCAAAGGAAGACTTACCGAGAAATGCTGCATGAGGACTGTGGTGCACCGGACCTGCTGTCCGCTGACCAGCATGTGCGGCGACTTGCACAAGATCAGAAGATCTGACGCTTTATGTTGATTAATGTAATTTGTTTCATTAAATAAAGCGTATTGAATATAATAATTCGGATCCCGATCCTTGTAAGATGCCGGACAATCGTAAACATTCGACTCACTTCAGTGATTCGAAAACCGACCCTTGCCAGCAAACAGACTCGATGGATCCCATGGAGGCAGCATGACTTCTCGACTTTTACGCCTAATGGAAGTATTTCGTGTGCAGGCTCTTCTTGTCAAAGCGTTGAATTGTGTTGGTACTGACATTTTGGTTAACTGAGTAACAGTAACAGTAGCCGCAGTGTCTAGCCGTGCATGAAAGTTTGATTAATTTTATGGATTCCTATAGTTAGTTCTTTCAATTGAGCTGTACAGTAAATCGAAAATGCTAGTAAGAAAAAATGTGTCTTATTTGTAAAGCTTGCTGCTGTATTCTAATTTTGTCTGTCGAGTTTTTCTTATATAACCATTTATAGCTGACTCAATTTTGTGGTGTAAGGGGAGTGTGATGAGTGCCGATGTTTAAATCGGATCCTTGTTTAAGGTCGAACCTTTTTCAACCGAATGGCATGTACATGTAAGGTATTGTTTCGAATGTGAAAACTAAAAAACGTGTCAGCGCTGACTGAGATCCCAATATTTGCCTAAAGCATTGTGAATAAAGTTTCTATCATCTTGACTTGCTATTCTACTTCTTTACACTTAGAAGTTCAAAAACCTATACATTACAAATGTGTGACTTTTACTGGGAACCACATGAGGCCGACTTTCCCAAATACAATCCACGTAACTTAATTTGCTGCAACGGTCTATATCAAACCCCTGTTACCTAACTGCACTACTACATAGCATAAAGCTATGCGGTGATGTTCAGCGTGCTCTGTATGGATGTTACCAAGATTAATGTTAATTACAAATTCAAACTTTGCGAAGTATCAGCTACATGCTGACGCACAAATAGAGTATCTGAAAATACTTATCTCCACGTTTTACATTGCCGAGACTTTTTTCCGACGACGCGATATCAATCAAGGGCAAAAAATTTCCAAATTATATCATTGGAAGCTGATTTGACGTTCATTGCGTCTCACTTGTCCCCACGTCCGTAAATTACGAAGCAACTACAAGATTGTAATTCTTCTCTCATCCAGGAATTTGCTTTGATAGATCAGACACTCTAATTGTTGACATTCCGGGTAAGAATTAGAGAGTGAAGTCTAGCACTGTCAAGCGATATAACCCTGTCACTGACATTCTTCGGATGGTAATGGACGCAATTATAGGCGAGTATTACTTCGTTTCCACGTGGGAGTTGTACCCAGTGAAACATCCTTGCTAAATTAATTGTCACCTATTTTGATACAGAGAGAGGCTTCTCCACTCATAAAAGCATATTTTAGCCGATCAGTGTCACAATCAAAAAATTATCTGCAATGGGACACTATTATAAATTGGTGTTGTATTCTTAGAATCATAGAGATTAGAAGAAATGGGGTGGGTTGCTCAACTCAGTCGTAAGTTACGACGTAGCAAAATTTAAGCCGGTCGTAGTTACCCCCGACTCGAGTCGGTAGTAAATTGGAGTTTCTAAATCTAGTAGCAACAACGTCAAACGTAAAAGTCGGCAGCAATATGTTAACCAATGATATGCATTGCTGTAGCACGTGACATATACGAGCTTCATGCATCAAACTGCTTATCACATTGTGTGCGTCACTCAGTTGTCTCATAACTGCACATAATGGCGAGTAAGAAAACCGGTACGAGTCCAAGCAAAAATTTCACTGATCAGGAGAAAGTCATATTGATCGAGATAATTAGGACGAGAACTTCGCTGACACTATACAGTTGAAAAAGAACGATGCGAAGTCAATAAAGATGAAAGAGGACGCATGGGAGGAAGTTCTTATATCATTTTCCGCGCAAAGTTCTGACAGCAGAACATTGAAGCAGCTGCATGTTCTTTGCCGCGATTTGAAATCTCGTGCGAAGGAGAAATTCACAAAACAAGAACGTTTGAAGACGGGTGGAGGAAAATACATCATCGAAATCAATCCGATTTGTCAGGCTGTAAATGATATATTGCCTCAGCATCAGCTAGAACTTGTTGTTGGTATAAATGACTCTTACTTTACGATGCATGAGAGCTCAACATCTCAGCTTAGCGCTACCTCATATCTCTCAGACCCGGAAAGCAATCAAGAAAATGAGGACCCCTACTGCCCTTCTACCAAAGTTAGAGTGGCCAAGGCAACAGAAAGTGACATTCTGACTGCGAAAATTAACGCCATACATGAACTGGCACGACAACAAAGAGAACAGCATGAATAAAAAATAGAAATTTTGCGATCCATCTAACGCAAAATCCAGCCTAGTGTTTCTATGATTGATGGGTCAAACCACGAGTTGGTTGCACCGACGCAAAATTTTAAATCAGTTTTTGACGAATTATACCGGTGACCATGATATTATATATATAGTTTAAGTTCAGTTGTATGCTAGCTAAGGAGCTGAAATATGTCAGCATAGATGCTAAAAACTATTATATAAGTTTCAATTATGTCCTTATTTTATGAGCTGTGTACTTTAATGCATTTTGCACATGAAAGTGTCAATATCAAGTTGAAAAATCGTTTGTGATGCTAGAAAATTTCACGTTAGTCAATGTATCTGAAAGACAACTTTCTGTCAAAGTTAATTATGACTCTTTTGAAAATATCAAAATTTCTATATTAGAATGTCGCGAGCATTACCTAAAATATTGAATGAGTCTTTTCCTTAGGAGACAAGAATGATTAGCCATTTTATACTACCAAAGATAATCAACTTTCCAGGGCTCGTAAATGCCAACAGAAAAAAAGACGGAAAAATTCAAGTGCACTCTCACACGCGTGTGTGTTCTAAAAATAGTGTTTTCAGCAGTTGTATAACTGATTTTAACTATAATGTAATAAGGCTTCTTTCTCAAGGTCGAATATTAACAATTATAAAGATTGACCGTTTTATTTATGAACGTTCATCCAATGTTGGAAAGGGAACAAAAATTCTGTTGAATGCACTGGAATACAGATGTTTGCTATAAACATGGGATGGACCTACATAAAAAAATAAGTTGATATTTCCCCATATTGATTTTACATGATGTTCCAAAAACATTTTGATTGATGGCTTTAAACAGATAACATACTGTACGTATATAAAATCATTATACCTTTTCAACTTCAAATTCGGAATAATGTCATCTATTTACGACTTGACAACCTCCCAACCTTACCCAGTTTCATATTAATAACTGTTAAATTTAAAAAAACTGAATGGACTGAAAAATGTGAATTTAAAAAAGACGGAAAAGACGGACGAGGTGTAAAAAAAGACGAAAAAGACGGAAAGGACGGAAATTTACGAGCCCTGACTTTCCATGAATGCTAATCAGTGTGATAATCAACAAAGTTGTTTTAAGTCTACTTTCTGGTGAATTTAACTTAGTGAATTTAATCTCGATCTCGAGAATCAATATTGATCAAATACCGAGATCTCGAGATCTCTGATTCGATAATACAAGTACATATGTAATGAATATAATGAAAACAATACAAAAAACCAATATGTCAATAAATAAGCGATAAATTAGATATAATCTCAAGGAAAAGTCAAATGATATTCCAACCGGTTTCACTTCCTTCTATGATAGCCACCATGAGCAGCTCCCATAGAAGGGAGTGAAACCGGTTGGAATATCATTTGACTTTTACTTGAGTTTATATCTAATTTATTACTTATACATTATATATATATACCGGTATATATATATATATATATATATATATATATATATATATATATATATATATATATATATATATGTGTATATTTATCAGATTGTGCCAATTACTCAGAAAGTGTAATTACTTACAGACAGCTGCAAATAGCTGTACAGTAGTCTAATTGTTGGCCTAATTGCAATTATCGAGTTCTATTTGTCATTGAAATTAAAAAAGCAACGCCAATCTGGATTATATTTGGCACTCATTAATGCGCCCAATCCTTTATTGAAGTCATTTAACCTACAACACAGACAAAATTAATTCATTTTAAGCTGGCCTAAGTACAAGGACAAAAGCGGGGGGCAAGTGTACAAGGATTAAAGTTCCATTTCATCTCCGAAGTCAGAGAAGGACTCGTTGAGGTAAGGGAATTTTCTTCAAGTGACAAAAGCTTCTTCATAATTCATGGCTATAGCTACCCAATATGTAGTACTCTCCGATGTTGACGTTCATCTAACATTATGTCTAACTTTTGTGTTATGATTCCGGTACAAATATAATGTTTGGTGTGCTGTTTCTAAACTAATCGTTCAATCTTGTAAACTTCATTACTATTATCTTCTGTGATGACAAATTTAATGGCAAAATTTATGTTATCCGTAATTTTATTGGATAATGTCGCGAGCGTTAACAGCATGTCGCGAGGGTTGCTGTCAAGATTGATTGAAATCTCGTAATCGGTGCTTCTTTTATTCAAGTATGAAGAAATTATCAACTATTCATCATTTATCTATCATTTCGTTTTTGAGACAACGTCTGTAGTTTAGATAAGATATCAATGCAATCTCAAAAAATCTACAGTGAAATATTTATCTCTGTCGCGAGCGTAACCATATTAAATGATCTCTGTACACAAATGTAGAGATAGCATGAAATTGATATTTTGTATGTAATAGATCGATGTCGCATTACATCAAACCAGGGTTGCCAACTCACATCGACAAAAATAGTGACCATACTTCGTGGTTTATGTAGAATTTTAAAAAAACATGATTTTAATCTGTTTTACGCAGGTTGATCAATATTTAATCTATAAGTCGTTTTTTGTTTATTTCCATGTCATATTATCACAAAATGCAGTGTATACGTGTATAACGAATTTACTATAAGTTGATTCAAATATTAAATTCATCTTATTTCGGATACATTATCAAAATGTTAAGTTATTTCTATGAAGTTTGTTGTTTACAATGTACGAGTATACATGTATGAAAGATTCTTGAAGATTATGTACATGTACATAAATGATAAATCAAAATTGCGGATATGTACTGACTTCTCTCTGTATTTTCTTATACTTATCAAGGATTCTTCGGGATATTTGTAAGGTTAAAAAATCACAATATAATGAAAACAATTAGCAGAAGAAGTAAATATACTTCCAAGAGTACTACCGAAATAATTTCGAAACCAGACAAGATCGTCACATAAGTTAAGATCCAGTTCACAGATCGTCAACATAATTTAATTACCGTACACTTCCAAATGTGAAATTTTTATTTTTACAATTTAAACGATGCACACAATTTTTACAATTACAACAAGCGCAATTTACTCTACTTCAAAATTTGCTTCAAAGCTACTTAAAAACATTGACTGGTCACATCGGCAAGAGAAGACCGAAAAAGGGCTTTTTAGTCAATTCGAGAACATTGAAGCGATTATGTTTTCAGAAATTCTGTTGTATCAGGTAGACACACTTGATTGCTCCAAATGCAGGCGACGTTCTTTTCTTCCAAATGCTCCACTCGCTGTCTCGTCTCATTCAACTCTTTGTCCACCGCTTGAATGTTTCTTTTCATTTGGTGTGTGTCTTTTGAAGACGCCAACAGATTCCTGAAGGGAGCGCGTTTGAGAAGCACGTTCAATTCTGCACAAAGCCAATTGTTTGGATTCGTTCTCGTACTGTGTTCCAGCCTTTTGTATCCGTTCCAACGAACGTTCGGGCGGAACAAAGCATTCAAAATTGGAGCGGTCGAAGCGGTCCCTCACGAAACGAACAGAATCATAAAGCAAGGATCGCATCCTACTTTGATTCAAACATTCAGCGAATTTCATCGCAGAAAAGCCACGTTCGACTTCCATGTTGTGAGTAACGACCAGCAGAAACGATTCAACTAAGATCATCAGCTTTAGAAATGAGTTTGAGTCATCGACAACAGGTAACGAAGTATCATCTGGATGTTTGGACTGCATGTCGCAGAGTTCATCGATGACAGCCAAAGCTGGAACATGGAATGCTTTGGAAAGCTCAGCAAATTTTTTTCTTGTCAGTGTTTGTGATGTTCTTCTTCTTCGCGTAGAAAAAGTAAGATCCAAGAGTTACATCAGATTGAAGAAAAGTTTTGAACCGTTTCAAGCACCGAAGGTACAACACCTCGTTGTACGAGACCCACAGATCTTGGACCTTCTTCAAATCTTGATCATCGGATTCAAGCAATTTGGCTTCGACATGGCGATGCGTTTCAGAGAGAAGAAAAGCGAATCGTTTTTCGATTCTACACTGATCGGTTCATCGTTCCAATCAAACAATTCGTCACAGTAATCGCTCGGTTGCAAAGAGATGGAATTTCCCATCCGAAACCGCAACTTTGACAGGAAACCCAAAATGAGTTCCAAAGTTGCATGTACACCCAAACCATTGGCCTGTGTTGAAGATGTGAGATCATAAAAAGGTTTATGGTGAATGACAAATTGGTCGAGATGAATCAGCAAGAGTGGTTGACTGACAATACTTTTTCAGATCACTGCTGCTGCATATTTTTACCAGTTTGCAGACGACAGGAAACTGGTCAAGAAGTGTTTCCAAAACTCGAAAAACATCCAAGAATCTCGTGGGGCTGAAAGAGTAAGAGCTTTTCAACCCAAGAACTTTTGTGCTGTGCTTGAAAATGAGCCTTGCTTTTCGAGTGGATGTTTTTGTTCTCTATTTGTTTCTCTTCATTCTGAAATACGCCCATTCAGGTATAACATTAATACGAGTGCATACAGAGCTGAGCTTAATGTATAGATACTTTATGTGTATATATTCATACTTAAATTAGTGATTTTTTATTGTTCAATTCTTTTTAGTTTTGAAATAAGGGGTCACTATTTTTTAGTGACTTGGGAAAAAATAGTGACCAAATAGTGACCTTTAGTGACCGGTCACTAAATAGTGACCGAGTTGGCAACCCTGCATCAAACTGTATCTTCAAAATATTCAAAAAGAATATCGTATCATACAGAATGTTGGTTTTCGATCGAGTTTTGCCATCAAATGTAGCGAGCGTTACCGTGGTTTGGTCCTGATACAGAGGCTCGAACAGAAGCACTGTCACTTTTAGACATTATCAATACCCAAATATGAACTGAGCTGAGAGAACGGTAGTATCGATCCCTTGGTAATTGGTAAGCCGTATGAATTTAATGTTTTGTGTTAATGTATTTAACATTTGGTGCAAAACAGGGATGCGGAGTCGGAGTCGGAGTCCCGGAGTCCTATCATTTTTGCTGGAGTCGGAGTCCTATCAAATGATAGGACTCCGGCCTACAACTAGACCCGAAATATAATACAAACAAATTATTTATTCTCGTGCACAGCTGTCATTGTCTTGATGTCAACTTTTTCACAAAAAAATAGTGTCATCTTGCTTCAAACAAAAGTACAGAGACAGCAGTGCATACACAGCTTATAATAGTTGAGGGAATGAACCGTGATAGTGAAAAAGGATTGTCTTTTCACTCGGTGATTTAGTAGAGAAGACAAGCCTTCCTAGCCTCGATCACACCTACGCACCAAAGGTCACATCAGAGACAAAAATGAAATACTAGTTTGTTTGTTTTTTTTGTTTTTTTACTGAATTTTCACCCCTAGCACAGCTATGAGCCATGAACGAAGCTAGGGGTTACTGAATGAAAGGTAACAAATTGTATTATCTTAAATAAATAAAATTAAAAAAACAGATCTTCTAATCTGATTAAGCTGTCCCCACCAGAAACCTATCCGCACGCCTCTTGAAAGTATCAAGATTGTATTGGTCAGGGAAAGTTGTCTGGGGAAGCTGATTCCAAAGCTGTGCCGTGCGAACAAAAAAGCTTTTCGAGCGACTCACAGTACGTGTGCGTTCTAAGCTCACATTATAGCATGTGAGTGCACTAGCTCTGCGTGTGCTTCTGGAGAAGATCTTAGGTTTGGGTAAGCACTCATTTACTGCAGAGCTGCTTCTACCGAAATAGTACCTGTAGAAGAGACTGAGTGAAGCAACATCCCGTCTGACGGAGAGCGGCTGCAACTTGCTAGCAAGATTTTCACCCATGAGATTCTTGACACGTTTCTCAACCCGTTCAAGGAGGTTAAGATGCGTTTGTGGGGCGCCTGCCCACAGATGACAACAATACTCCATCAGTGGACGAATAGTGGACTTGTAAAGATAGCAGACAGTCTGTGGTGGAAGATAGCTGCTGGCACGATAGAAACTACCAATGCGTTGAGCTGCCTGCTTGCTAATGGATTGGATGTACGGTTTCCATGACAAGTATTTCGTAACCGCCAATCCAAGGAAGGAGACGTAATCTTGTTCACTGATCCTAATATCTGACATCTTAATGCTATGATCATCATCTCCTTCAAGTCGTGAGTGCAGAATACTCTGAGTTTTTGAAGGATTGAAGGAAACAAGCCAATTGGCGCCCCATTCTGAGACCCTGCGTAAGTCTTCATTAAGAACGTCGCATAACTGCTGACGTTGCTGAGTGTTTTTAGCGAGTCGCTCATTGGAATTGAAGAGTGTTGTGTCATCTGCATACATCACCAATTTACTCACTAGGCAGTCTGGGAGGTCGCTGATGTACAGCAGAAAAAGAGAGTGGGTCCCAAAATTGACCCTTGAGGAACTCCTGCATTGACAAACTTGGTGTAAGACTTTTGGCCATCTAAGACGACAGATATCTACCGGTCACTAAGGAAAGAAGCAAGAAGTTTGTGGAGTTGATCAGCAACTCCATAGGACTTGAGCTTCATAAGGAGTCCCTGATGCCAGACTTTATCGAATGCCTTGGAAATATCCAAGGCATCTGATCTCGTCTCACCTTGTCTGTCAAGGACACGACTCACATGTTCAGTGACATATGAAAGAAGATCTGCAGTTGATCGAGAGTGCCTGAAGCCATACTGGTCTTCTGATAGAAGGTTCTGAGTTTCAAGGAAGTTAACAATGTGTTGGTTAATCGCTGTTCACACAAATCTTGCCAGCAATTGGAAGCAGGCTGATAGGACGGTAACTAGATGGAAGAGATGAGTCAGAACCTTTCTTTGGAACTGGAACCACGGAAGCTACTTTCCAACAAGAGGGAAACTCACCGGTGGATACACATCTACTGAACAGTTTAGATAAAAGTGGAGAAAGCTCAGGTGAGAGATGCTTGAAGACCGAAACCGGGATACCATTTGGTCCACTAGACTTAGAGCTATCGCGATGATCTTTTTGACGTTTCGGACTGTGACTGAAGGAGGACTAATTGTCTCATCAGTGCGCGTGGGAATTGGAGGTGGAATTCTACCTCCATCGTCTAATGACGAATTCTTCGCAAACTCCTTGAAAAGAAGCTCGGCTTTGTCTGCTGAGGTTGTCGACATAAAAGTACTGACTTCGGCATGACGGAGTGCTGGGATGGAGGATTTGTTCCTATTGGTGACACTGTTGTAAATCCTCCAGAAGTCCTCAGAGCCAAGCTTTTGGGTAGGAATGGATTTCCGTACATACAAAGCGTAACGACTTTTGGCCTGATGTATGGTTTCCTTGCAATTCCTACGTAAGGCTTTGTACAATTCAAGATTGCCAGCGGTACTGTCACGCTTGTACTTATGGAAAAAGTGGTCACGCTGGCAACTTGCAGCTGCACATTCTGGTGTAAACCAAGGTTGTGAGTGGGGCTTCATTTGGAAAGTACGGTGAGGAATGTAGGCCAACATCCCTATCTGAAGCCACTCTGTCAGTTCTTGCGCCGACTTGTGGACGTTCTCGCTCAGAATCAAATTCTCTGCTTGAACTTGACTAAGAACAGTGCGGAAGCCACACCAGTCTGCTTTGGAGAATTGATAAACTATTCTATGGAAAGGCGGAGACGGTGTGGAGCATGTTTGTTTGCCAGAAACTGTGATAACACAATGATTACACGTGCCGAGGGAAGAAGCAACCTTGTGTAAAAAAACAAGTTGGATTTGAGGTGAGAAACAGGTCAAGGAGATATCCAGTATCCCCAGCTCGGTCAGGCACTCTGGTAGGACAAGTGACAATTTGACTAAGGTTGTGAGAGACAGCAAAATCCTCGGCTGCCTGACCGGAGAGATCGGTGGTGCGTGAGTGCACAAGCCAGTCAACATTGTGCACGTCGAAGTCACCAAAAACGGCAACTTCAGCGTTGGGATACTCTTGTAGAAGAGAATCGATCTTGTCAGAAAGAACATTGAAAATATCCGCATTGGTTGATGGAGAGCGGTATAGGAAAAATAGAAGAAGAGTTGTCTTCTGCAGCGGCGCAATGAAGGCAAGATACTCATGCCTTGGATCCTCTGAGCTACGAAGCCTTCTCAAGGGAAGGCTTGTCTTGGCATAAAACTCCAAAACCATGACAAGGTGCTTTATCCATCCGGTGAAATATGTATCCATCAGGAGTAACGTCGCTTGATGACACACTGGGATCTAACCTGGTTTCCGACAGGGCTAGAAGATCTGGTGACTTACCTTGCAGGAAGATGTTGATATCGTCGTAATTGGACCTCAGTCCTCTTACGTTGCTGAAGCTGATCCTGAGAGGGGTTTTGAGCTTGACGGCTTGACTACGTTTCTTGTGTGTCTTTCTTATTTTCATAATTTCTCATAGAATATCAATCAAATAAACGAAAATTATACTGTACAACAAAGTGATACAAGAAACTTTGGAAGGCATCAGAAAAACATAAATAATAGCAACAAAGCTGCAATAAATAATACGCAAAAAAGACACTTATAGGCACAATTCATGTCGCAAAAGCTTGAAGAAACCCAAATGAGAACCCCTTTGCCGTAACAATGGATACAAGTCAGGTAGGCCACTGAGGAACCGGATACAGCTACACGGGCTAAACCCTTCAGTAAAGCTACCCACTTAAGTCCGTGGCAGTGGAACTGTACCGCCTTTTTTCGAGCAGTTGACCGGGCCTGCCTCCCAAAGCATTAACAGTGGGTTCGGGACCTTCGAACTACCTGACGCCCGTATGCCGTGAATACGTTGGATCTGTCACACCTTAACCTGCAACAAATGGGGAAGTGCAAAAGAGAGCAGAGTTGTTTGAGAACATTACCTCTAACCCTCACGTTAATCGTGTGTGATGGCTTCCCTAAAGCGCATATTAAAGTTGAAAGTGTACTCATATTTTTGGAGAAAGATGGGGATTTTCGTGCCTGGTAGAAACTGGAGAAAAACCGTGTGAAGCACACATCAACAAGATGGGAGGAGCCGAGTCGTATGCATCCAGCTGAAAGCGACATTTGATCAACTATCATCGAAAATGATTGATAATTGATACAATGATCGCTAAATATAGGTTCAGGTAAGCCTATAATGATCTATGATGTAGGTTACCAGACAATTTTTCAAAAATAGGCTTATATACTTGCCATCCGGAGTCGGAGTCGGAGTTCTATCAAAAAGATAGGACTCCGCATCCCTGGTGCAAAATTATGTGTAATTTATTGTGATTTACAGATTTTTCTCAGTAGATCTATTTGCTATCAATATATTTTCTTACTTGAGAAACTCAAGAAAAATAGGATGGAGCACCATTAGTTGAATTTCAAAATCGAAACATTCCCCTGTAATTTAACGAATCTACTAATATAAAGAAAATAATCCTCCCGTTAAATGTAGCCGTCACATCATTTCAGAAATGGAAATTCAAAGACAATAATAATAATTCAAAGATTCAATAATAAGAAATATCGTACTATACTAATAAGAAACACTCGTACTATTCGTTACTTAGGGGCCTCAGAAAGTAGGAATATCAAAGCTAGCAACCGGCTGATTTTATTGTGTTAGCTAGCCATACAATCATAAGTATAGTCAGTGACGCTGGAATACCCCTTATAAGGGTGTTGCCAGGGTTGGTCAAAACCCACCCGGTCAGAAAAAACCGATTTCACCCGCCCGGCGGTCGAAATCGGGCGGGTGAAATCGGGTGAAATAGATTTTTCCATATTATGTCATTTTTTCGATGCTTCTAATTAAAATACAGTAATGCCAATTCATTTTTCTGATTTATTGACTCTGCTTCTTCTCAAAAATCATCGTATGGAATATATACAATTCCGTAATCTACATGTTTCTTACTACAACACCAAATATTGAAAAGGAAAAGGAAAACCGAATAATATGTCAACGTCCGATGTTTTCATTGCGCAAGAAACTTAACGCCTATGCTGATATGATGCCCATTGTCCATCCCTGACTCACCGGACATCAGCCAGCCTGGATTTGTCAACAGCGGACTGTAGTGATGCATTCGTGAGATGATGGGGAATTCGGGAGAGCGCGCGCATCTTGGTTGACGCTGCTGGTCGCATGTCTTTGGGTGGCTGGTGCAGTCGAAAGTGCGTAAGATAAGATCGATATTGGCAAACAATGATTTAAAGCCACTGCCCACAAGTCTGGTCATTAATGTTATTATCGCATACAAAAGGCACTCGGAAATGATGGGGAGTTCGGGGTGGCGCGTGCGTGGTACGCGCGCGTCATTACTGATACCGCAGCAGGCTGCAAGTCTGCGACGGACACTTCGGACCATAAGAAAGTGCGTGCGTCCTCGATTTCACATATTAGGACGAGGTCTTTCGACCACACCAAACGACCATCCTCAGGTAATCAAAAAAATAAAAATAAAATGAATCGAAATTATGATATGAAAGTTCGACGAAACGATCTGCGTATTATTTAGCTTTAGTATCAGTAATACTACTAACAGTTGGGCCTATATTTTTGTCTAGGCCTATATTTTCTTACTTTTTGAATACCGGTATAACAAACAGATATTTGGTGATCGATGTTTAGATTACTCATTAGATCTTCCCCGTTTTGACCATATTTTTTATATAAAGTTCAATTTATAGACCTTTACACATGTGATTTCTCTCTGATAATACAATAATAGAAAAAACTTATAAATTTTAGATAACAGCCAATCTTGTGTAAAGTATACTATTCGTAAATGTAGGTGAGAGAATAACTTCATATGATTCCTTATTTAGATAGCCTGTAATTATCTGAATATTTCGTACGGCTAAAATACAGTAACCTATACTAAGTACTCACCGATATTTTCTCATGATATTGTATTTTAATCATGGTTTACATTACACTGATGTGTGCAATGTAGTTTGATTTTTCAATAAAATGATAATTATAAAATAAGAGATTACCTCTTAATTTCAAGAAAATCGAAATAACTAGATTAAACCCGAAAAAACCCGGTATAAAAAACCCGCCCGGATATAACCCGATAAAACCCCGGGTGGGTTTTTTTGCCGACCAACCCTGGGTGTTGCAGGTGTTGCATGACTTACATCAATGCCCTTCTAAATTTTCTAAAATATATGTATGATACATTCCATAAATCTGTATCTTCACAGATTTTGGTGAATTTCTGATCGAATCATCCACTTTGATTCGAGCTTTAATCTTATTTCCGTATGTGACAATCAGGGCCCGCGGAACAATTTTTCACGAGGGGGGGTCATAAATTTTGTGTAATGCTTTATCACAATAAGATTGTATAGACATAAAAGATGCTTTTTATTTACATTTTTCGCAATCACAATGTAAGCATCATTGATCTACATCAGTATCTTTATTTATTTTCTCTGATTCATGGTCATAGTGCAAAGTATAATCATGAAAACTACTTATAAATCATAGACATAGATAGAAATTTCTGATGTATGCAATTCGACGAATTGCTAGACAAAATCTGTTGATCAAAGTGAACATCCTTCATGTGAAATATAAGTGGCACCAATGCTCTGTTAGAAGTAATATACATGCAGTTGTATCACATGTCTAATTGAAATTACTGCAGTTCATCGATCATCTTAAAAAATCAATTCATTGTATAAATTTTAGAGATAACTCACTTTTCTACTGCACCATTGTACTTTATTTCCATGTTAAACGAAATGAAAGAAAAAGCAAACAGCCTATTCAAAATTTCAATAATAAGTGCTAGTGTAGGGCTTTGAATATAATCTCATACTGACTGTGATTTTTATAAACAAGTGTTTGTTTGCGTATAACCTTATCTTTCGCACGAAAAAAGATCACACGCGCTTGGAAGAGAACACTTGTCGTCGTTCATCTGTTCCAGGAACCACACAGCGAATGGGCTTCTGGAACCGCTGATGGGGCTACCCTATACCACAATGTACCACCGATCTTGAGTGTGAAAACACCAACTTCATCATTTCATAATGAATTTTACTTACCGTGAATTCAAGTCAAAGTGCAGAAAATCCGCTGAGCGTTTAACAAAATCTCTTATATGTGCACGACACAATAGAAGTCAACCATGGTCTATCCCAGTGGTTCTCAACCGGGGACCATGGCCCCCTTAGTGAGCCACGAGACCATTGGCTGGGGGTCACATGAAGAGCACATACAGTTGTTGTGTTCATCAGCATGGATAATTTCCAGGTTAGGCTACTTCCCGTCAGAAAATCGCATGGGACACTAATATAAATGGAATAAGGATGTTGCCTGAGCATCATTGGGCAAAAAAACAATTAGAAACTTTTGCTTTGCAACGCATTTTTCTGCTTCGAGTACATAACCGAGCACCGAAAATTCGTGCTAATAAGGCAAGAAAAGATGTCACACTGAATCTCTGGTCCATGTTTTTTTTTACTGTGTATTTGATTTATTATGCTTAATTCACCATATTGTTGGTTATTTTTAATTGAGCACAACTATTACATTTTACTATTTATCTACCACTGTACAAATCAATTGCTGTAATCAATAATAAAGCCAGAAACAAATCAAACTCGTATATGATTATTTGCTTCAACTCCAGCTTGTTCAGAATATCGGTACTCTGTGCTTTATCTAGAACGGCACAACTTAAGTAAATTTATGTAATCGTAAGGGTTGAAGAAACTTGGAGAAAGTAGCAACAAAGAAGTTGAATGGGAAATGAATTGCTATCAGACATAAGCAGAGGGCCACGGAAAGTCGAATGGCTGGGAAGAGGGCCACAGACCATGCAATGTTGAGAACCACTTGTCTATCCTTTGATGCATAATTTTACCACCGACATATAAGATACCTTCGAGAGCGAATCGAATAGCTAGCAGATGTTGTAAGCATTCCAATTAGTAAACCACTACACATGTGGGTAGACGGTCCATGGGTCGCACGGATTTGAAAGCACTTTGTCGACTTTTTTGCGTCAGAACTCGCAGAGTTGATGAGGAGAAGATCTGTTAATTCAAGTGGGAATCGTTTCATCTCCCGACTTTGTACTTATTTAATAGATAATAAAGAATTAGATTGCAAATTATCATTAAGATGAATATTTTAACAGCTCAAATTTGAGGGGGGCCAAATACACATGTGGCCCCGGCAAATTTTTCTAGGGGTGGCCTGGCCTCCCCTGCCCCCCCCCACTTCCGCGGTCCATGGTAACAATCAAGTTTTACCCATTTGCCGACAAGATATATTTAAAAAGTTAGTTTGCTTGAACTAGAAATACAAAGCTTTAAACGTAACTTGTCAGCGTTCTATGCATCGCTCAAAGTTCTAATAGACAGCTAAGTAACATGAAGGTAGACTGAAACACTCTCTGAGGTAGATGCAATACATGCCTGCGCTAAACTCGTGTTGGTGTCCCTGATTATAGTCTTCCTAAACATAGGTCTACCAATCACTCAAAAAAATTCCAAACATCGACATCGTTTATATAGGTAGGCCTACAAGAAAATAGGAAAATGCAGGCCCTGTTAGACAATCCGTACTGCAAGATAGTATTCTATAAAAGAATAAAGTAGTAGCAGTAGTATAGCAGGTAGCAAAAAGCGACGACTAGGTCGACGCATATCGCGCACTCCGCCCAATTCAAACCCAGGAGCAATAATAAAGATTGTAGTCTGCATTAGGCCAGCGCGCCATCGCATCAATTATTCGCATTTGATTGTCACAAGAAAGCTGACAATTAAAGGAATATAGGCCTATCCATTTCCGATTTTAGTAGTCAACGGCAATTTCAACGCTACATCTCGAAAATTTTATTTGAGACGCATCAATGCAGCCTATTTCGTCAGGACATGTATTTACGAAAAATGAATTTTCGTCACACATACATCATCAAACCGTCGAATCATTTGATCTCGAAGTTCACAAATCGTGATTATTGTCTGACGGATTAATTTGCAAACATAATTGCTCTTATGCACAGTGTGAAAACATGATAAAACGGCCTGAATACTGCCAGTCGTGTAATATCTCAAAGTGATCAGAACTTTCTTGTCTCGACAGACCCCAAGTATTCTTCTTTTCTTCCAAGTACGGTAACATGAGATCCTCAAATTTTTTAAAAAAACTTGGTGATTCTATACAGATATCTAAATTCGTCGTCCCTCTAAAATAATCGATGGTTAACTTGATTTTGAAGGGATCGTCGTCGCTGTCCGCCGTCACTGTCATAGAGGTCCAAACCATCGAGGGTATCCATGATAAATACGAGCTTCCTACAACTGAATTTGATTTGCCACTGGAATTTCCAGTAGCAGTTAATGCCATTGTTATAACTCCGATCGGTAGCAAGCGCGTGACGTCAATACAATTACTATCAGTGTTGAGAAACAAATCGTGAAGCTCGTCGAAAAATCTGCATTGTAAATAGCCAGTTGCATAGCTGGTAGTAAAGCTTGCAGTAATCTAAGACCAGATTGAGCAACATGATTTTCAGTCAGTAGTAAATTTGGTCGAAAGTAGAGTTACGACCGAGTTGAGCAACCCATCAATTATAGCAAATGACCCATTTTGGTGTATTATGCATTTGAATTGAAGTATTTGTCAACTTTGATTCTCCAAGCCCAAGCATTACGATAGTCAATCGATCTTGTCAAACTCTAAGTTCGCTTTGTCTGCAAATTGGGCATGATGTATCCAGGACCTAATGAAATACTATGTACCTACAAATGGTAATGAAACCCGAGCATCAATCGCAACAACACGATGCACTACATTACTCAATATAAGTCCAAGCATGACGATAGTCAATCGATCATCTTGTCAAACTCTAAATTCGCTTAGTCTGAAAATTGGGCATGATGTATCCAGGACCTAATGAAATACTATGTACCTACAAATGGTAATGAAACCCGAGCATCAATCGCAACAACAAGATCCACTACATTAATCAATATAAGAAAAATGCACAATTCAATACATGCGTCGACAAAATAGTTGATGAACAGTACAGGTATACTAAGTCGCCAAAAATAACAATAGAAACGATAAACATCATGGATTGTTTATCAGTTGCCCACAGCTAAACAAATCCATATAAATGTAGTCGATTTAAAATTTTTTTCCAACCATGCTCCAGCCGTCAAATACTAAAAAGATGGCAGATTTGTGCAAGACCACAGAGCCATCCGATGACAATTATTGTGAAACTCACAATAGAAATAGAAACTTGCTCATGGAGCAAGGGGATCCCATGTGCGCCATTGAATCGGAACACTCCAATGTTGAGGGATACCGAACTGGTGTTGTTGCACTACACATGACAATGATAATGATAATTGTGAACAGCAGTTTTCAGCACCTGATGAAATCCAAGGCAACGGCTGACAAATGTTCCAGTCCAAATTTTGCAATCTCGTATATAAATGGATGAAACCAAAGTCAAGGAATTCAGTTTTCTTTATGGCTGAGAATGGATTCTAGATTCTGGCACACGCTGAATTCTGCAAGAAGCATGCCAATGAAAGTTTAGCAGAATTTTAGTTAATGAACAGCGATCTGATAATTACAATTTGTTTAAAATCTTGTCTCCATAGACAGAAACGCTGAATCTATTTAAAACAGCTTAGTCTTGTCAAGGACGAAATGTCTCACAGGTAAATAGAAAAATAGTTTGGTTTGAAATTGTCTTAGAGAAATGGATGATAAAATGATGATCAACGAGTTGCAATCCAAGCTGTTTATGTCAGCATTCATCATAGTCACTACATGACTACCTACTGCAAAACTGCATGCCTGACGGAATAGATCGTTTTTCTTCTATTAATTACCTGTATTGAAAAACACGATGTACTTTTCTAATGAAGAAAGTGTGACCTTTTGGTCATAGACGATTGTGTTGAGCCACTGTCTCTAATTAAATGTCGACGAGATGCTTCTTCAATATTATTTGTAGACAGAGTATCTACAAATCATACTCCTTCATATGAGTAGCCGTTTTTATTCAGAATCCAACTTCTATGAGCAGTGCAACACTCACATGTGTACTGACTTCACAACATTCTAAGATTTTTCAAAAATATGAGCCATTTGCTATTCGGATGTCTGTATGCACATGTACCGTTCATTTTTTCGAACGACCGTTCATGACCATGACCTGTAGATGATTCATATGCAAGTCATGTGGAGGAAATGACTGTCCGATCTGCAGTCATTAACAATGAAATTGTCAGTGATTCTACGTCTCATCTCATAAATAGCTTTATGATGAGTGGAGCTAGCAGGAGAATGCCTACATGGTAGAAAGAGGTCTGAAGGATCGTGTTGAGGAAGGGAAGACATTTTTCTCGAATGATTTTGTGAATACAGGTAGCTCAAATCTTAGCTTTTCCTTTACCACAATCTAGATATAGTAAGTATCATGCCTCGTGAGTTGAAGTATGGAACTGATGGTTAAACTGAAAAAATTGAAGTCATTCTAGAGAAAGGTCAAGAAGATTATTGTCACTGGAGATAGAGTCCTTGATTGTGTCATAAATCACAATCCTTAACTAAGTTTAACTCTGTTCACTCGTTTGTCATTGGATCACAATAAAAAATATTTCATTTTCGTCAGTCAAAGATTGCGCGCTGCGCTTTTCGATGTGTTGTACACGGGTGTGTTGCATTCAATTAAGTGAAGATTACAAAGTGATATAGAGATCCGTTTCAACGACATGCGAGGTCACAACAACAGCTGGCATTGGAATACGGGAAGTTGACGATAATAGCACGAATAATTAACTCGTTTTCGATTAACTCAATTCTGCTGGTGTTGCCAGCTCCAAGATTATGTAAGTTTCATGAAGATCGGCCAATGTGTTCACTGGTAAACTTCATTTGTAGTATTCTCATATTCAGTCATTGGGTGAGTCATCACTTTCCTCGAATGAGGTGAGAAGATTTCGAATCTGAGATATGTAGACGGGGTTTTTTCGGCATCTTGTCGTATCGTCGATTCATTAAGCAAACACAAGCGCCAGACAACTACGGCGTGAAGAAAAGGTGATTTCCTCTATACAACATTATATATTTTTCTGTAGCATATTGTGCTTGTCGAAGAAACAATATATACGTGTATATCCACTTTTATAAACCGAATGAAACTCGCTACTGCATTTTCAGCACCTATAATAAGCAATGGCACGAAGCTCAGCAGCATCTCAACGATTTGTTGGTGCAGGAAATTCCTCCAGAAGAGCAAAAGCCGGAGAAAGTAAGACAAGTTATTCATTGAAGTTTTTTCTGGTTACTTATTAAATTCTTTTGATTATGCAATCAATTTGCGGAAATATAATTTACAGACCAAGCGCGCATCAACATCGAAAATTGAGACCACCTATGCGACAAATTCACTTAAAATGCCTCAGCATGAACGTGAGCTTGAATTTCTACCACATGATACATTTTGAGAAGTTGATACATTCTGAGGTCAATGTAGAAGTAAAAAAATGACAAAAAATAGATGGATAGACATTATTCATCCTCTGAGGCACATCAGGCCTATTGTGAGAAGCCAAGTAACTTACTAGCAACTTCATATAATGCTAAGATTATACTAAGAAATAGCAACTGCCTGTTATGATGATATAGGACCGCAACCAAGAAATAAATCCGGAACTCGCATCAATCATTTAAAATTTGCGACTTCTTCTTTGAGATAGGACGAACCAGGCATGCGGAGCCGCGGTTCTATCATTTTGGCCGGAGTTAGAGTCCTATGATATGAAAGGACTCCAGACGACTCCGATCTACATGCAGACCTGAATATGAACCAAACAAGTAATTCATCCTTGTGAATATCTGTCACTGTCTTGATGTCAACTTGTACCTCCATTTAGCAAAACGCAATTCAGTATTACAAAGCCATTTCTTCTACTAGCGCTTAAGTCCTGCTCCAGTGCGGTCCACCACATGGACTGATCTCCAAAGCTGCCGGTCGAGTGCGTCCTCCTTCGTTAGGCCCTTAACGCGCATCCTATCAGTCCATCGTTTCCTGGCCGGCCGCGTGGTCGATGTTCGGGCAGCTGCAACTGTGTCGCCACGTTTCGCCACCGAGTCCTCCGCACCTTGTTTTGCGTGTTCGAACCATCATAGCCGCTGGTCCGTCATCTCCGTTATAAGGGTGAACTCCGCGATCTCTGTGGCATGCATTCGTCGCCGGACCTCTGCGTTCTCTACATGGTCCTTCAGCGTAATTCCTAATGACCAGCGTAGCATCATTATCTCCATCGTATGCAAAGCACACCGGTTAGAAACGGTGGTAGCCCAGCATCCAGTAGCATTGAATGCCACGGATGTGGCGTTGCAGATGGACCGTTACTGTATCCATACCCAGGATAAACAACAGTGGTGATAGTGCAGAGCATCGATGAATACCGACTTGCATGGACAAACTCCTGCGAATTTCCAACTCGACAACGCACCCTGCTTTAGATCTCGCGGTATAACTGTTGTATCCACTGAACGCATGTCTCAAAGGACATCGTGTGCACGCAGAGCATGTCAGATTAGCGCATGAGGAACTCATTTGAAAGCCTTCACTAGATTGAGAAACTCTAAGTGTAGTGGCAAGTTTTTTTCTCAGTGCTTTTCTGCTAACAGTCGACCCGCATGAATCTCACCAAATGATGTCACCACCCTGGATGAATCCGTACTGGTCTGTTGTGATGTTGGTGATATTTCGGAGTCACTGGTCTATAACGCACTCTAAAATTTTCATGGAGTGACAGAGCAGACTAATCGGTGGATGTGGGAACTCGACATCACAGATACCTGCGAAGTATTCGCTCCACCGGTTAAGTATCTCTTGGGGCTAATTTAAGACTCGGTGGTTTGCGTCTTTGATGCTTGTTATCTATCCGAAATCTGCTTAATGTCGGGATTTCTCAAGCCAATACACCCTGTTTGCTCCTTCTCGTGTGTTAGGCTCCTCACACAAGTCGTCAGTGATCAGCTTTCGCCTTTGTTACTACTCTCTTCGTACCAGCCTTCGCTGCTTTACATCGATCTAAGTCATCAGCCACTCGCGACCGTAATCACATTTTATTCTCCATACCTTTTTCTTTCTTTCACTGCCTGGTTCCACCACCACGTTTCCCTACCAAGTCGCTTCCGTTCAGGCTTCACTTTTCTCCAAGACATCAGACCCTGTTCTTCTGATGTCATCCGCTGATTCACTCCATATTTCATCAACCGTTTTGTCAGTATCCAGCATCCTCGCATCTTGCAAATTGTGGACAACCTGGTCAGCATAGTTTTCGCAATTTCCACCATTTCATCTTCTCAGTACCTGTCCTTTCCAGTCCTTTGGTTAAGCTGCGGGGCAACTATGTCCGAGGTGATAACCTTAGCGTCGGTCACTTGCCTCAGATCACATCTACGTACCATCCAGTAGTCGACTTAAGTTTGCCTTCCTCCACTCGTGCTATGTGACTGTGTTAAACCTTTCTTGAAAAACGTGTTCACCACTACCATCTCATGTGCCTCAGAGCGAGTCAGTATCCTAATGCCCTCTTCGTTTCGCACACCATATCCGTTTCCACCATATACTTGCAGGAAACCATTTAATGACTCTCCAACATGTCCGTTCAAGTCTCCTCCTAGGAACACATGTTCACATCGATCCATCGTTTGCAGATGATCTCAGCAACGACTGGCTTACGACTGAGGTCCAATAGTTCGAAATACATGCACGCATTTCTCGTGTTTAAAGGGATCCACCAATTGAGATTTGGTAAATTTATATATATACAGCCAGGTTACTAGTTAGCAGGTGTAATAAATGACACTATGCATTTGTAACTTCACAAATGCATTCGGTATTCGTCATTACGAAGTATTTGAATGTCAATATTGCAAAACGCTAACAAATTCCTCGCTGTGATATTTTCCCTAATATCTCAACTTTGATATTATCCTTCAGTTCTGCCATAAGACATCCTATTTTTAACGATGCATCGTAATACCTTTCTTTCTATTTCAGGATAGAGTCGCAGCATTTCAGTTGATAGCGACCATGTATATAAAATATATACAAATATTTAGAAAACTTGAACAGTGTTATGATCAAATAGTGCACCCTCAGAAGAGACGTGTTTTGAGACATGTTCTGGATGGTGTCAGTGGCCGCGTTCTTGAATTGAAAAATGAAATGGTGAATTTGGAGTTTTCAGAATATCATTATTTTGATGACGTCTTATCGGATTTAAAGCTGACACCGGTAAGTTTACCTCGATATCTCTTTTAGCACTAGTGTAGAATAATGACAGGAAGTCAACGACAATAAGAATGTAAGGAGAAGACAGTCTAGAACAAATGAAGAAGGAGTTAAGGTATTATTTCATCAATGGAGTTTGAAACTTCATGAAAAACATGAAGGTAGCACCAAGAGTTGCAAGAGTTGAGATTCTCTCAGCTAAACCGCCCGTATAATGCTGTCTGCTTTAGCATCACATGCCTGTTTAATAGAATATGTATTTATCTCATTTTCTGGTGCCTTTCAATATGGAAATTTAGTGTTAAGTACTAACTCCATGTACCAGATCTATCTTCCGTGTTTTAAAGTAGTTATCCCACTGTAAAACACACAGACAATGTAGATCTGTCTTTTGAAACTTTCCAGCCGATTTGCTTTATTATTAACTTTCTGCTTTATGATTTTAGAATGATGTTGAAATGCCTATTCCAAAGCACTTTATCAATGAAAGAGCGAAGGCACTAAAAGAACGAGAGCACATGCTTGGAGCTATTCTTGCCAAAATGGGTCCATCTGATAAAGAAGTAAGTAGTATTAATGCATAGTTGTTATTCATTCATCTTCGCATTAAGATACTTATTAGAATTCATGATAATTGGACTTCCCATCGAATGATGTGAAATTTTTCAAATATCCTTTTTCTAGTCATGTTGCAGCCTTGCTGTCGTTCAAGCTTCGTCTCATTAAATCCTCAGGATTTTTGAAAGGGAATCATGCATGTAATTTCTTTCATACGATTGAATTTGCTATTCCCCTAGGTACATACTTGGTGCACTTACTGGCAGTGCTACCGTGCGTACTTAGCAATGTTTAAGAATTCTCATCAGCATTAGAACTGCTTGAAATTCTCATGGTAATGTTGAATTTTTTTAATGTATTGTTTGCATATAGTTTGCATGATTTGATAAGTAAACAAAATCTTAATTGAACATTAGAAATCTTAGAAGATCTATTTTTTCATCTTATAGAGAATTTTCGTCCATGAATCCTCTGATTTCAAGTAGGTCGATATGTCAATCGAAATAATCTGTCTTTGTTAGAGGAACTCCATTCCTGATGGCCGACGTGTGCCGTAGAGCGAAAGATCTCGCATCTACTTGTAACAATGAAGAATTCTGAAAATGTATGCATCTATACTCGCAAGTAATTTATGCTTGTAAAATGATTTAGGATGACTATAATGGATAATGTATTGAGCAATATGCACACTAGTACATTTAACGATAATGTCAGTCGACACTGTCAGTCACCATCAGCTTCTACTAACTTTAGTTAATAGATTTGGTTGCTCCCCCCACGTTGTCAGCATGATCAAAAGCTTCCTACAAAATCGTCAACAGAGAGTCCGCATCCCATCTTGTGACACCCCCTTCAACGATATCAGTAGTGGCGTTCCTCAAGGATCAATTTTAGGACCCCTTCTGTTTATTTTATTCCTGGATGACATCCCTAACTTTAATGAAACAAAATGCGTGATGTATGCTGATGACATCAGTCTCATTCATAAATTTGAAGACATCAAAAACTGTAAACTCCAGCCTATTGTTGATTCGCTGTCTGACTGGGTCTGCAAGAAAAGGCTTGCTATCAATGTTTGCAAAACTAAAATTATGTTTTTATCACGGAAATCTTGTAATGCGTCCTATCCAGACATTTTTATCAATGGTGTGCCAATCGAAGTAGTGACATCTGTGAAAATTCTTGGAGTGATTTTTTCGAATAACTTGCGTTGGAGCGAGCAATTTTCGTCTCTGTATGCAAAATGCTGTCGGGCCATGTCGTATGTCAAGAAATTAAAATCCAATGGTAATTGTAATGACGTTATCATGCAAGCATTCTTCGGCATCGTTTTTTGTCATATTGTATACTGTTGGCCTATTATGTGCGATTTAAATGGGAAGGACTTCAAGAAACTTGAGATACTGTACAAAACGGCTTGTCGGTGGGCCAATTTGACCCACCATAATTCACTTCGTGATCTCCTTGACAGATGCTGTGTGAAAATCATCAAAAGTATTTGTATACATAAAGACTGTCATCCGTTGTCCCAATTTTTTGTTTTGCGTGACTCTAAGCAGGATTTCAGACATTCCCGTGCCCTTCTTCCTTTACGTCGGAACTCATCCTTGTATAACAACTCATTTGTTCGATTTTCGTCACGTTCGTAACTTTGACACGTTGATTTTGTCAGTACCAAACAATTCTTGTATTAGTCATACCGCTTTTGTATGATAAATAAAGCATTCTATTATTATTATTATTATTAATACAAGTAAGGATATTGGTTCTCAACCGTTTTTTAGACACAATACTACCCCTTGAAGTACAGTCTTTGAATGAATGCATTACGCGACTGCATGCTTGTACATGCACCACTGCAATCGTCTCGGTCTGCGGTTGTATCTCTGTGTGTCGTACCTAAAGCAGCAATTGTCAACTCGCAAGTTTTTATAGCGGTTTTCTGATGATATTTACATCATCTGACTCCATATAATCTCGCGGTTACTTTGGTGTTGACAACTTGCTCAAAATCGCAATATTTGAAAAGATATCTTCAAAATTTCATTCTGCGGTAGTGATTACATCTCATCGTCAACAAAGCATATTCACGAAGATCAGCGATGCTGCTATTGTACACAATCTACAATGTTATGCTTGTCAGCTATCTATTGATGGTAACTCTATTGTTTGTAACATGTGCAGGAGTGCATACCATCTTCGAAAAGAAAGTTCTAATCCGATGATGAAATCTATGCCGAAGCCTTTAAACTGTAGCTCCTTGAAGGTCTACAACGAACTGTCCTCTACAAGTGCCAAATGTTGAAAACGTAGGACCTTGTTTTTTTCATAAATTCATCTGCTGGAAAATGTTAAAGGAGGAGCAACACCGCTATATCTAGCATCGTAAAAGTATTTCAACATCAACATTGAAACTGAATCGCACTAAGATGTTGATAACCTGGTCGAAATCTCAAGGAATTCTTGATGAGGATTGATTCAAAACGAATTCTGACGGATTCCTGCTCATTGGCACAAATGCAATGCAGCTGAAATATGTGCATGAGGAAATTGTCCAATTCTTTTCCTAAATTAAGCTATAAGCACCGTTAAAGCACTTTCATATTTTCAGGAGAAAGATGAAGTGAAAATGTCTTTGGAGGATGCCATTCGCCTAATACAAACTCACGAACGTGCTCGTCAAGGACGTGTTCGAGCTCTGATGATGAAGGAGATCATCAATCAAGAAAAAAGGTTAAAGCAGCGTGAAACAGAATCTAAAACTTCAAAGGATGATGGCGAGGCTGCCGTCATTATTCAGAAGGTAATATTTTCATCCATTATTACTACAATGCATATTATATCCATAATACATTCCACATTATTTTGTGCATAAAATTGACTGAATTAAACTCGGTTTTAGTCCTTGAGTGACTAGCACTGAACATGAACCCCATATTTTCATCGATGAACAACTATGACCATTCGAGATATTAATAGAGAAGTATTGACCTTTATCAAGGTTGGAATTGGCCGCAAGCCCTCTGGAGCGCCGTTTCCAGTTTTCGTAAATTGTCGATTAATTCATCAAAACTGATCTTGCAATGTCAATTGCAAGCAAAAGGCTCTAAGGATGACACCAACAGTGAAGTTGAAAACATTTTCGATATGCAAGCTGAATGTCGATCTTCATGTAAAGTCATGGCGCATATTCCTATTGGAGTTCGCACGAATGTTCATCTAGCATTATTTGAAGTCATGAAAAGAGCTTTAGATAGTGATGATCCTAAGAAAACCGCATGCATGGTACAGTGCAGTACAAAATTGTTATCAAGGCTCTGCGAGTTGAACAAGTCGATGGCTTTTGAGTACATTTATCAGTTATTATGTTAGGCTGGAGATGCAAAAAAATAAATTCGCAGCAGAATTGGACAAGCAAAGCAAGCCTTTAACAACTTAAGTACTTTCTTCGAGTACTAAAATACTATGCACATGTGGACAGTGCTCTTATAATGCGACTGTGAGGCACGGACACTGAATGAAGAAATAAGAAAAAATAACTACATTAGAAATGTGGTTCCTTTTCCGAGTATCAATAATTTCTTACACAGTAAAAGCGAACAATGAAGGGATATTGTATATTTTTAGATGTTTTGACTCTGATTGTTTATTTTAGTAGTGGTGGAAATAGTCAATAGTTTTGATGTTAAACTTAAATCATTTACTTATTGACAGATGTAATTTATTTCGGTGAACACACATCAACCATAGCTATCAAAAGCAGTGGAATATTGCATAAAAATGTCGTATTACAAAACATCCAATATATATGTGCAGCCCAACATTACGTCGCATATATGTGTTTCCTGGATGTTTTATATCACGACATTTTTACACAAGATGTAAAACAACAATGTAAATTTTGAATTCGTGATCAGTCTGTCTGAAGATGATAAATGTATTTTGCTCGTAATTAATTACGACTGCTTCTAGTTCCTCTTATTGCACTTAAATTACCCTCAAATGTCAAAACGATCACTTTGCTACCATTGCGCTAATACAAAATAAGATGACAATGAACAATGAAAAATAATATTTAGTTTTTATCTCGCAAAATGTTATGCAAATGCATTGTGTATATTTCAGCTGATAAATTTGATGAAATAATGAGGTAAAATCTATTATGTTGGTGTTATTTTGTTTTATGCATCTTCATGTTCCAGTTCTAATCATATTCTTTGTTCTGTATTCGCTACATTATCTATGTTCTTATCTTTGAAAGATTTTTTGGGAAGATGAACTATATGCATTATCGCTGTACTTCTAGCGCAGATTCCGAGATTTAAGTATTAGGATGAAATTGAATGTGATTTTCCTACATCAACACTGTACGAGAAGCGAGATTAAGTCATTATCGCGCGACTAGTGATGATACAACGATGTTACTGTTGAATATAACTCATAAAATGAAATTTGAATAATTCATGTCGGTTATAGAAGAATCGAAGCTTCAAGAATAAATGCTTGATTTGATAGATAAATATCATTTTGTCAAGGAAATGCTCATTAATTTAACAGTCGTAAAGTGAGGCCTTATCATAATGTTTCCAGCTCTTTGCAGGATGGACCTAATTAGTGTATTCTTTGTGGTTTATTGGCTAAAAAGACGAGCTGAAATTACATATTATGCAACTTATTGCTTAGCGCTGTCATACTTTATCAAGGGCAAAATATATAGTTTAAAACTTCTAAGTTGAGATCAGACTGTATCAGAGAGCACGACGTCCCTGCTCTGCTGTGTGAGGAGTGCTTATCAGATCAAAAATCGACTAATTAATGTTTGTAGTTTTCGTGCGACTTACGGTTCTTACTAGAGATCTGCAGTCGTCGGAATTTTGCCGTCAACACGACACGAAGTTTTTCAGCCGAAACACGACTCAACTCCCTCAACACGACACGACACGAACACGAGATTCAAGACGCCCATTTCTGCAGCGAAAGTATCACCTAATTTATAAAAATCGACTTTCTCTTGTATAGCAGAAGTGACTGTGGTGGCAACGATGTCGTGCATCAGGCGTGCAATGCTCTGTTAAAATTGTGGTACTGGATAGCGGGCTCGGCTCACCACTAGATTGAGGGTCGGCACATGAGGTGGTTAATCCTCGCGTTTCGGTCAAGTATTGGTTAATAGTATACATATATAAAATTATGCATGCATCAGAGTCAAAGGGATTGCCAGAAGTCCGTGGTCAGACAATGTACTGCTAGTTCTATTATTGTAGCAGAATGAAGAGAAAATTAAAAAGACCGAGTAGACTGGAATGTGCAATAGTTAGGGCAAAATTTCAGTTAAGCTTGCTGCTTGTATTTAAGATGTAGGCATTTATTGATGCTGGCATGTGACAATGAGTTGCAGGAAAAATACTATTTTCATTTTTTATGCGTCTTTTTGGTTTCAAACTTTGGAGGTTTTGAAGACTTCAGTCTTCAGATTTTGATAAATTGTTTATATAATTACAAGGAGTTCTGAACCTACATGTATATATAATTACATGGAGATATCCTTGATCAGGGCTGCCACTCTTATCAAAAATAAAAACCGGAAAGTCAAATCGGAATGGGGCCCCTAAATTGCGCAGTCGTGGGCCCCTTTAAAGTAAGAAACTTGCGATCATTCGATACCACACAACCCGGTGAGTTTTGAAAGCGTTCAAGCAAAAGTTGGGTCTGTTCTAATAAAGATGCTTCTGAATCCTCAGAGTTAGCAAGTAAATGTACAAAATTATTACTGATGCTCATTCAATCATCAGCTTCAACAAGGTGCACTAGAATACACGACTCGAACAGCTACTATTTTCTGGAGAACCGTTTTCAAAGGTTGGACTGAGTATACTACAAAGACCCGTCTACCTGCCCCCAATGCAAAATCAGCATGAAGTTATTGAACGATTGACGATTTCAGCTTGATATAAAGACTGCACGTGATCGAAGTCTACATGCAGGCCCATGGATGATTTTGCTTAACTGTTTCAAAGACGACTTTCTTCATTTCGTTCAAAAATTTTACATTCAAATTTATAATGCACTATTCTCGTACAGCTTTGTCATTTTCTATTAATCGTACCATGACGTCACACGGTACAAGATCCCGTCCTTATTGTGAAGAATTATCATGAAACCACTAGGAAATTGTTGTCCAGCTGTTCGACGTTTGGAAGACTGCTTCAGCAGAGCGGTCTGGTCACAGAAAATATCTTCATTCAAAATCCATGGTCAGCGCGGTCTAAATGCTTGGGCAGGCATTTCCGTAAGCCAATTTCTTTGGGAGAGCCATTATTCTTTCGAGAAATCGAGAATGTGTGGTAAAATCATAGAAATTAACAATACCGTAGAAAGTCCTAGAATGGAAATTGCATGAAAATTATGGCACACGCCGGGGGAACTTAGTTGGGGCAAAATGCAAATTGTACGAGCTGGTTTCCATGTTTTCATAAGTCATAAGTCATAAATGTTTATTCTGAAATATACAGAAAACGCAAAGCGATGGCCGCAAGGGCACTTACAAGCAAGCGTTGATAACGTGTTACATATGCATACGCAAAGTTTAGCATCAATAAAAAATACATGAGATATATATTTACAAATGCACACCAAGTGATCATGATGTACATGCACATCATAAACAAATTATATGAGACCTACATATTTACAAATTTTCAGAGTCATCATGATATACATCATATGCCATATACAAAATACGTGAGATCTATAGGGCCTATATTTACAAATTTGAAGTGTGATGATCACGACATGATAAGAGTTCATTGGATGGGAGTCCTCACAATGGAGCAAAAGAACGTAAATGCTTAACATCTAATACAAAAATGAATGCAACAAAATCATCTATACAAAATTTACACTTTAATGATCATGGTCACAATATATACAAATTCACTCGGATCAATGAGATTGAGACTCTTCTTGATCTTCATTATGATGGGAATCATCTTCAATATGGAATGTAGGAATGTATCTAAATAAAATTTACCATCAGGTATAAAAAGCACTTGTCAAATAATTTTATACGAAATCACATATTAGCAGTCACAGTATGAGCAAAATTCACTTAGATCAACTGATTTGAGTCTGTTCTTGAACATCATGAAGGTTGGAGCTTTCACTATTGAATCGTTTAATGAATTCCATATTTTGATGACGCGAAAGAAAAACAATCCACTGAGATAGTTCGAATTAACTTTAAAGACTGACACAATCTGACAGCTGTTACGTGATTGACCTCGAGTAATTTGAGATGAAAGGTAGGTGGTAAAGAAAGAGTTGAGCGACAAGTCGAAATGATTGTAGTACAGTTTATACAAGAAGTACAAGTCCAACAAAATGCGCCTATATTCTAGAGATTTTAATTTTAACAGTTGTAATCTGTGAGAGTAGCTGTCATACTTGATACCAGAGCGTTTACAGACGATGCGGGTGAAGAATCTCTGAACACGCCCAATACGAAAAATGTCGCGTTTGAGGTACGGTGAAAAGATTACACTTCCATATTCCAAGAGAGGGCGAACAAAGACAACAAAGGCTTTCATTAAGATACGAGAGTTGTGGCAAACGAAAGATTTTAGGATACAGTATGCTCTGGCATATGCGGTTGAGCTGATGCGCGCACAGTGATCACTAAATCTGAGATCTGATGAGATCAAAAAGCCCACGTCTTTCACAGTGACTGAATTTTTCAGGGATACGCTGTCGAGATGATAGTTGACGGAAGGAGCATATCGATCTCCAGCAGTAAACAGCAAGCTTTTTTGCATAGAAATCTTCAGTTGCCACGTTTTACACCAATTATCAAATTTGAGAAGAGTATGTTTTACGTCTGAAGATACTTGTGAAGAGGAGTTATAACTTCTGGTTGACATAAATTTCAAGTCATCAGCATAAAGGCGGGCTGAAGTCGATCCAACAAGGCAGTCAAACACGTCATTGACATAAAGAAGGAACAATACAGGTCCAAGAACAGAGCCTTGGGGTACGCCACTTGTAACAGCTACCGCGTCCGAAGTGATGGTGTTGATTATGACTTTCTGAGTTCGATTACATAGATAATTATTAATCCATCGGAGCAATTGACCATTGAAACCATAGCTTGAGAGTTTATGGAGAAGCTTAGGTATTGATACTGTGTCGAAGCCCTTAGAGAAATCGATGTACACGCAATCGAAGCGATTATGGAGACTTAATGCAGAACACATTTCGAATATCGAACTGAGCATGTGTGTAACTGTTGAACGTCGGGGAAGGAAGCCGTGCTGTTCCATGGATATAAGCTTATGGCTCATTGTATAGGAATATATTTCATCAGAAATTACCCTTTCCATGACCTTACAACAGCCAGAGGTAAGTGAGATCGGGCGATAGCTATTGGGGGAAGAGGAGGATCCTTTGTTCTTAAAGACTGGACAGACTAGAGCTTTTTTCCAAGTAGATGGTAATTTGCCGGTTGACATGGATAGATCAAAAATGCAACTTAATGGGAATGCGAGAGTACTAGCAAGACGTTGAAGAATAAGTAAAGGGATATCATCAGGAGTTTGTGATAATTTAGGCGGCAACCGTTCTAGAGCTCTTTCAACAATTTCCGGATTAAAATGAATGAAATCCAGAGATATTCCAGGATTCACTCGTTTAGGGAAGGGAGGTAAGGCACCATCGTCTGATGTGAAAACGGATGCAAAGTAAGCATTTAATAAGTTTGCTTTATCGAGGGTGTCAAAAATCATACTGTCATTTTCATTGCAGATGGGTGGAATTGCGCGACTACTTTTCGTTCGGCGCTTAGCATAGGCGTAAAATTTACGAATATCTCCACTCTGAGTTAGCTTTTCCTCTCTAAACATCACTATTTGTTCTACTGCGTGATCATATTCTTGTGCAACTTCTTTATATTTTGCGGAATTTTTCTTATAATATTTCTTCTTCTTAGCAAGGAGTTTTCGTAGAATTTTCGGAGCCCTTGAGCGATACTTTTTTTCGGCAATTACAGGGACATATTGTGCAATACAGCTATGTATAGTCAAAATAAAGAAATCCCACGCAGTTTCAACATCTACAGAACCATTCATGATAGGTGACCAGTTAATGCTGCTAAGGTACGTGGACATGCCATTGAAGTCTGCCTTATTGTAGTCGTAAAAACGACGAGTGGATTTCGGAGTGCTTGGACTAAGAGTGCTTGGTAACAGGATAGAGAATTCAACAGACAAGTGATCGCAAGAAGAGTGAAAGGAAGGGGAAACAATGATTTTAGAGACAACATTTGGACAATTTGTGAGCACGAGATCTAGGATGGCGTTTCCTCTAGTTGGAGTTTCAACCAGTTGTGTAAGATTATTCTGGGAAATACCGTTTAAGAACGTCTCATGAGCAGCATCACCTCGGTTTATGGGAATGGACCAATCTATATGTGGTAGGTTTAGATCTCCACATAAGAATGTAGGTTTGTTTGGGTTAATCCACAGATCTAGTAGATCAATTAAGGAATTGGCAGTGTCTGAGGAGACAGGGAGAGGAAGATACAATGAGATAAATCTATAAGATGTTCCCTTGGGTAGATCAATGTCGAGACATAGAAAATTCAAGCAGGTAGTTGATTGAGAGGTTCGACAATTCAGAGAAAAGGAGTCTCGCACAAAAATTGCAACCCCACCGTAACCATCAGAACGATCAGAACGCACTACTTTGTAGGGTGTTGCACTGGTAAGAAGACTATCTGAAATATTTGGAGATAACCAGGTCTCCGTAAAAACGAGAACATCGTAGACGCAGGATGAAAGAAGTTGCCAGAGATTAATCAATTTGTTTTTTAATGATCTCGTGTTATTCATGACACACTTTATAACAGAGTTACAAGCAGAACTGCTTTGGCTTACTGTAGGAGCAATGTTTTGAGAGTTGCTGGTATGAACAAAGTTATCAGGTTTCAGTTTTTTGGAGCATCTGACCAATGCATGTCTCTCTTCCAGCTCCCATTATCTAGTTTAATAAAGCGCCAGATAGTACCCGATTCACGGAGGCTATAGCTTTCACTGCGCATATCAGAGGAAACTGAGGAGTGGGGAGAATTCAGCTCAAAGCATCGTTTTTTCAAAGCTCGGCCTTGCGCAGACAAACTGTACCTCAACTTCGTGTCCGAGAAGAGTTTATGAGAGGAGCTAATACGAGAAAACCCTGCCTTGAACGACTTAGCATCGAATGTTGTGTGAAATATGAGCTTTACGATTCTTGGACCGGTAGTCGAGTTCTTTAACCTACCTAACCGAACAACATCATACCTAACCGAACAACATCAAAAGGACCAGGGGAAAATAGTCCATTGTCCCTTAAACAATTCATAAGTTCAGCAATGCTCAGTGACAAATCTTCCTTTTCCGGGAAGTTTGACAAAATAAGCTCATTAGGTATAACAACGCCTGAGCTAGTTGCTTCGGAATAGGTTGCACTCGATTCACGTGAGGCACTCTGGGGCATCTGAGGAAAGGGATACAACTGATGAGAAGATAGTGGGGACTTCACAACACCAGCAAATGACCGTTCATCTCTAGAAGACCCTGAGGAATGCAGGAAGGTGGCTAGAAATTCTATTTTATTTTCTAGTTCAGCGAGGCGTGCCGGGAAAGATTGGTTGATCTTCTTCGATAAGGCATCTATCGATTTGCGTAGAATGGAGAGTGATTTCTCGAGAGCCTCATGTTCCGGATATGAAGCTCAGGTTTGCACATTAGCGTCAGAATTGACCAACTGTGAGCGAGACGAAGAAGACAAGAAACTACAAGAACCATTGACAAATAATGCATCATTCAAGATATCATAAACGTTCTGGTCGAAGCAAAATATAGCTGCAAATGAGTGTGCAGCTTGAAGATCTGTCTTTATTTGTTTCAAGTTTTCAGTGGGTTGACTCACACAGGTTTTACAGAGATAGAGACCAGGATCATCGTTAATGACTGACGATAAATCCTGAATGGAAAGTCCTAGGCAAGAGTAATGAATCCAATCTCTACAACTTGAACATTCAATTTCAGACTTGCTGGATGGTTGTTTGCACCAGCAACTCTTCATTTGGGGAGCTTTAGGGTCTTTTGAAACTTGGTTGGTCTTCGAAAACTGTGACGAATTCTGGTGGGTGACAGACGACCTACTGTTGGAGGATCCTACACTGGTGATACCACTGTTCTTAGGCCTACTGACAGGAGACGACTTTGACGATTTAGTTTTCTTCATAGTTGAAACAAAGGGGAAGAGCAGACTTTATGGGATTTGAGGGGCTGCTAGCTGCTGCTGCGATAGATTGCAAGGTGCTAATACTCCGGCAGGGTAAACAACAGGCCGTGTGTAGCTAATAAGGAGATAGCGTCGTGAGGCACAGCTATGACTAAATAAGGCAACGTAGGAGGCAGCGATGAAAGACTAGTGACGCAAAACTAGAGAAACGTGCTTTTTGTATAGATGGCCTCCAAGAAAAGAGAAAAAAAAATGATCGCAGATTTGAACCCACGATATCTGGACCGACCGCTTCGAGTTTATCCCCTTAGCCACTCCGACAACAGAGGTTGGTGATGTGCACCGAATACTATGAACTTAGCTGACTCACAAATATGATTAGAAGGCGGTGCTAAAGACTATGGTAATTAACATAGATATCGTGCTCACTGACACAATCCGTCAGTCTACAAACAATCTCAACACTCGAATGCAAAAGCTATACTGGAAATTCTGGCGCCGATATCTTAGCACAAAGCACTGAGCGAGGACGGCATAGATAGCCACCGAATACGCTTCAAGCTGAGAGATAAAGTGGAAACAGATCATGTGATGTGCGGTAATTAAGTGCGGGAAATATAAAAACGCTGCTAACTTTTCAGGCAGATTATCAATTAAAATATGAATAGCATATGCGTATAGACCAGATGAAGAGCTTTCATATGATACAAAGCACTGGAGAAGACGATGCCGGTAAACTATCCTACGGATGCACACGGAAAAGAAGATAGGAGCTCGCTTCAAAATACAACCTTCCTTGTCGACAACAAGATCTGATTGGCATTTATATTTATCAAGCCAATTTGTGATCTGGGCTGTTGCCCTTTGTCCAAAGATCATGTGCAACAAAGCAATAATGAATTTACAAAATACTGCGGCGACAGGATGACAAAGAAGGAAATCCTTTAAAGCGTTCTGTACGTTCATCATTTTGAAATATCGGTCCTATTATCTATCAAGAGTATAATCAGACACACATGCAACTTGTAATGTCGATTTACAGAACATGCATTGCTCCAGCTTGAAATCAGAGGCCAATAAATCTTCGAGTATTCATTTTACTTTTAAGGGCTCCCCTGTTCTTTATATTTGAACAGTTTTTGAAATCTCTGCATGCATTCGAATATCAACTGCCAAAATATCATCACACTATATCACCTAAGTCATTCAATGATTAATTGATGATTTCCAACGACATTCTATCTATCTGAGAAATGATTGGAGTTTAAGAAGCTTTCAGTGTGTTTATTCCAGAAAAGTGCAAGGTTTCTTAACCGCTTGACGGAGAAATTATCCAATAAGAAGAAATTTTATCTGTGAATTCTTGGCATGTTCTTACAACCAGTTTACCGACCACTTTCAATTATGACTGTGAACCAAATTTTAATTCGTATTCCAGCATTGAATAATTGTATAACAGCTGTCATTGACTGCTACAAATAGATACAGTATATTAAACCATGGAATAATAGGTTATTCCACATGAAACAATGCCACCATCTCACTTAAAAATTCTCTTCATGAAAATCCTGTAATTTGCTGTCAACAACTTCCACAATCAACTTGGCAAATACTTTGACTATGATACAATGTTTAAGATCGAATCTGATCTGCAGACCATAGATTTTTCTATGTGCCATCATTGTACATAAGCAAGATATCAAACTTCCATTCTAGTGTACTATTATCTACTTCTATGGGTAAAATCTTCTTTTCTATGCTGTATAAAATGTACCGAATGTCATGAAGGATAATAGGTATTCTATGGCCTCTGGAAGGCAAGAAAATGTAGAAATCTGAAGCCGCGAAGCGGCTGAAGATTTCTATCATTTTCTTGCCTGACAGAGGCCATAGAATTCCTTATCTTCTAACCTCTACGTCACTACATACATTGAATGTCCATGATAGAGATGACCGCATAGAAAGCAAAATAATGATACATTGAGGGTAAATAATATTTCAAATTTCTATTATACGATAGTACATGCAAATGCTGAGACTCATCTGAGTTCATTCAAATCTATGGAAACAATATTTTGAATTGAATATATGTTTATTTGTACAATTTGTAATAACGACGATAAGGAAAAATATCGAATGTAAATTGTTTATTTCCAAGGCCCCTTCCTAATTTTTACGAAGATGTCTGGTATAGTAGTAAGGCCGTGAGAGGCAAGGATTATTTGGGGAACCTAATGAAAATGTTGACAAAAAAGCTGAATTTAAATAAGCAGTATACCAATCACTGTATAAGATCAACAGTGGTTTCAAACATGATGGATGCAGGGCACGATGTCTCAGATATTGCCGCCGTTACAGGCCACAAATCCAGTGATGCTTTGAGAACTTACGCTTCTCAGAAACGAGATGAGCAGGTGCTTTCGTTCAGCCAAACGCTCAGCAGCAGCTTGCACAAGCGAAAACACGAAAAAAATAATGAACAACATGAAACAAAAGAAAAAATTCTGGTCATGTCCAAAGATACCATCAATGTGGATACGCGAAATCAATTTAATCAACTTTCCACAATATTTGGTAGTGGTAATAACATGTCCATAAACACCTTGAATATCAATATTAATAATTAACTCTTTGCCTTTCAAGTGACTTATTTTCTTATGCTGGTTGTTATTGAGCGTTATGTGCATGGACCGTAGATTTCGGTATTGTTTAGTACATGTAGGCCTACATGCGTGTTCTATGATCTTTTTATGAGTCGTGACATAATTATAGAAATTGGATATCTATTGAAGTTTTATCTTGCC
This sequence comes from Prostheceraeus crozeri, assembly GCA_907163375.1. Classification (NCBI taxonomy): domain Eukaryota; kingdom Metazoa; phylum Platyhelminthes; order Polycladida; family Euryleptidae; genus Prostheceraeus; species Prostheceraeus crozeri. Next base: position 69,563 of record CAJQUW010007517.1, read on the forward strand.
TGCCTGAGACGTCAGGATAAATTTTCCTGCCGGCTAGCGACTGGAAAATCATAGCACGAGGTTAGAAGATAAGAATATCTTCATGCAAGATGGAATGCCAGCGCACTACTACAGACCCATCGCCATTTATTTAAACAGCAATTTTCCTAAATCTTGGATTGACCGTCATAGGAGCCTTTGGAATGGCTTCCGATACCACCAGATTCAATGCCTTGTGACTTTTTTCTTTTGGGCACGTTTAAGAAATGGTGCATTAGAGTCATCCTATGCATTTGGATGAACTGGAAAACAAAGCTTTGCACCGTTTTCTGCAGATCGACGAGCGATTGCGTAGAGATATGCTCTTGCGCTGTTGACTGAAGAATTAGATTGCGTTCGGGCAAATGGTGAGCAAGTAGAAAAATGTTATGGTCGTACTCGTGTTAGCAACTGTTTTCCTTTGAATCATAATTAACTTACAGAAATTAATCATTGAGTCGCTAATTGCTGTTGCATCAACAACTTTGAAATTATCACTGCTAGAATCCGCCACGTTACATAAACAAAATAATTCTGAATCAATGTCACACAGAATAAATTGACGACTAAAAACTATTTCATTTTCTCAATATGAGAAAACGGAGTTCTATATTGTGCCCGAATACTACACATTACAGAGGCCATCAACTTAAGATACTATCTAATCTGAAATGAAATGAGAGAACATTTGATACAATCCATTACGGGAAATACTGACATTTCTGGATTTTTAGCCGTCATCAGTGCAGCATACCTGTAAAGACAAACAATAACCCACATGCAAACAAATCATCATCCGAAATACAGACATATACAATTAATGAAATACATGCGGTTCCAATCTCATTCTGTAGAGTTCGTTTCCAAAATTTGAAATCTGCAAACACCAATGCAAATAGCTAATTCGTGTTTGCGCTTGATACACGAAGCTGAGCTGCCGGATTTCCAAGCACATCCACCTACCGATGGGTCTGTGGAGTGAGTTGCTGATTTACTACACTGATGACGGCTAAAAAGTCAAAAACGCTTGCAGTTGAAACTACCTGAAGAAACTACATCAGTACTTGTAGCTCCGGCAATGATTCAAATCAAACTTGCTCTCATCTCTTGTTCTTCAAACATAATAAAAAACAAATACAACATTACAACAATTGCATTTAGAACAACTTTTGGCTTTCAAACAAGATTATGACAGCTATTTGATAAAGGTTGATCCGCCATGGCATAAGTAAATGCAAAGTCAACACGAAAAGAAATCCTTATCACTTCTGCAGTTGTTTGCGAGATTTCAATTTTCGCTGGTGTCTTCGCCGAAATTTAGCCGCTTTTGCAACAAGTGATCGCACAAAATATTCATTCGTCACTCCCCTGTGTTCTCGAAACTTTTTAGTAGATTTTTCTTTCATATTTTTCTGGCAGACACATTTTGAAATACACGTTTTGGAGAGCATCAAAGCAATCAGATCTCAATTCATAATAAACTCCAAAATTACGTATTACAACTTTATCGTTAAGCACTCCCACCAAAATTTACCCCTTTGCAGTCTCAAAAGGGCCCCTTCACAATCTAAAATAGTTCAAAATCCAAATTGTTTGTTCCTTGGCAAAACATTTTCTCACTACTTACTTAAAACCGGAAGAGTGGCAGCCCTGCTTGATATAATTAGTGTAGTTTGGGTGTCCATGACGTCGCTATTAATCTGAAAAGTAGCATTGTTGAAATTATCAAGTAAAAAAGTTATGAAGAAATTTGAAAGCTTGATGAGTGCATAACAAAACAGTGTAGCAGAATAGGAAAAGAGGAATCCAAAAAGGAATCCATGTTATGACCAATGACATATTCACTGGTGATAAAGGGTACTTAGAGGATAAAATAGAATATATGTTCAGCATCCGCGTCTAGATCCACGTCTTGAGCTAAAGTGAGTTTTATTCTGGCATCATGTGTGTGGTGTGGCCAATCATTACCTGTTTGGCTCTTTGACGAAGAGCAAAGTAAAAGTTCGCAATATACAAAAATTCACTGATTGAGACTTCTACTTTAAAGCAGGGCCTATTATAAAACGTGGAACTACAATGAATTTCGGAGAAGCAGTTTCTACACTGGATGTTTTTTGGGGAGTGCTACTCATGCTTTCATAAATGTAGGCCTATGTTTTCTGTAAACTTTCAGATGCGGAGCAAGTAAGTGAGCAGTTTAAATAGCAGTTTTCATGTACATTAGTTTTGACATTGAAAAGTATTACATGATAGTTACAGGAATGACTAAATAGCTCATTACTGTTGAAATATTGTTTTGAATTCAGAATTGGAAAGGCTTTGTTGTGCGGAAGCACACGAAGCGCGAGCGAGACGAAGAGATGATCTTCATTGGAATGGTATGAGTATCATCGTGAATGAAAGTCGTGGCATTTGATTGTTGCGGATGTATTCCACTCATCATTTTCATTTTTATATTGATGGAACACTAGCGAGTGTTTGAATTGCATCGAGCTTGTTTATCTATTGATTTACTAACGTATATGTTGTGCCGTGCTTTTTCAATTTTTATATCATTTATTTATTTATCCATTCATTCATTTATGTATAAGTGCAATTACATAGAACATTTAAGAATCATTTTCATTATTGTCATTATTTTGTTGATCTGATTTTGTGCAGTGGTGGCGCGGCATATTGTGTCGTACACGAACTCAGAAGATGCGTGACGAGGAGCTGATGTGGCTGGGGATGGTAAAAACCCATTGCCTGAATAATCTTGCTTTAAACTCTGATAAGAGACTGTAGGAATGAGTATTTAAAAATCATAGATATGCTTGTGCTTCATGAATTTACTGGATGACATTGAAATTCATTACCGTTTACTAGTCTTTTTCAAATAATCCAGTCGGATATTTTGAACCGGAGCAAATCTGGTGCAAGAAATCAAGGTAGTAAAGAGATATTTCTATCGATAGATCGCGATTTGCGACGTATCGTTGAACGCTTACTTACAAGATTTCGCCTCGAGTCTTATGAAATTCTCGAGGCAATTGCATACGAGATTCAGTGAAATATGACTGATGTCAGGACGGATATCTAGATATTTTAATGGCAATTTTCTTTAACTTTGAGAAATTTTGCGAGATGCGGTAAGATGCACGAGCTATTACTGTGTTTAGTACACTACTGGTAATGAATATGTATATCTTCGCATCATGGAGTACTATGTTTCGCATTATTGCAAAGGTAATAGGAACTTAATAGGAGTAAATGAATAGGAAGTCATGCATATCTATGATACTGGGTGGTGGCAATCAAATTTGATTGGTCGTAGAAAACGTTGCATGATTACCCTATAGAATAAGATGCATGCATTGTACAACATTTCAAGCACCCTCTTCATGACCACAATTCATAATATAAATGTGTCTCAAATACAGCTTATGATTGCTTACCCCACATCTGTTTTCTAACGCAGTAACTAACACATTCAAGAGTGAACCTTGGTACATGTCTATTGGATTTTGAAAATGATGAAGGCTTAATGATAAGCGAAATAATTGTTGGCTAAATCGGTGCATTTCTGAAATACAAAAAAAATTCTGACAGAAGCAGAATTATGTTCCACTGGATACAAAATAAATCAGCTTTTATTTTCTTTTGATACTGCTTCAATCAAATAAGCACCAAATGCTTAAGCATTATTCATTAATCACTATAAATTGGGTTCACTTTTGGATAATCTAGATTGATCAGTTCATCTCACCGTTGAAATACCTTTATATAAAAGCATTTTCTCACCTGTAATTTTCGTGTGCAGAAAATTTTCATGTACCTCAGTTTCACATGTAGATATTGATAAAATCGCTAATATTGAGTGTCTCGCATACAGATCACTTCAATTTCGCAATCAGAATGATGAAAATAAATGGAGATCTTTTTGCTACATGACTTTCATAGACATGAACAGTACATGAGTTTCCTTATGAATATTTTTTTTACAATTAGCTAAAAGTATTTTAATAGCATGCGAATGCTGACATAATCATAAGTGCGATTAAGTAAAATATGAAGAACTTTTCACCACCTGTACTGTGGCAGTACAAGGACCATTTCTTTAGTTATTCTACAACCAATCCCAAATAGAATCATGTAATTTGGTGTTATAATTGAAACATCTTTATTTTCAATATATTACTTCTCAAAATCAGTTTTTTTCACTGTTGTCTTTTATAATTCAATCTGCACTGGTGCACTTCAATTATTAGCGGCATCGCTCCTTCTCAATGCATGGCTGTGCATCTTTTCGTTCTATGTTTTGCTGCACATTTTGATTTTCTGCGATCTTGTACGTGTAAAACTGCTGTATTTAAATTATTTCCCTATACACGCGCATGTAGCATTATATGCAACGACTACATGTACATGTATATGTAACAGACAGTCGTAAGGGCGTCTACATTTGTAGCTGTCAGTCATCAGCTATGGCAACTACTACGAATGTAAAATTGTCTGCTAGCTATCATGGTACAGTCATTCATATTTCATATATACACATGTGGTGATATACATTTCAACAAACAAAGCTCTTGAACTTCAAGCAAGAAGTTCTTTGCTATAAGACGAAATACAGAAAATACTCTTGAATACCGGTATATTAAAAGAATCAATTTTTTTCATTAATGTAATCGGATGAGCTACATATCAAATTCAAAGCTCGAATAAAATGCAATGCCCTTTCATTGACTTGCATTATTGTCTTATATTGTATGTATTAAAAAAATAAGAACGTATTAAAACCATCGTCACTAATTGTTCGACTGTTTTAGTAGCCAAGTAACATGCAAACACAATCAACATAATTACAAGTGTAATTAGTTACTAAACCTGTAAAGTATCATTTAAATGGCACCTATCAAAATATCAGGAGAAATGCAGCGCTTTCCTGCTATGCGTGGAACCTAAGTAGAATATTTGAAAGATCTTTAGAAGTACTTGCACCATTTTCAGTAGTTTCCACTAAAAAACTTCAATTGCGAAAATCACAATTGCGTCCCGATAAAGTTCATCATATGTTGCCGATAAATGATTGTTGTTTATATAATTCCAAATGTGAAGTAGTAAGCGAATAAAATTAGTTTCATTTATATCATTTAATCCATTTGTAAATGCCAGTAATTGAATCAAAATTTTTATAATGTGATTAGATAATTTGATTAATTTGCATAGGATCAGTCAGTAGTAGCACTAATATGATTGATTTGATGACCCTGTTATTATAAGTGCAGCACTTTATTGTAGAATCCACCACCGAGTACTAACTTGCCGAAGAACGCAGCTCAATCGCAAGCGGTGAGGGTTGAGCAAGCAAGACGAGTGACCCAAGCAATGTACGAACAGGAATTTCAACAAGCACTTGTGACGGTGAAAGAAAAGATTCGTGAAACCGAAGGGCCTGATATGAAAGAAACAATGCAAGATCAAATAAGGCAGTGGTTTCTTGAATGCAGGTGAATTAAGTCAATTAGTTAAAGATTAATCCATTTGAAGACCTTTGCACATGTTATCCACAGCATCGAAATATTTTTCGAATTATTTGATCTCACAACATGCTCGTATAGTAATTTTACTATTTTGACACTGCCTCCAATATTTTCAGAGATGCAATCGGTAAATTTCCTGAATATCCAGACGAAGACGACGGCGGATCTGCCGCAATTTTTAAGGAAAAATCTCCGGAGGAATTAGAAAAGGAATTGAAGGAAAAAGTACATTGCTTGGATCTTTCATAAGTTGCGAATGTCTAACCGATTTCTTCCATTTTAGGATGAAGGTGGTGGGAAGAAAGAAAAAGGGAAAGGGAAAAAGAGTGGAAAAAAAGACAAGAAGGGAAAGAAAGGAAAAGACGATAAGAAGGGGAAAGGAAAAGGAAAGGGTAAAGGAAAAGATGATGATGTGAGTATATCTTCTTCAACATTTCATTCAAAACTCTTATCCAATTTTGTCCAGGCAAAAAAAAGAAAGGAAAAAAAGGAAAGAAAGGAAAGAATTCTGGTGACAAGGTAAAATACGGTCGTTTTAGTTCCATTATTTCCCACAAGGGGCTTTGGTTCGATTTGTGAAATTTGGATTTTTATCCTACACGACAACTATAATTCAGCTCTTCTCACGATTACCCAAGCATGCAATTTATCTACAATGAACCCGATGTAGTATTCTTTAAAGAAATCAAAATTTTGATAATTTTCCTATCATAAGGAAAATTTGACGGCAAGAATGATACTAGTTGTATAAGATGAAAGAAACGAGTAAATTAAAATGTGTAAGATATAAAGTGATGGATTAGCATAGTATATATGAAGACCTGAAAGAGAACTTATCATCAGATATTTTGCACTTAATTTTGAAATAGTTTTACATAAGTTTGGACATTAGTGTAGCGAAATGATGCAGCTTTGGTATGCATCTTGGACCTCCTTAGACTATTCTTTTAACTTTCATATTGTATTTAGTACTTGTATGATAGTGTTTGAAAAGAAGGTTACTTGAAATACCGGATGTAATCGAACAATTCAGGCAACTTCAAAAATGAGTTGCTTACTTAAATTAACTGTGAAAAGTGATTATCAATGACAGTCATTCTTCGACCTTCTTTCACAATCCAATATCGAAAATTCAGAGAATTTTATACTTTCATTAGCTTTCCGCATGCTTATTCACTTTCCAAAAATCATGACTGAGTATGAATGACTACACGTCTATTTAAAGACATAAACGTGTTTTTATGTGAAATTTTAAATGTGATCGCACCTGTTAGGTATAAGTCAATGGAAAATCGCATAACACGACATCTAATGATGTGAAGATTCTGGAAAAGGACATTAAATGTAAAGTTAAACAAATACCCTATAGTGGAACATTCTAGGAGGAAAATAAATGATAGAACTCGAAATCCGAGTTCTTAAGAGAATAATGTACCATGACCATTTGTCCTGGCAGTCAGAAATAGCTCCTACATGGAACGACGCAGTACAACGGGCAGCGTATGGAAGTTTTCGGTAGAAATGAGATGTTCTGTGTATCTCAGAGCCAATCTGCTTCCCACTGGAATTACATGTGTTTTTATTTGGTCTTGTCTGACAAGAACAGGAATCGGATGGAACTCGACAGACATACAGATTTGTGATAGCCATTGCATGGAAATTATTCTGTGAAAGTCTCAGTTTCGGCCTCGTTCCCTGCAAAAGCTTGTTGTGGCTGCCGAACTACGTGGCATTTGATGAATTATCATTACGTGCTTGTGTTTATCCATAGGTTGCGTTGACAGCATTTTGTGAATATCATCTGTTATTCTTATCTGGTGCTGGGCATGAGCATCTGATTCGCTTCTAAAATTTATTGGAATATGATAAGATTTCAGACATTTCCTATATAAGATATTGACATTTTTACAGCTGCATGTTTTCCTATATGTTGACGCCTCCCACAAACATCATGTCACTTTAGTGTTTTTCTACACCATTTCCAGACAGTGTGCTCGTAGTCTAAAAATGACCATAGGCCCTATGCGGAAGGACGATTCCCATTGATGCACCATTTACACTTATCATTTATATTTTCATTAATGAGCTTCAAAATGTCATTTAAATGATCATTGTACAAGCGTGTGATTCAGCGACAAAAGTTTGTATCATCTCTAATTATTAATGAAAGTGATGTGCAGCTAAATTTAATAAGCATAGAAAGAATCATATTGCAACTAAGATTATTCGCCGATAAATTGGTGAATAAGAAAGCTGATTATTCTGCATGTTTAAAACGTGTGATTCTATCTGTACAATATAAGAACTGATAAGATAAGTATACAAGATGACACTAAACAACTCAGGGGACGTAGCCGCATTTGTCGAAGAACTTTCCCTCAAAATCAAGGACATATTTTTGCCCACTGATCCTTGTGGTGTATATACGAGTTGTACATTGTAAACTTATGTTCAATTATTGAAATCAAATCTTTCAACAGCTCTCTAATTTGTTTTAAGATCAAACGGATATAAATATAAAATATTAGGTCTAATAGTAGGATTCTCTTGCAAATGGAAGCGAATACTTCGACTGCAACCTCGTCAGAGATAAGATGACATGAAAGTTTGTATGCTTTTAGATTTTAGATGCATGAAATGGAGGATTGCTGATGTTTCTAAGCTAATTACATACAAAATTTATTTGTTCATTCTTATTCATCATAGTGATGTTTTTGTGTAAAGTTAGCAATTGTATTTAGTGCATTTGTTAAGCAATCATCGACTGAATTCGGCATTAGGCTTCGTGATTCGCATATCCGTAGTTAAAAATGACAAGCTTGCAGAAATTAAGATTGATCAACAATTAGGGTATCTGCTGAAAAGCTTCTCAAATTATGCCGCACCAGAATTATGTTTATTTGCTTTTAAGTTGCTCATCAATATCTGCTACATGAATGCCTTTGCACTTTGCAGTTATTCTTATGTTGGTGAACGTTGTACAATAATTTGCGTAGAAAAGGTCTATTAGAATTACTAAAATTGTAAAATGTGCCGAATAAAAAACTATGATGTGTACCGAATTTGAGAAAGTCAGCCACAGGCCATGTGGTGAATGATCCAGTGGGAATGACCCTATTATAGTTGTAGTCGTCGGTCTTTGTGTGAAAGCAACTTAAATCTGTAATGAGCGAAGAACTATGTTCGTGAAATAAAGCAATAAAAGTAAGTAATGAGAAATTATTATAAGGTCGTTTTAGCTGTTTTGTCCCAATTCAAGCATGTGATCCATTTATGACGGTTTTCAATTTTGGTAGACAATTAGAAAGGAAAATTCGCAGCCCATCAACCTCGAGTAAAGACATGATGACACCTCGGGCATCCCACTGCTATCACTACCACCATGATTGTTATCATCGTCATTTATTTGAGTTTATCGATGGTCATTGGTTTTTAGGATGAAGAGGATGGATGGAAGATGTCTGAGTCGAAGTTTACCACTTCAATACGAGAAGGGACTCATACATATGAAAGTAAGTCATTGAGCACTTCAGCTGTAAAAGGTCCTTGTCGTTCCTTAACGAACTACTAGCTCTAATGCTAGAATGAAACAATCAGTAAAGGTGTTCATTCAACTTACATGGACGTATGTAATGTAGGGCTTACATTATAGGATTTGAAAATTTAAAATCAGACCGGATTTGCCAGATATCAAAAGTAAAGCGAGTCTTAAACACTGTGGCTAAGTGACTTTCGAGTGCTATGCAGTGGTGGGCGCGATTCCGAATCGTGCGATTCATGGCATGATTAATCGAAAATTGCGTGTTTATCATGAAATTTTCTCAAATTCAGTAATGAGAAGTTTACAATTAGCCTTGCATTATTTTTAATTTATAGACCATTGGTTTCATTGTGGAATTAATAATTATCATCACAATTAGACTATGAGACCCTTGGTCTATTTACTGTAAACATTTGAATTCTTGCTTGCTAATGTATTAATATTATACTCTATTTGTAAATGTTTGGTATGCAACATTAAAAATCAGAACACTCTATTAGTCGTAAACAAATCATAAAAACTGTGAAGAATCTATCATTAGGATTTGAAACTTAAAAAATCAAAATAACTGAAATACGATTCCGTACTGTGATGTGTACTGCGAATTAGAAGCATCTACTAACATTCGTATTTCTCAATTTTGATTCATTTGGTCTTTATCGAACATTGCTTTAGGCATCTGTCTTTTCTTTCATCAATCTTGTAATAAGAATAATGATGCATCATTTAATTCACACCTTTAGACTTTTAACGTTATAACGACATAAAATATCAGTAAACCTACATATCGGTAGTGTAGGCTATAAGAGTGCAATTGTTATCGGGTTATGTTCATGGTGTGCATATGAAATGTAAATCAGACATTAACATTTTCATCTATAAACTCGCATGCATGCTTTCCATGCGGAAGTATGATATACATGTGCTGCACGCATAGAAATTGATAGCAATAAAACCTCTAGAATGGAAATGAAGCTTCATGCAATACACAATAATGGCACAAAAATCGCACGCATTTTCACTTACATACACTTGTCAACGGTTGTTTCATTGGGTTAGAATCAGTCACATGTGCAATTCTAAGCTTTTCATTGGTGATCCATACCCCAACTTAGTTCCGCGACGTTGAGTCAGTTTCCATTCTAGTCAATTTTAGATAAACAGTCTATTTCTATGGTCATGGATGTGCGTTGTCGTTACAACCACAGAATTAGACAGGTCGTCTCTTCTTCCGTTTAACTCATAGAAATTGACAACAATAAAACCTCTAGAATGGAAATTAAGCTTCATGCAATGCACAATAACGGCACATAAATCGCACGCATTTTCACTTAGATGCACCTGCCAACGTCTGCATGATTGGATTAGAATCAGTCACATGAGTAAATCGAAGCTTTTAATTGGTTCTTCATGCCCCAACTTAGTTCCCCCGGATGTACCGCGACCTTGAGTCAATTTCCATTCTAGCCAACTTCAGATAAACAGTTTATTTCTATGGTTTAACTAGAAGTGAAGCATTGGATCATGTAACGTAAATGAAATGGCACAATCTCCTGACAAAATACCATAGCAATCGAACAATGAGCAGCCAGTTCAACATTAAACACGCCAAATTGTGCAAAGTTTCAGTGACTGTTATCAACCGGATCCATAGAAATAAACTGTTTATCTGAAGTTCGCTAGGATGGAAATTGACTCAAGGTCGCGGCACATCCGAGGGAACTAAGTTGGGGCATGAAGAACCAATAAAAAGCTTCGATTTACTCATGTGACTGATTCTAACCCAATGATACAGACGTTGGCAGGTGCATCTAAGTGAAAATGCGTGCGATTTGTGTGCCGTTATTGTGCATTGCATGAAGCTTAATTTCCATTCTAGAGGTTTTATTGTTGTCAATTTCTATGACCGGATCACTCAGCAAAGAAACACGGTCGATGTCAAGTTCTACAGAGAAGTTTGTGAACGTTTTTTCATGCGCCTGCTAACTTTTTTTTAAAATGATCGGAGGGTCCAACATGATCGAGAAAACGTTTGCGCAATGATCTGAATTCTTCGAATCTGAAGGAATCATGGCGATCGGAGCATTTTGAAGGAATTCAGAGCAATCCGCAAGCGAAGCACGACTATTTTTCCTATCTCTGTAAGGTATCAAAAATTTATTTTTGCCCACTTATTAAGTTCCTGCATGTGCCATCTGTTTGAATCAGTTTGCGCTTCTAGCAAAGTGATACGATTAAACAATATAATTCTGTGACTGCACGAGCATGTTTAATGCTGTTGCATAAAAAAGCGCATTCTTTGGATGTGTGGGAAATCCCACTCCCACATGAGTCCTATAGAGATTCATGGGAATAAAAAATTGCGTCACACGGCGACTCTTCTCAATTAGGTGCGAACACTCGAGCATAGGTGTACCTAGGTCCTACATGTATATACGTATAGGCGTCAAATTTCTATTCATTGAATGAGAAAACAGCCATATTTTTTCGCATCAAGCTAATTTCATTGACAAGAAGCCCCTTTGGAAAAAATCACGCAATTCCTGGTCATTCAAAAATCACGCGATTAATCGAGTGCAATCGATTATCTGTGCTCGCCACTGGCACTGTGTAAAAGTCATCTACATATGATCCCAACATCTATGATGTGCTTCATTTTCAGATGCAGAGGCCATCCCTTAATGGTCAAAAAGATTTTGTCCAACTCTAGCTCCTTTTGTGATTTCTCTGATGCTGCTTGCTTTTATTGCTATAAAGTTAGGGCATTTCAGATTCTATGGCAAGTTTATATTCATTAAATTGTTCAAGGTATTTCTAATCATATGTATCTTGATAATGTTCAATAGAATATGAGCGAAACGTTAAAAAATCATTGTCGAATCTTTGCTTGGCTTGAAGGACGATCAAGGACATAGGAATTCAATCCTTTGGAGATCTACTATCTCAGAGAAAAAAGCTCGCTACTGGATTGTGCTGAATCAGTAGCATTTTTGGCTAACCTCATTTCTCTGCTTTCGAACACATCAAAATTAATTACAGAGATTGCCAATAAAAGTTGTGTATTACAACAGTTTCAAAAATCTCAGATCACTATAAAATAAAATAAAATACAAATCGAATATTGTCAATCACTGTTCATCAAGCCGTCCAGCTAGTCGAATAGCGATAGCGTTGCCGCGGACGATAGCAAAAGATAGCCGCTGAAAGAGCCACTCTCTCTCTCTCTGCTATCATTGCGTTGCAACGCAATACGTCGTCCAATTTCTTTGAGTAATGGTAGTGTCAGTGGCCCGATGACACCAGACGTTTCGACGGCTACGGGTTGGACGACAAAGCGATCGGCTAAGGCGGCGTACTTGGAAAGCTTTGCCTTCTCCGCTTTGGTGGCAGCGGAACCAGCCTCCACTGCTGAGCCGTACACGTTAGTAGACGAGAAAGAGTCGACGCAAGTTGCGTCCCAGACTAGCGACTTTCCTTGAGAAAAGGGGAAAAGAGTCAACCCGTCTGGACGCTTGCCGTCGCCACGATCGAGTCCTACGGGCTCGAGACACGATGCCACCATTGCTGCATCCAGCCCTCGCTTCACAACGTCGTTGATAGCCGTGTGTCTCGGGAAACGGCCGGCACTGCGACGACACGACAACGGGTGAAGGCCCCGCCTGTCGACTGTGCCACCGCAACTGCATGGGTGGGGCTCACATACACTCAAACCGAGACGCTGTGCCACCGCCAGGCGTGTTGTCTCATCGTCGAGAAGGGTACCGGTCGACGTCGAAGGCACTGCCTGAAGCCAAGCACCACTGTACGGCTGAGAAGCAGCAGCTAGGCATGCAAGTCGATGTTGGTCGAGTTCGTGACGGAGGTGGTCCCTGTTTAACATCACTAGCTGCTTGTCCCATTCACTTTGAATATCGCGCTTATCTGGAACACTCAGACGGGAGGAGGACCACACCTCAAGAGCTGAATTATGGCTACTCAATTTGTCTTTTGACTTGAGGATGTCGAAGATCATAGATGCACTTGAAAATGAAGATGACAGGAAGGCGGGAAGAGCGATGTCTGACGCGGATCGGAGACCAAGTCCGCCATACTTCTGCGGCAAAGTAGCCTGCCTCCAACCTGTGTCGTCAAAGTCAACGTTGCAGACGGAGGAAACCGCCGATCTCAAGACCTCATCGAAGTGTGACAGGCCGCCTTCCTCCACAAAGCAAGGCGAGCTACGCAGAGTGTACAGAAGCTTCGGCATGGAGAGGCAGTTTTTCAAGAGGAAGAGAGCGGTATGACGATCACTACAGATTGTAGTCGTAGCGCCATTCTGGACAGGGTGTCGCTCTTCTGTCGAATCACAGATGGTATTCCCTGCCGATGCAAAGGAGAGCCAAGGAGCACTGCGGAGTCTATGGAGGTGATTTGAGCACCTGGCAAGCAATCGAATAGGGTACTGATGTTTTGTGTGGTAAGAACATTCGACTCAGATAATTGGATCACCTCCGACTTCGTCGGATTTACCTGCAGACCAATCGTTGAGAGGACGGGTATGATCCTCCTCAGATCGTCGGAGACAAGGTCGGGTGGTCCAGCGAGCGTTGCGTCGTCAAGGTACCATACGTTGAACTCTGACTTGGCGGATCTGGCTACTTCATCGACGCAGAGAGCGAAAAGGAGCGGGCCAAGCGGGTCACCCTGCTGAACTCCACAGGAAGACTTGATGATTGCTTTTCCTGCAAGCAAGTTGGTCGGACTGCCGTAAGAGAGACGCACCAGTCGGCCGATCTCGGGACAGCGACGCGCGACGGTCATCAGGATATGTTCTCGCTTCACGCAGTTAAAAGCGTTATGCATATCCAGCTTAACAAGCAGCTTTGATGTATTGCGGTTCCAGTAGATGTACTCCCGAGCTGCGTGAACGGCGGATTCCGCTCCACCATGAATGCCGACACCAAGTTGCACGGGGCGGAGCTGTGTTGCCAAAGATATACACACGGCGCGGCTAGCGATTTTGGCAGCTATGCGACGAAAGACGTTGCCGACGGCGATGGACCGGATGCCATCGTCCTTCTTCCGCAGTGCAATGAGGTTCGCAGCAAAAGCAAGTCTCTTCCGAAAGTACACACGGTCCCATTGAAGAGTCCTCTCATCAAGACGACGATTGAAGCTCGGAGGCGGCGTCCCGATTCGTAGGCAGCGTGTCCTGTGAGGTCGCGAAGGTGACCGGGTCTCAATCCGTCCGGCCCACCACTACTGCTTCCGGGGAAGGACTTGAGAGCAGCTTCAATATCGGCGTCGGTCACTACAATCTGTGGGGTGTCGAAAGTTAAATTAATTATCAAGTGTTACGTGAATGATAAAAGTTGGGCTCAAACTATTCATTCTTCAACATGAATTGAAGATAGATGTCTGAGGATTGATCTGGCAGTTCTGAAAGATATGAAAAATACTGAACTACAATCTGCGGAGTGTGTTGATACGAAGTCTCATTTAGTTGATTGCCTGACGAAAAAGCTGTATCTTCAGAAAGACTCATTTCCGTTATTATTTGTGGATGATTGCTTTCTCACTTAACAAAAATGGGGGAGATTTTCAATGTATAGGTCTAGTGTGAAGTATTCAGATAGGATGTTACATGCTCTGAACCACATTATGATCTATGGTATTTGATGTATTTATCGTTGTGTCTATGTTTATCTCTAGGACAAATTGACAGCATATTATTTGAATTATTCTGTCACTTCTTAATGTACTGCGGTGCTGCACAGACGTACATCAGCAATTTTAAAAATATTGATGAAATTAAACTTGACGCAGCCAAGATTGTTCTCGTATTGATTTCTTCTTCTTGGATTGATTTTCTAAATATATAGAAAAAGAAAAGTGATTCTATTTCTATACTGCCACATTTCATACTGCATATACAGAGTTGCAAATAAGTTATCATTGATGTTTTTGTTTAACATTATAGCAATATTTATACGATGTCTATACGCCATTGAAAATGTAGAACGAGCGAAGCGAGTGATAATATCGTTACAGCTAGCTTTTTAGGTATATACTGCTTTTATTGACTAGCTATGGTAGATGCAAACCTCGCCTGCGGCTCGGTTTACATCACGCCATAGCTAGTCAATACAATAAAAAGCAGTTTAAACCTCAAAAGCTAACTATACTGTAACTATATAGCCAACTCTACTGACGTCATGTCATTGTTCTTTGAAGAGTTTCCAAACCATATAATCTACTACACCTTCACATGATTTCTATGATGTGTGATTTTGGAGTAGATTATATGGATAGGAAATTTACATAGGGGTCATATAATCTCCTGAAAAATAGAATTCTAATTTGTTGATTACGTAGTGGTTTGGATGGACCAAGGAAGTCTAGAAAACTATGCAGGTCCAGAAATCCTCAGATGGATGCGAACATAAATTTCTAAGTTGTATCGTTGGCTATATAATGTTAAGCTGCTGATTTTCGGATTTCAATGGTATCAGAATTCACTCGTCCTTCGGACTCGTGGATTCTGACCATTGAATATCCTCAAATCAGTAGCTTATCATATACGTATTCTTCCCCCATGAAGATGAAAGTCATGCCGATTTCTACATCAATCAGCGGACACTAATGCCATAGTTGGCATTATTGTCCGCTGAATTACATTGCAATTGCATTGGGTTGAAAATTTCATTTTTTTTAATAAAAAGTATAATCAGATGCAGTCATAAAACACTGTACAAAATGTGATGGCCAATTACCTATAAATATCATGAAAAAACGTAATAAAAGTCACACTCAGGAAAGGTACTACGAAAACAGTGAGCATTGCCACGCATGATTCCCAAGCTCAAATTCTTCCACAACCACATCCCTAATCTATTATCCCCAGTAGCTGCCATCATCTTAGACCCGATGATGTTTCGCTATGGGACCAGGTACACATGAGGTCTCGAAATATACTGCATTATCGTCCGGAAGAAGCATTCTATGTCAAATCTCCATAGAAATTATGCAATAGTCAGAATTTTAGAGCAAAACTTCTCAGATATCCATATTAAAACCATAGATTATCACTTAGGAATCATTGCTTGTAGACATCGCCATAGATTTCATCTTCGTTGTATTAGAACACCAATTATATCCACTTCTATCGGACACTAAATGCAAAATTCCTCGGACACTAACGTGTCCTCGGAATCTATGCAGTTATGTTCTCTAAAAGTGGATACTATTCTTATATTTGTCGCTAGTCACTTATCGGTAAATTATTGTGTTGATAAATTCACAACAATTTGTTTATTCATCAATCTCATCTACTTTATTGAAAATGTCAAAAATGGCCAAGCACCAATTCTTGGATCGAGCAAGCGTCAATTGTCTCCTAACATGAACGTGAAGAAACAGTACACGCTGACCACTGTATTCGTTTGAAATGTTTTGAAATCTTGTTATATTCTGAACTCAGAATGAGCAGAAGTTCATGATCAGTGACAGATGAGTGAAGTTTCATGTGCTTTTGTTTCTTATGGAATTTCTTTTTTTAGGTGTCTGGAAATATCGAGAGGAAGGGGATAACTTCTCACAGAAGCACGATGTTGAATTGATAAAAGAAGAGAAACGATTAGAAGTTGAGAGCGATATCAGATGTCAGGTAAAAGTGTGATCCTGTTAGCTCATAAATCATGTTAAAGAGCTATGACCGAGAAACACCTCAGCTTATCTAGCTTTATCACCTTGTCATCTTGGAAGACTCTATGCGTGACTCTCCATGACTCTTTCATTGTTCATGGTCTTCAGCGCTTTCAGCAACTTGCTTGTAGCTATTTGCAGCACATTGCCTGCTTATTCGATCCATCTGGTCGTCGGCCGTCCTATCTTTCACCTTGTTTCGAACATTCCTAGCACCATCCTTTAGGAGATACGCATCCTTTATTTATCTTTATTCGGAGCACATGGCCATCCGATGGATCGTTCAATTTACTTAAACTCGCACATTGGAAATTTGCTTAGTAGGTAGAAATCATAGTATCCGTATTATAACAGAATAGTTCGAATGCTCGTATGTGATTTCTTGTCCATTCCATGGTGGTCCAGACTTCCGCTGCATGATTAGAAACTGAAATACATGATAAGAAGATAAGCTGCCTCTAGTCGTTAGCAAAGAGCTGAGAAAATAGCACAATTCTTCAATACGTCCATTTCTTGCCCGTTGGCTTTTTTAATTGCCTATTTCACATGAGCGAGAATTAAATGTTTGAAACTGCAGTTGTGGACGTCTAGGCCACTGAACAGAATCAACTTCCCTACCCTGTTCAACCAAAGTACGAAGTCATGCTAGCAAGCTAGATGTGAAGGAGTCGTCAAACAATGAAAACTCGCACTAAGTTAGGATTGGCAATCTCTAGTGAGAGCGGAATTACAAGCGGACAGGCTCGAACTCTGGACCCTCTGCATATCCATATCGAAGCACGCCCTTTAACCAACATAGCTATTCCACTATACATTGTACAAAGATCATAGACATTAACTTATGCAACAAGATGCGATGACATGAGTATCATACAAGTATGCATGGAGACCCAGCTTCATTAAGGTAAAGAAATCAAGAAGCAATGAAGGCGGCAAGATTGTTCCAAACTCGTGTGACGGTGGAGGTTGAAAGACCAGCCAGTAAGTGTCTTGTATGGGACATTTGAGTTAATGTACGGTACAGTATATATATATATATATATATATATATATATATATATATATATATATATATATATATATATTTACATATATATGTAAATAATACTACAAAAGAAAAACAACTTTTATCAGCTGCCGATCGATTTCAGCCGTTTCTGACTTGTCAAGGCAATCAACTGATTTATTCAACGAAATTGTACAGAAATTTCAGATATCATATCTAAATCAAAGAAATCAAACAGCGTTGAGGCAAGGATGAAATAAATTAATGAACATAGCTTCCTTGGACTTACGGTCCAAGCGATTAGCGTCCGGGGACAACTGAAAGAAAGGAATAGCACTAAAATGACCGCCACCACAGCTCGCTATGTGTTTACTGACACTTAGCACACAGTATCTACTGTCTTTGATTTGCTGGCGATGTACCGTCAGCCGATGCCGACTGACACAATGAGTTATGTTCCCTTCCATTCCGCTCATCCCCTTCATGTTATCAAAAACATTCCTTACAACTTAGCACGTCGCATAAAGATTATAGTTTCAAATGAAGATACAAGAACCTACCGTTACAATGAATTAAAAATTCGTCTACTGACTTTCGATTATCCTTCTTCGCTTATTAATGATGCGATTGATAAAGCCAAATCTTCTGATGTCAGCAATAACAACAAGCAAAACAAAAAGAACATTTTTCCATTTGTACACGAGTTCAACAGGAGTAACCCAGACATATATAATAAAGTTATACGTCCTATTTCAAATACATTAAATCTTCTAACTCCATTCCAAAATTGTAATTTCATGAGAGCCTACAAACAACCTAGATCTCTTCAATCTATATTGCCACAGAATAACCGGATGACAATTAGTGGAGTGTCGAAATGTGGTGAGCCAAGATGCAAGTGTTGCAGCATCATAATTGAAGGCAACAAAGTTGATTTCGAAACCCCATCTGGCATAAAGACATTTAACATTCGAAAAAACATGAATTGTAAATCAACAAACGTATTTTATAAAATGATTTGTGGAGGATGTAATAAATTCTACATCGACCAAACGGGGGATGTATTTCGGCATCGGCTGACGGTACATCGCCAGCAAATCAAAGACAGTAGATACTGCGTGCTAAGTGTCGGTAAACACATAACGAGCTGTGGTGGCGGTCATTTTAGTGCTATTCCTTTCTTTCAGTTGTCCCCGGACGCTAATCGCTTGGACCGTGAGTCCAAGGAAGCTATGTTCATTAATTTATTTCATCCTTGCCTCAACGCTGTTTGATTTCTTTGATTAGATATGATATCTGAAATTTCTGTACAATTTCGTTGAATAAATCAGTTGATTGCCTTGACAAGTCAGAAACGGCTGAAATCGATCGGCAGCTGATAAAAGTTGTTTTTCTTTTGTAGCATTATTTACATATTTTATAGCATTTGTATTTTACTTTTTACCTATATATATATATATATAAATATATATATAAACATAAACAAAGCAAAAGCTTCTTCGGATACAAAGTATTGTATCCGATATACAAAGTATATATATAATATATACAAAGTATATTGCAATATACGACGTTTCGCCGCGCAGGCTTGGTCACGTATGCATGTACAGAAGATCATCAATGAGCATGGATGCAGCGGATGACATAAGTTCAGGATATTTACAGTAAAAACAACTTGTAAAATGAAATTATTTACAATAAAAGCGATTGCCGAAACCGACTTGATATCTCCTATGAAACCGCTGCTGGTATAACCAGGTCTAACGTGGCTAATCGTACAGAAGACAAAAAGCGGGAAAATATTCGAACCAGGCCGCAAATCACATATTCCAGCCGGTTGCATTGGAAACGCTGGGGGATATGAAGGCACGACATTTGACTTCATTCTCGAAGTTGGTAGGAAGATGCATGCAATGGTGACTTCAGATCCACCATCTTCATCCGTCAACGATTATCTATCGCCATTGAAACAGGCAATGCTGCTTGTATTTGCGAGTCGCTTTCATTGTATGATGCGTCTCTTATTAAGTTACGTTCCTTTTATCTTCGTTTTCTCTCAGGTCACAGCTTTTAAGGACTATGCTTTATGGATGTAAGACGAATTGTTTCTGAGCCTGTGCTTTGATTACATTATTTCAAATAAATAGAAGTCAGCCGATAAAAACAAATATTCAGTGTGAATATTCAGTACAAAATGTGAAGTGTTTAAAATACGCTTATCCAAACTAAAAACAGCATGACAAAATCGAAAATTGGAGGAATAGAAGAGAGCAGATGAACATATACCTTAATTATTGTAAGTCACATTGCGACCAATTGACAAAATATCTCAAAGTAGTCAAAGAAAGATTAGAATTGAAGTGCGATAAAGTAGGAATGCAGCAGTCAACGAAAGGAGAGCAAGTCAACTTCATCCTGCAAGATTTGCATTAGTTGTTAAATTTAATTCAATTCCAAAATCTGCATTCAAAGGGGTCGTCAATAGGCTTCCCCATAGCTCTATGGAGAGTTGATACCATGAAGATGTTTTTGTCTAATGCATTTCTGTTATGTTATATTGGCTTCTAATATTGCCTATTTCGTTACTTCCAATTTGGACATACAAATTATACAGTTATCAGTTCTTGCTTAGTTATTTTACATTTCACATCCCCATATCTGTCTAGGTATTCACTTTTCTACCACCTTATTTTCGGTGATACTCATATTAGCCTTCTCAATTACACATATGCGAGTATGTATTTCTTTTTACTATACTGTTTCACTATTACATCGTTATTTAGCAATATTCATTTATCATCCCGAATTTTCTCTCTTCGATTTGCTGCTTTTTTGCCTTTCATCTTCTGCTGAGGGACACCTTTGGCTTATAAACTCGTCCTCTTCCTAAAAGAATTTAGCCGAATACTCAATAGCCCGTACATATATGTACTTCCACGAACTGTCAGAGACCATTGACTTTCTGGCTGAAATTTTAACAGAATCCTAGGGTTTGGATGTTGCTGAAAACGTTTCTGTTACTAAAATTATATTTTGTGGCTTTCTCCTGAACAGTTTTGAAATACCATTTTGGAGACCATTTTGACTTGACACCGATATAATATGTGTCTTTCAATAAATGGGCAAATTGCATCTCATGTCCTACTGTTTCGAAAAAATGTTCTGAGAAACAGATGAATTAAGTCTTTTTTCTATGTCACCTCGCAGTTTGTGCAGTAAATAGTATAGTTATCAATTAAAAAAGCAATTTGATCCTTTTGTTCCCACGCTACTTTCAGAATTAAGACAGTTTTCTAAAAAGAATCAAAACACAAATTACCGACACTCGAAGCGTCATGCGAGATTGTAATTGACCCATTAGAAAGCAAGCCTTTGATATTTTCTTTTCAGACGATGAAAAATATTTCACCCTAAGTCTCATTACATAGAAATATGACTTACTTGACTTAAGTCCCGACTGACGGCGTGTCAGGTTGGGTCCCACATTGAACGTCTGAATGATATCCATCTTTCACGATGTCTTGCTTGATGCAGCATTTCTTGTGCTGAGACATGGCTGTTGGCTGATCGAAACTGTTGCCACCAGTTGATTCGAGGGCGGCCCCTTGGCCGTGTCCCATGCACTCCCCGTGCAACATCATCTTGGGCCATCTCTTCTCATACATTCTCTCCACATGGCCGAACCATCTTCGTTGTTGGTCTTCGATCACATTCACTATACTTCTCCATCCTACCGCCATTTCTCTCACTCGTGTGTTTGGTCTTGCCATCGGATGTTCAGCACTCGTCGTAGGCAGTTCATCTCGAATGCTCTCAGCTTTTCTCTTTCTTTGCTCTTCAGGATCCAGCTTACCGATCCGTAAATCGCTGTTGGAATCACTATGGCGGTTAGAAGTCTGAACTTTAGTTGCAGTGGTATGCGCCGACTTTTCCACAGTTTGCTGAGTTTGCCCAGTGCTACGTACCCCATGCTCACTCTCTCTCTCTCTCTCTCTCTCTCTCTCTCTCTCACAGCTTTCCAAGTGTCTCTATTTTGTGAAAGAGGACACCAAGGTATTTGAAGGTGTCAACCTGCTCCACCAGATCAGTGCCCAATGATATGCGGATTGTCTCCTCTCTCCTGCTGAACACCATCGCTTTCGTTTTTGTTACACTGATTTTCAGCTTGTACTTAGAGCAGGTTCGGTAGATGCTATCCGTCATTGCTTGAAGTTGCTCACAGGAATCGGCAACAAGGACTATGTCATCTGCATATTTGAAGTTATTTATGCACTGTCCAGCATTGAAAATACCGTCCTCTTTGTATTCTTTTAAGCTCTCTTTCATCACATATTCCAAAAAGATGTTAAAGAGATGCGGTGAGAGGGGTCATCCTTGCAAAACTCCTCTTCTCGTTGGAAAAACGTCCGTGGATATCTTCCCCTTTCTGACTGTCGCTCGTGTCTGGTTGTTCAGCATTCGGATGCCTTCAATGATGCCTCTGTCAAAGCCGTACCATTCTAGTATAGACTCCATCACTGGTCTCCAAACAGAATCGAAGGCCTTCTCAAAATCAATGAACAGGCAGAACACGTCTCTGTCCATCGTGTTGAATCTCAAATTCCCCTTTCCGCCAGTACCTGCAGTTTTGAATTTTATCCTCACATTAGCGAGAATAAGCTCGTGATCACTCCCAAAATCAGCACCTCTCTTCACCGTCACGTCGTTCATTGCCGAGGCCCATCTGTTCTTAGTTACGACGTAATCGATGCAACTTCTATGCCTCCCATCTGGGTGATTCCAGGTTAATTTGTGCCTTTCTGCGTGTCTAAAGAAAGTATTCATCACACAAAGACCCTTTTCTTTGCAGAAGTTCAACATCCTTTCTCCTCTCTCGTTGCGGTCTCCGATTCCAAAATTCCCCAAAACGTCCTCGTAGCCGCCCTTGTCTCTGCCAACTTTACTATTGAAGTCTCCGATTATGTACAGGAGATCCTTCGATTTAGTTCTGTTCACCTCTTCCGATAATGACTCATAGAAAAGCTCGACTTCTTCATCTTCGTGGCTTGAGTCCGGAGCGTACACTTGGATGATTTTCGCATTCTTGTGCTGGCCCTTCAGAGTCACCGATATTATTCTTGGAGACACCGGTCTATGTTCCAGATAAGCCTTCTGGGCTTCCTTATTCAAGAGAATTGCGACACCTTCCCAATGTATACCATCATCACGACCAGAGAAAAGCACTCTCACTCCATCCGATGTCAGCTCTCCCACGCCGATCCAGTGCGTTTCCGCTACTCCTAGGACGTCCCATTTGTATCTATTGATCTCTCTAACTGCACAAGCCAACTTTCCTGGTGCATACCAAGTACGGGTATTAACTGTGGCTAGAGTCGTAACTCTTTTTGCGGACCACATAACATATTTTCCACCACAGGACTGTGGTCGACCCTGTGGCGCGTCGGTTGCCCCGTACGCGGTAGCCATATCTTCATTCATCATATTAGACATTTTCATGAGGGTTACAATATAGAAAATATAGGGCAAATATAGAAATATATTTGAAATGAAATCTGAAAACTGCATAACTACTGCTCACATTTTTGCATTCCATTGAAAAGAGATTATTATTTTTTAGGTTGATGAACTGATGAGACAGGAATTGAAAAATTTGAAGATGGCAGTAGATAGAGAAAAGGGGAAGAAAGGAAAAGGGAAGAAATCGGGCAAAAAGAAGAAAGGGAAGAAAGGAAAGAAGTCTGGAAAGGGCAAGAAAGGCAAAAAGGGTAAAAAGGAAAAGGATTTGACTCCCGACAGGTAATTTCAAACGTGACAAAATATCATTACTTCTCTGTGAAATGGCAAATATGTTCTCTTCGAATCTTTTCTCTATGTGGATGCAAATTTGGACACATTTTATGTAATTAATTATTACATCTACTTTCAGAACGATCGAATCTTTGTATGAAGAACTTGTAATGGAAGGAGTTATTCGTAAAGTCCCGAAAGTGTATCTTAATGATTATGAAGGAGAATACAGTTATCTCGGTACCACGCTGCGTCAAGCTAACATCGAACCCCAGCCATCATTAAGTGACGTTCGTCGGTTGGTTACAGAATTTTCTATTCTACCTTTAGGTACGTATATCATTACATTGAACGAATGAATAAATTTTGCTGTTTAAAAAATGCAAAGTGTGCCACTGGTTGTGGGCGTATCGTTCTTCATTAAAAGTAGTGAAGAATAATGTTGTCATGAGGGGCAGCAGATGATGTTGATAAAAGTGGTCCTACCTAGTCATCAATAATTATCATTGTCATACTTATCTTCATTTCATCAGCAATATCACTGCTAAGGTTTTCGTCAGACTGAGTAAATCATCCATGCAAATCAATTTGTGATGGTTTCCTATCGAGCTGTTATTCCAACCTTGAGACGACATACTCTCAAGACGACGTCGGTAGTGTGAGCACGTGCAACGAATGACTATAAATTCTTATCAGTGGGTTTTGTCCTTCAATATTACATAATCCACGTACGTAGTTGTCCCAAGAAAAGAAGACTTTAGATCATCAATCGAATAGGTGTAAGCCCTAATTTACCTGGCGGGCTCCAGTAGCCCATAGTAGGGTACCCGCGCGACAGGGAAATCTCGGAAACACATGGAATTTTTGCCTGTCTGTCATTTACAGGGAATTCTCAGGGTAAACTGGTATTTTCTATTAAAACCTGGAAAATACAGGGTATCTGTTGAAGTACCGTCATCACATGAGTAGTAATCTAAAATCTAATAATCTAAAAATGACTAAATTAATTATTTTCCTCGACTCGATAATTTCGAACCAGTTTTTGGGTATTTCATTAATGAGAATATATTCATGTATAAAAGGAAATAATTAACATATGCGGAATTAAAATTGTTTTGACGTGACGTGACTCTAAGTTTTCAAATAGCCAAAATAGTCGGAATATCATGCGTTTTCAAAATTTCGAACATCAAAACAATTAACTATTTTTCAGTGCAGTCTTTTTTTGGTTCAGATTTGGGTGCAATGCTAGACATACTAGGTGTAATTCAAGGTTTAGATCTGGATGTTGAAATGTGAGTGTAATTCAAGGTTCAGTCCATGTTTGGCTGATTTCAAATTTTGATATCGATACAACTGTCACAATTGCTTTTACAAATTCTCTAAAATCTAGTTTTAGCTGCAAAGAGGAATAGATTTGTGTCAGTCCCAAAGCTAGTCGCACACGGAAGAGTGCCTCAAATATAGACTGTAGCGTTCGAACGGCTTACCGAAGATTGCGAGAAGCTGGAATTCAATCGCGACGACCAGCTGTCCTAATTCCATTGAGTTTTGAGCACCGCAGAAGACGAGTTGCCTGGTGTGATGCCCATCGCTCATGGAATGACCATCACTGGCAGAAAGTCTTGTGGACCGATGAATCGAGATTCACTCTGGATTTCAATGACGGTCGTGTCAGAGTGCATCGTCTTCCAGGTGAACGCTTTGCCCCATGCTGTATTAAAGAACACGACAGATATGGTGGTGGAAGTGTTATGCTGTGGGGTGGCATTTGGCATGGCGGACGAACGACAGCAGTCATCATCAAAGGCACGTTGACTGGAGAGAGGTATCTCAATGAAATTGTGCTTCCTGTTGTTGCCCCAGTGGTCAGGGTGGAGGATCTCGTCTTCCAAGACGACAACGCAAGACCATATCACTCCTCGGATGTCATTGCCACTGTTAGGAGATTGAACATTCAAACCCTTGAGTGGCCTGCACGCTCACTTGACTTGTCACCCATTGAACAAGTCTGGGACGAGCTTGGGCGTCGAGTGAGATGCCGCTATTCACTTCCACCAGTTTCCCTGAAGATTCTTTCTGAAAGACTGACTGACAGAGCAGTGGCTTCTCCTTGAAACATCTTTCATTCAGAAACTTTGTGAATCCATGCCATCTCGGATTACTGAATGTATTGGAGCTAGAGGGGGGCACACGCGCTATTAAAGTTGAATCTGCTACATGCGTTGATTTTCTGTGCTAGAAACTTGGTGGAGATTGTGACTAAATTATCAAGGTATCATACATGCATGTATATATACCAGTCAAAAATGAAAGAAGTTAAAGAAGTAAATGTTTCAAAAATTTTGTCAATGAGTATATATCTATAAAGGAAGTCATAGTTCATAACCCGAAATAAATTCGCAAGCCCGACGCGGTCGGAATTTATTTCTGACTATGAACTAATGACATTCAGAAATTTATTAATATGCACGTTTTTTTGACTTACTTTGTAGATGTACATGTACATGCAGTATTTCTCATACGCAATCCAAATTTCATCATCAAATTCGGTCAAATGGAACGTCAAAACTTCGACAAAAATGTAAAAGGTCCTTTTGAAAATAGAGCAATCTTGTCATTTTTCCTTAACCAATTAAAATCACGCGTAGACCATTGACCAAGCACTAATAAAGTCTTTACTAACTTGTTCATTTATCCACGAGTGCATCCATGTACCGGTAATAGTCATGTGAATAGCAGCAATATACACATAGAATATACAGTTCATCCTCGATTATCGGAAAATCCTGAAATCAATTTTTTCTTTCAGTTTTCCGATAATCGTGGAAATTTGATTTATGGGCAGCTTTTTTCTATGCTTTGGCATCTGACCGTAGAATGCAATAGCTAAATCGATAATTTACGGTTACTCTAAGTGAGCTTACGCCTTGGTGGGCGATGCCCTAAAACGTTTTTAAAAGTGGTCGATGTGTAGGAGAAGGTTGACTGCCATTGTACTATAGCCTCTTAGCGTCTTTTTGCTATTTCCAGTACAATTGTTTAAAAGACACATCGATATTTTTGCGCGATGCAACACCAGTGAGCATTCTTGACTGTTGCAACTGTCTCATTTAATATTTTCACTTTTATTATTTGTCTCATTTAACAAGAAAGTCCGCGAGAAATTGAGGTACATTAGGCGTCATGTAAGAGATACGCAATGTAACGCAAGCAGAGATTTCAGTATCTGTCTTATATGTGATTGGTATTATATCTATACTTTTCAGGCTCACAGGACGTGCATGAAAAGTCCCCTCTTGTCAAATCAATGCTTCTAGCTGGTCCCAGTGGCGTCGGTAAAAAGATGCTAATTCATGCCATCTGTAATGAAACAGGTGCCAATTTATTCGATTTAACCGCAACGAATATAGCAGGAAAATACCCTGGGAAGGATGGCTTGAAGATGCTGTTGCATCTTATATTTAAGGTAAATATTACTTTTGTCTGCTACCAACATAATCAAGCAATATTTATAATATAAGCATGGGCGTCGACATCAGATGGGACATTGGCCTCCTTATCCATATGCCTAAACACCTTACTTGCGGGTAAAGATGAGCGATCCAACCCGAAACGCGACCCGAACTCGAACTCGAAAGTACGGGTTTGGGTCGGATTCGGGTAGGACAATTTTTAAGTTGGGTCGGGTTGGATTGGATAACCGCTTTGGAAATCTGTCAAAATTCATGCATATTTCCTCTCAGAAAGGTTGATACAATATCAGTCTTACGTCTGGCAATTTATTTGATCAATACTTTTGCCTTCTTGCATTGTTCTAATAAAATAATAAATGGAATTATTATTTCTTGCTTGTAGGCTATTTACCTTTAGATTTGTTATCTTGTCGTTTTTTTATCGAAGCTGCTTCTTAACTATGATAAAGCGACTTTCATGAGACTTCGAAAGGTGCGCTATAATTTGATTAAAAAAATATCAAAATGTTATCATATCATATTGAGTTATAGACGACTGAGAACTTTCTGGGGGTAGGTAATGATATCAGCGTCAAGAAATACTTGGAACGAATGTGAAAATTGGTGAACAGTACATCTTTAGAAGTGCTTGGATGGTTAAACTTGTTTCAATAATCCAAGTCTTCTCATGTTCTGGCACTCATTAATTGGATACATAAAAGACTCCTACACCGCTATAAAGGAGATATTATGCATTGCAGTGTTGCCACTCTCCAAAATGGAAAAATATCTCCGCCACAAAAAAGTATCTCCGATATAAAATGCCCCTAAATCAGATCCAGGAGATGCATCTATGTCACTGTATGCATGTATGTCCCCCAGCACATTCTGGATAATCAATTACATATAAAAATTTCCAGAAAAATATCTACCGCTATGCCTGATTATACGATGCCAAATTTACAGATGATTCCCACATAGATTAATGCATGACCGCCCCTACCCGACTTCCAATCCCTAGCTCTGAGGAGACTCTACTAAAAGGGCCCTCTTGGAGGGAGGGGGAGCCACTAGTTTTATGATGTGCTTTGAAACGGACAGACAGTTGATGCGAGCAAGACCCGAAAAGTTTTGCGGTAGCGCACGAGATAAGAGAATCAGTGTTGTTAGAGTTGCTGTCGGAATTAGCAGGATCATGGCGCCCTAAAGAGGGCGGAGTAGGCGCTCGCGAAAGAGTAAGATGTGCGGGATCCGAGTCATTGTCAGAGTCAGGTTCGCTGGTTGTTAGATGATCGGAGCACAATCCGCTGTCCCAGAGAATCTGGGGGCCCAGTTGCACTTCATCAGGTTGCTCCAATGTATCCTGTCCTAGTTCCGGTTGATCCTGTTGTTCGGTGTCTGCTTCAGCTTGTCTCGAAGATACTAATGTTTCGCTGAAAGTCGCTGAGGGGGTCCGACTCCAGGATTGAGCAGCTGTCTTGTCTCTCAGCCTCGATGAGGCTTGCCTTCTCGGCATCCACCTCCTCTAGCGCAGTGGTGGGTAACGCGTGGCCGCGTGGCCCGCCGGGAGATATTGGGTGGCCCGCCACCGCTTCTCATATCTAAAGTGGCCCGTTGACACTATTTGATTCGGTGATGTGAAAATGACTCACTCCTATCTCGACCTTTGAGAGGTGCCTCTTTAGAATTTTCAAAACCATTAATTACTAGCTAATTGAACAATATGATCGCACAAAAATTCATATTCGAATGATCCAACCATGCTCCTTTCGTGATGAACATCTTCTCCCATAAGCGCAAAATGGCCATCACTTGTGCTAGTCTATACTAAGTCGTATGGTATTCGATGCCTTATTCAGCATGCTTCGCTACGTAATAAACAACGCTTCAATAATCCCGTAAATAGGCTATATTAGGGCCTAAGTAGACCTAGTTTGCGTATGAAGGAATCCAACCGCATGATTTTGACAGGCCAACATTTTTTCAAATGTTCTTGCTGAATTTCATTTGTATGCTATTACACCAATGTATTTTGTATTCGATTGGCATTAGCACGCGACTACCGTTTATGGAGCTCGTGCACGTTTTTTGAAAGCCATTTATGCTTGGGTGACATGTACATATACATGTACATGCACACGTAGGGAGGCCTACATGTAGCATGATCAACTGTAGCACAATCAATTCTATTTTGCACGGCTTTCAGGCGGATAGTTGCACTGCACTTACAAACCGATGTATTTCGATGAAGCAAGGTAATATCAGTCATATCACAAAAAAGTCAAATGTCCGTTTAATTACACAAAGGAAAAGCTTCCATGATTTGTTATAGGCCTATTCGCTCTTCAGTACTCACAGGAATTATTAAAGAAATTAATTGCGTACAATACTGCTGTATACATTTACATGTGGAGTTTGTTCTGTTGTGTAAGACGACAACTATATATACACACGGACACGGTACAGCAGCCGGAATAAATGAATTTTAAACCTCCTTGCTACCTTTCAAAATCGGCTGCCCGCGAGCCTCTTCGCGGGCCACTCCTTGTGCCTCACTACCCCAACTTGGTTGCCCACCACTGCTCTAGCGTCTCGATAAGGAGAAGTTCCCGTCCGAGCGACTATGTATTGTTAGCTTTGTTGAATTGAAGTTAGGCGGTGCACAGGTAACCCAAGGCATTTGCGGTCTCGATCTTCATAAAGTCACTGATAAACGTCCACCTGAGGGCCTTCCTCGCCAACACTGTCTTGAAGCGATCCGCTACCAGTCATAGAGTTTCGTCCCACGAGGGCGATGTCAGGCCGATGCCAGGCCTTTTGTCCCTGTCACGATCGGGCTGAGGTGGCCTGTTTGTTTATTGTTCATTCTGCTCTATCCACCAATTTTTGGTACCGATTATTGATGATTAGCACACCTGTGGTATCTGCTTCGTGTCTAGGCAATCCACCTTGGATTCGAATCACCTAGGCAGTATCGTGAGTCACTCAATTGTCTGCCTGTCCGTTTCTTTGAGACGTAAAATTAGGATGGGTCGGCCGGTCCACAAAAGAAATTATGACGTTTTCATACTCCGGGGCCATGGCGCAGCGTTCCCTCCACTTTTTATTTTCTCAAATTCAGTTACAAGGAAATGTTTGACAATTTCACAAAACCATTAACAGGATACATTGACAAGAGTGTAACTGACAAAAGGACGTGCCACAAGCATTGGCTAAAAGCGACAGGCACAAATACACGTATTTCACAGATAGTAAAGAATATCGTCCTAGCCGCAACGAAGTCACGATCGATAAAGTCTCCAAAAACACACACGGTTGGGTCAGTTGAGAGATTTCCAGCAATACTGTTGGTTAGAAAAAAAGCCAAAATAAGTGAGCAGAGCTAGTATTCTAACATAAAGCTTATGACCGCCAACGAGAAGTTTCTCATTATGGTAAATGGAAAAATGGAAAAAATAATTCTCGGCTCCCTCTTCCTTTTATGCCATTGCTTAAGTTTGAAATACGATTTTTGTGCGCGGACGTTTCGGGTCCAGCCGGACCCTTTCTTAACGCTTTAAAAGCCATAAAGAGATACATGCACACTGAAAATTATATACAAATTGGTAAAGTGATAACTTAGAGACCCTATGTATTGCGACCAATCAAGCACCTTGTCGTTCATGACGATTCAATTTCGAACGAGATTGAATCAATCCAGCTTCACAGAGCGCAGTTTGAACAGAACTTTCAACACATATTCGAATCTTCACCTCAAAGTCATCAATTGAAACTGTAATGACGGTAATCACAATCTCTCCGAACATGCACACTCAACGTACCATCACGATTAATAATACTACGATTATACTCTTGGTATCTAGTCTTGAAAGTCCGAGATGTTTTACCAATATAATTGCCTTTACGTACCTTCCCAATCAATTCATATACGATGCTCTTAACATTGCAATTAAAGTTATGTTTTGAATGATAATAATCCCCTGAGACCCTCAGCATCTGCGACTAATACACCTACTGAAAAGGTAGATTGGATTTGCAGTCACATTTCAAATGAATTGATAAAGCTTGTACCGGCTCAGTTGAACAGCACTTCGGATTTGATCACTATCCTACGCAGCACTTCTTGTGATGATCGTCTTGATTTCATCTCTTTAGATGTGGTCAGAATATACCCAAGTACCCTGATTGATAATGCTCTTGAAATCATTGATAACTTTGCCCAAAGATGCTGGCAAGATATCATTAACATGGGTATGAGTGTTCACGATTTTATCAATTAAGTTCGGTTTGTCTGTGTGAATTTATCATCTTCCAAAAGATATTTCCGAAGATCAAATATCCGGAAAATATCTCATTATCTCCAAACTTTTCGAATTATCTCCGCTGAGATGCAATTTCTCCGGAGTGGCAACACTGGCATTGCATTCTATCTCATGTTCTCGATACTGCTGGTAAGTGTCAACCATGAAATCCAGTCTAGGTCAATGTACCGGTATGGTATATGTTGATCAATGCCAGAGTTATAGATAACATGGCTTTGTATTTGTTTGCTTTCCTCTGATGTTAATCTCTAACCTCATGAAATGGATCAGGCTAACTTAATCGAAATAAAATTGAAATGATATTTCACGTTTATGATAAAGTTTTGAACATGTCACTATAGTAGCCTACATGTAGGCCTACTTAGTGAATACAATAAAAAATAAGCAATAAATGCAAAAATTCAATCTTAAACATGGTATGCGTGCTAATTATTTCATACAAATTTGTAACAATTTCATTGGACATCTCTTTGAAATTTTTCTCATATCTTTGCGGTTTTGTCATCATTTCTATTCTATCGAATTAGTCGGTGCAGCGCTTATCCTTAGAGGAGAGTGGAATTAAATCTGGCTGATGGCCGTTCCTGAAGACTACCTATGGCGTTTGAATAGATCGATTAAACCTAGGATGAAGCTTGATACAGCTCTAAAATTATCCAGTTTCCTATAATGCGATAGCTTTCCGGTTATACGAGTACTAATATAATATCATGAATGGTTTTCGGCTCTTATCTGGTCGGGTCGGGTTTTGGCATTTTCTTATCGGGTTCGGGTTAAATTTCTGGACCCAACCCGACCTCGGGTTCGGGTTGGCTTTTAGTCCGAGTCGGGTTTCAAAAATCATGAAACCCGACCCGACGCTCATCTCTCCTTGCGGGTAATAACAGATCGGAGCTCTGTCCCCGCATTCTGATGATCAATATCTTGAAAAACTGGCTGGCTATTGTTAATTGTTGCTAAATTCATCTAAATTCATGCAATTCTTTAAGACATAGATACAAAAGAGTCTGCTCATTTGTTATTTACAGATCATTCCCAGTTCAAATTATATATTTTTTCTGATCAATGTCAAAAGACAATGTCAGTAAAAGCTTACAATGAAAAGTTTTCGACTAAAGGTTTCTATCAATTCATGCAAAAACTATCCAACACAGACCAAAGAAAAATGACAGCCCATAATCAATATATCACATAAAAATTCGGAGTGACGGAGTTGGAAAAAGAAGAGCTATGATGGCAATACTGTGGACATTTGCAAATTAGTGACATATCAGATATGTAAATTTCAGTTATATATTGCATTGTCTTTTGTAAAGAATGAAATTTCGCTCACTCATTTTGCGCTCATAAAGTTGGCAAATTTTCGCTGAAAAATTTCAATTTGTATATCATCCTTAGTTGGTATTAAATTATGCTTCATTTGAAAATGCATGAAAACAAAGCTGTCTTTCTTATTTAGATGTTCAAGTATACGACTTCTATATTGCATTGTGTGTAGGCAGCATGGATGATTAGGAGAAACTAAAATTCTTAACAGAAATTCAATGCAAGTAAAACTAAAAACATAGTCTGAATTCACAAATTACAAGATAATCCTGTGAACATGCCATATTAGGTATTATTTGATTAAAATAAAGCGTCCATTGTACGGGAGGTGCATTGTAGCGTTTAAATAAAAAACAGTCGCTCCCTTCTTTCGGACAAATTTCCTTTATTGTTTTAAAAAAATATGTACAAGGGCCCAACGAGTTTCGTCCTCCGACGTTATCAAGGGCACATGAGCTGTACAACTAGGCGAAGGGTTAAATAGTAAAAGTGAGCGGTCCATCAAATCATCTCATGTTTTCTGTTTAGGCGAGGTTTATTCTTAGCTATGTGACGACTTTCAGACAACTTCGTGTGAACTGAATTACGTTGTTTGCTTAGAATTGAAAGGTCAAAGTTCTTGATTTGTACGTCAGTCAGATTTCTGTGATCTTTATTAACATGTTCAGACAGTGCACTTTTTTTATCGCGATTTTTCAAACTGCGTTGATGTTCAGCATATCTATGTTTAAGCGGACGACAAGTTTGACCGATATAATTTTTATTGCAGATTTTGCAATTAAAATTGTAAGCAATATATTTATCGTTGCAAGTAAATCTGGGTCCCACAGCAGAACACACATTGCAATGACATGCATTGTTAGGAGAACAGCGCTTTGGAATATTAGCCAAAACCTTACCGGGTTTAGAAGTGATGCGGATAGGGAGTTTAAATTCATTTGTTAAAGTTTTCATTTTTCTGCAAAATTTATCATTAACAAAATCTAGAGATAAGTTAACAAATTTTTCACCGTTTTTAGAATGCCATCTTTCGTTTTACAATTAGTATCATAGAAGCCATTGCTATTAAGCCGATGTTTCATCAGAGGTATGCTAGTCTCAAGTTAATCTCTACTAGAACATCTGTCAGAGACGTATTTCATGCTATTTTTGACATAGCTTGGAAGCCAACTATCTTTTTTGATTAAATTCAGTAAATTTTTAATATGATATCAGTGTATTTTCATATGTAATGTAGTCCTTATTTTTGATTGCACGATGTGTATGCATGAATTCTATGGTGCATTTTTCGAACTCCATTTTTCAGGTTGGACGAGCTCTTCAGCCATCAGTGTTCATGATAGACGACTGTGACAAAATGTTCAAAAAGAAAATACCAAAGACTGATTTGGTAAGAATCTATTGTTGCCTAGCATAAACGGCAAGTTTCTTGATTTAAGAAAATTGCTTACAATTTTAGAAACATGATTCCTCTCGTTTTAGAAAGTCATTGAAGTAAGCTGAGTACCAGCAAACAAATCCCTCAGCTAATTTTGAATTAAAATTTTTCGAGTAAACCGTTTTAATTTCTGAAAACTGATATAGCTGCTGAGCAAATCCACGTCAAAATGTATATCTGTGAAGTGATATTGAATCTAAAGCAAACGCTCAAAAACATTGGTCATCAGTCCGGCTGCTGTACCCTGGGTTTCTTGTGCCCTCAAATTTGTGCTAATACATTTTTCATGCGTATGTTGGATGTGCTCTCTTATCTTATAATGTTTCTTGCCCTGTATGAAGTATGACTTGCCTAAATAATGTTTAAATATTTCTTGTCCAAAGAACTTGCATGCGTAATGATTTCTTAAGGTATCTAGTCTAGCGAGGTATCTAATCATAAGTGATGTTTTAAAAACCGCCTCTAGGTAAATGCTTTATCCGTCTTCTTCATTTGCTGTCATGTTCGTGAAAAACGAAAAAGGAGCGTGTTTTCTATGTTCCTCCGCATTTTTCAGTTCCTCCTTAAAGAACCTATATTTACCATTTCCGCCCCCCACAATTCTGTTTTAGGTTTGTTCAATGTTCTTCCTACTAAGATAGAACAATTTAAAGTCGCTAAAAAAAAATTAGGTGATATCTCAGTAGGCTCATAACATCGAATTTTCGAAATATACTCAGAAAGAAGCTTTTGTATAAATCATTTTTGAAAAGGGAAAACTCATTCTAAAAACCTACATTTTGGTTTTGTTTTTTTTCTGTTGTTTCTGACGATAACATCGTCTAAAACTAGTGGACGTGTAGATGATTATTGTTATCTGTGCATTGTATATGTACAGGGTGATTCCGATCTTCCCGTCACTTTTCAAGTAAGGACTACAGCTGTATCACATGTCTGGTTGTAGTGATGGTTCATGATTTATATACTACGTTTCATGGCCTTTCAAATCGTATATTATTTATTTTCTTGTGATCTGCATTTCTGCTGATACGAGCAATTGAAATTGGGCGTTTTCGTAAATGCAGAAACAGTTCCAGGTGTTTCGAAAGTGTTTCGAAACAGGTCAGAAACAGGCAGAAACAGGTTTCTAAATTTAGAAAGTGTTTCTGCATTGTCAATAGCAACGCAGAAGCAGTTTCAGAAACATGAGAAACAGCCGAAGCACACAAGATCTCTTTCATTTTCAACAATAGATGTCAGTTATTATCTGATGACGTGCTCCGATTGTTTATTGATTATTTATTGCGTCATCAGTCATGAAAACGAAAGCAGAAACATGTCAGAAACAGTTCTGCGAAAAATGTGAAACACCCATGCCCCTGTTCCACTTTTTCAAGATGGCGGAATCAGCTGTTATTTACAGTTTCGATAACCATGGTTTTGATTGCCATGGTTTCAACAGCGTATCATGAGCTGTTGAACACTGATGACTAGGTGGCTACTGCTTGACAGCCATCAATGCCTTTTTTGTAATTTTTCACGATCGGTCATTACATCTACGTATAAACTATGAAAGTATAAATGAAATAGTCATTTTCTCGCCTTATACACTTGTTTTCAGCATCAACAAAGTTACCTGAAAATTACTGATTTTCAAACATTGAAAAGTAATCATGATGAGATTCTGCTTCTGACCACTGTGGACGATGAAAGGTAGCTGGGTAAGGAGTGCGCAATTGAACCCACTTACTTTTACCATAGGCATGAGTTTCTACGAATAACCCTTTTACATTATCCTCAAATTGATTATCTAGAAGTCAGTCATCAAAGAAGTTGAACAAAAATGATAAAACTATGGTTTTCCTCAAGCAAGGAGAGCGGTCTATGTTTCAGTGGGTACATCATGATGTCTCTGATTCAATCAAGAAATCATTCATACCATGAATTTCTTCCATATCTCGGATGACAGCCGGGTGAAAATGAAGGAGAATATGGATAAAATTTTAATTTGAAGTTTTCGATGATAATTTGGTCACCATAGTGACTTTCAAACTTAAGCTAGCTTCTTGCTTCTTTTATGACATCATTCTTGACTTCGCTATACCGGCACTTCAAAAAATATTTAATTGGTGGGGCTCCTATATCTTAATTTTCTTTTATTTTTTATGCCTACAAAACTTAATCATTCATGTAGGTACAGGGGTGTGGTGGAGGGGTAACGCGGTATAACGCCGTTATACTTCCTAGGAATATACGACTACACCCCTGTGTAGGTATGAGATCTTCACCTGTCTTGCAAGGTCAAAAAACAGAAACACGCGTATTTGGGACTTTGCAGGACTCCAATCGCAGGCGAACACTTAATTTCCGATGGCCTTTTTGGATAACTTTATCAATGTTCAGGAACACCTCGAAAATTTTAGCCACTCGCCTCATTCAACTAGCTTCAGGAAAACCTTTTTCACAGGCAAAACATTTGACAGCGAAATAATGCGATAGTGGGAATAAATTGAAACATTTTTAGGCTATGCATATTCTTGGCATTTATTGACTATTAAAGGCCAACTAACACTTCACCGAGAATGAGCTTGTACTTGTGACAATAACAGTTACTTACAATTGTTGGATTAATACCGCATACGCAGCCCATAGGCCACATTTTTGCCGCCTCGGCAAACCTAATTCGAAATCAGGGACTCAATCATCCAAACCACGCGCAATAATGATTGAACTACATTTTGTCAAAAAACGGTGATGTAGAATATTTATCATTGTAGTAAGTGCGGAGGACGAGCGCTTCTCGTCCTATGATCAAAACGCAACTGCAGTTACCGCACATTTATTGTAAGCAGGACGGGTATGACGGGTCCAGTTCGTCTTCAGCACTTGAGACAGTAATTTTTCATTTGCACAACTCGGCAGTCAGATGAAAATAACGAGGGCGAGCTGTCTTCAACCGGTTAATAGCAGTAGTTATTTAATTTTCAAACATTTGCTTTTAGACCTTCGAATGTGCGAAATTATTATGGGCGATAGTCATCTGTCTGTTGGGATTTTTTTCTCAAATTGTCAAAATGATGATGAATTGATCATTATGTAGGGTTGCTTATTCAGTCAACTAAACTGTGCAACTACCGCCTTTTTACTGATATTATTCCGTACAGCTGCTGTAACCATCAATTCGCCCACACTAACTCCAAATCTAAAGTCAACTGCATTCATCCGAATTATGCACAAAAATTGCATTTTCTGAACATGGAAATTAGCGAAATATATATGTAGCCTTAATAAATAGATCAACGACTCGCAGAGTAAAATGAAAAGCACATGTGACAATGTATCATTCAGCTTTATGTTATGACAATTTTCAACTGTCAATTACAATATCTCAAAAAGAATTTAGATAGGTCAAATGCGAAGCAGTACGTTCGACACATGGTTGGAGAGTCATGGCTTCCCTATCGCTTTCGACCACCTCATCGGTCTCTGGAGTTAACGAACATTCAGCTATGGCATTTTCTATTTCTTGTTTCTCCATTGTGAAGATCAGGTTCCAGCTGCAAGAAGAAAAGCGCATTTGAAGCCATATGTTAACACACTTACATTATACAACAGTCCAATGATAGCATCAATTATCGCATCAGAAGCCTGCTAAGTATCCGAAAATGTCCTGCATTATTCATGAGTTGACATTCAAAAGTCCTCTGTGAGTGTATGTCAATAAGATCAATATTTCACATATTAAGTTCTCCATTTCATGTAAACTGCACATATGCATGTGCATGAAAACTTCAGCTGTTAAGCGTTACTAAACTGAGCCGCTGTCCCGAGTAAGCTTTCGCATAGTTATCTGATATGAAACTTAAATTGAGGAATAGGGGGATATACATATAAAATCGGTTTGCATTTTAAAATCCCGTGGAGTTTATTATTTTCAACATTGAGACCTCAGGTGAATCACTGATAATAGAAATAGTCGAACCATCACTGTCTCTGTCGTACACAGGATTTGGTTATGAATTATATTCCATCATAGAGCATTTCCTTGGACTTGGGTATGATGAATGCAACAGCACGGTTCATGGACATGACCCAGGCAATATGATGGGAGAAATCAGAGGAATATTACCGGACCCATTAAATAGCGTGCAGCTGATTTAGTTGCACTGAAAATATGCTAAACAAATGAAATGAGGGCCACGTTAATGGCAATTTGCACATCTATGTATCATTGCGTTATATGAGCAATTCTAGGGTGGCGATAATATAGCTTTATTAGATAAGTTATGTAACGAAGCAAAGTGCTTCAATGCAGATACGGTTGTACTTCATTTTATATCTCATTCATACATTTCCATGGTGCATCAAATATTACGATAGATCAAATCTAAATCTAATGATGGATGAGTAGAATGAAATATCTGTAGCAATTGAATAGGAATTTAAATCATGGATATATAATGCTACAATTGCAGAGAAAGTCTCATCCAACCAAATCACTTGGCCATTGATTTCGCACACGTCTTAAAACACTCTAACACTCGATCTTAGAGCCAATCCATATTATATAGACTTATTTGTGAAGTGTAGTCTCTGCATGCTTTGATCAAGTTCTGAAGCACAAAGACGCTTCTGATCTCCCGAAGTTCGTGACCCGGTGTTATTTACAGTATTAAATTTAATACATGTATTGAAATATACAGGACGTATCTTGGCAACAAAACAGACTGATTTTTTTGTTGCTACTAGGGTGAAAAAAAAAATTGGTTCTGATATTCAATTATTCAATAATTAATAAATTATAATGGTTTCTTAGGACATTTGATTTAACTTTCGATTAGAAAAACTAATTATTGAAGGTTTAGATATTACAGAAATCTTAGTATCAACTGTTGTCTGCTTTTATTGGTAGTTGGGATCATTTCATGGGGAGTGAATGCACTTCCTGCACTTTCAGCACATAAAATTAAAACAGAATTCATGTGCTGATGATGGTTGCGTGCAGCGATTGAAAGAACTCGATAAAGCGCATGCATTAAATGTCCATCGTTTTCCACGTATTTGCTCACAAGGGAACAAAATGACCAGAGTTTGTTATTTCATGCAATAGAATTTCTCTTTTGGTACTAATATCTAGTCGTAACTCCTTAACTGATGTGAGCGCAGCTCACTCGTGCGAACATAATAATGAACAACAAGACAGAACTTGTTATGTTAGTAGGAGAACGAATCGAGTCAGATTTCAGTATGCAGATTGAATAAGTCCTTCATTCCTCTTGTCAATGAATCATCAGTCGCTTAGATGTAGTCGTGTTTCAATCTGCAGTAAACCTGTGCTATTATTGAAATCATGAACTTGAATAGTTCAAGTGTAGTGGCATTGTTTCCCAATTATTTGATGACAGAGACAGCTAACATCTACAGAGATCGAGATGGACATCCTGCGTCAGTGTAAGGTAATAACGCCGGGCACACCTCTGGGAGAAGTTTTAGGTAACATAATGGAAACGGGATGACTGGGATTTTGTTTGCTTGGGGCAGATCCGGGCGCGGATTGCAAATTATCATTCCAAAAATGTTTAGAAAACTTTCCAAAAGAAACGTCAGCATGACAACAAAAGGGAAGTAGACAGAATGAAATTCAATGCGTGCAGACCGCCCGAAGATGTGCTGAATCCTATGAAAACAAATGTAACTCGTTGATGTGGCATATTTAGTTTCTGTGCAGCAATGACTTTTGTTGAAAAACATTGTTTTTAGCCATAGTTGCAACAGTGAACTTAATTGCTAGTTAAATTATTCGGCCACATATCAAAATCACTATTCGGTGCATCACTTTTGTAACCCCTAAAGATTATCACTTGATACAAATGTGAAATTTTAATTGGACTTCGAATGAAGCATAGAACAAGTCGAGTCGTTGAGAATTAGAAGTAACGCAATTATGCTTATATGAATTAGCCACTTAACCAAACGCTCAATAAAAATGCTTGTATCCAAAGCAGTAGCCAAAGGGAGGCAGGGAGCCACGACTTATTTATTCATCTCTGTACTGTTTTTAAGTTAAAGAAATTTTTTGGCTAAAAAATAGAGCCCGATGAGTGATCAAATGTGTTCTAACTCAAAATCAAAGAATATAATTCAGCAAGAAGTAGATATTTTGGATTGAGAGAAATATTTTGATTGTTTAGCGCGTAAGTGGCATCAGTCATAAATCCTTGCCTTACGAATGTACTCAGTGCACCTGATAGAGACAACTGATATTTCAATTATTTTATAGGAAAGCCAAGTTGCAAGATATTATAAGAACTTCATTATTTTTATTTATATATTTCGACTACATTTATATCCGCAGCCATTATCAAGGCAAACAGGAGGAATGACTTTAACAAAAATTGTGTCCTTCTGATGTTGTAAGGTCCCCATCAAGCTCCTAAGCTCCGATTCGCTTGCACCTGTGTCATGCAGACTTCCAACGAAGAAAATCCTGTCAGCAATCCACCCCACTGTTGGTCCTACAGAATCCTTCATGCAAATAGAATAATTAAATAATGTCTGCGTTTCTCAATTGAATAATGGGACATTGCTCTGCGTGATCTAATTGTGTTTTTCAAAGCAGCATTTATAGTTTATTACTACTGAATTAGACGGCATGCTGGTAGTGTGCTAAAGCATCATTGGACAAATACGCAAGAAATTTCAAGCAATGCCGGCTTGCTCATTGTGTACTTAAATTTACTCAGGGTATGGCAGCATTTGGAATAGGAAGTCATGTTGACGTTGACGTTGGGGATGTGAACTGGGTCTCATATCACGATTCCAGATATTGGATGAGCGCCGGTCATTCAAGTATGTTCCCACTTCTTCAATTTCATCATTGAGGATGCAACGCAATATTTGATAATTCCAGGAACATGACTACAAATTCGCTTATTTTAGCTTAACTCGTTGCCCTGGTTACGATTCAAGCGTAACTTCAATGCGTGCATCATGCGTTTTCAAATTGCTTAAGGCTTGCTTGCAAAATAGCATGACAGAGAATCAAATCAATAAACTAGAATTGCTGTCGATCTACGGCAGTAGACCTGTAGATATCGACTGTGATGTGAATCATTTTTCAGTTTACGAGTAGCCTGCACGTAAAATAAAAGTAGCTTTAAAAATGATTTCTAGCATTTAACTAATTGCTGAATTTTGAAATTTAACAACAAATAATTGAGATATGTGGTTTTTGGGCTATTACAAATTATGTAGGTGGTATTTTTGCAGTAGAATGGATCATGAACAGAAGTTTTAGTACTACATAGGGTCGT
The DNA here is from genome assembly GCA_907163375.1 of Prostheceraeus crozeri. Classification (NCBI taxonomy): domain Eukaryota; kingdom Metazoa; phylum Platyhelminthes; order Polycladida; family Euryleptidae; genus Prostheceraeus; species Prostheceraeus crozeri. The sequence goes on from CAJQUW010007517.1 coordinate 110,956, forward strand.
TTGTAAATACATGTAAGCTTTTAACGTGCTTCTTAATAACACAGCCTGCCTCTTGTACTTCCACAGTGCGATTTCATACCATGCATTTTGCCATATGGTGGAGACGAAAAAAATCTATTCATCTTACAAATGTATGATAATGCAGATACTCGCAAATGAACAGTATCAGTTACATTTTGACAGTCCCCTCATCAATTCGTGACTACGTCCTTTGAAGCAACCACGACAGATTCCTGGAGTGATCAATAACTTACATCTGATGAAGAAGTGAAGTGGATAAATGGCCATTTTTCCAGCTTCGATTGCAGTCCAACAGCAAGCTTCTAAAGATGGCTGTGTTGATCATTCACCGATCGAAATTTTTGACTGGTGCCATATTAGCGAAAGACAGTAAATTCATCTGGAAGAAAGAGTACATGTTAAAGAAAATAATATGTTGGTCCATGAGCATACACTTAACATGCACCTCTGAAAAATAACCTTGAATGAAAAAGCAGTAGAACATAAATAACTGAATACCAAAAATATTAATGCTTAACATGTGCCTAAGCCTATACTAATAACGCGGAAACTTTAGCTGAAATACAGGTATCGCTGTCAGAACATGTTGCACTCGTGTAGTAGAATGCGTATATATCGGCTCTGAACTAAGAAAAAGGCGCCGATGCAAGTAAACAACCGATATATGAAATGCAAACATGCATTACACTCATATTTTGAATATTTCTAGCCCATGCTTTGATCAGTTTGTACATACTATGAACATACTCTGACATGTATCGTGCGGTTACCGGCCCTAGAATGATACAGGCGCATCCCTGCTTCTCGAAAGAGGAGACTAAAAGGGACTTTGTGGTACATACTGTTTTCGTTTGAGAGAACCGAGCGGTAAGATGTAATGTTTATTCACATTAGCGAAGTTAGTGAGACATGACATGCAAACACATTATGTGATTTACAAAGCGGCAATATCAAGGAGCGATAAAGGATAGCGTTATCAGCATGCAGTCATGCGCGTTTCTTGCTACCTGTTGTGAGTGATTTGGGTACTTCCTCTTTCCCTCCCCAAACACGCATCTTCCAACTTTTCCATATTCATCAAATTACGTCAAACAGTCACATAGGATTTAGAATGGACTTCATCTGTCACTGAGTGACAGTACAGCACAACTGAGAAGTCTTACTTGAACCTGGGATGAAGGATTGGTCCCTTGGATACTCAGCCAGAATACAAGGTACAGCTGTGATCATAAACTTCGTGGGATTGTTGTCTACGGACAATGAGAAGCAGTTGTCTAGCTCTGAGACTGTAAATGCTCTGCAAGCTCATTCTACACACAACGCTTTTGCGACAGTAGTGAGACAGGAGCAAGAGAAGATCGTGCATCGAGAGACGATGCAAAACTCTCGGGTGTCAACAACAAAAATGTGGTGGGAAGAATAGAAGCACCGTGATTTGGAGTCTCTTATAGATGAGAAGTAAGGCGTGTAAATAGACGTGGACGAATATTCTGGTGAATCACCCGGTGTTAATTCATTTTTGAATGAGATACGCAAGTCAATCCAGAGGTTCACGTGGAATACACGTGATGAAATCAAATTCATGAAGAATCATGACAACAAACAACTGAATTTTTAATTAAAAAGCACCATTGCTGAACATGAAAATTCACTCAGACCAACTTTCTCTGAATATTAAAAACGAAAGTATTAGCTGTTTCTGAATCAGCTGATTGAGATGGATTTCCCTGTTTCTCAAGGTCAAAAACAGATTCTCAAGGTCAAAAACAGTTTCGCCTGTTTCTGCATTTACGAAAACGCCCATTGTTTACCCATATTACAACTTTTTAAATCAATATCTATGACAGGAACATCGCAACAATCAATATCATCAGCCGCATTCAGCATAGATATCTAATATACCTTGCTATCTGTCACCGAAAATGCAAGAGTCGGTGACCATTCAGATCGACGGCTTTCCGACGACAAACGAGACGAAATAGTCGAGGCCTATGGTGATGATCCAACACTTTCGCAACGAAAGCCAGCTCAGCTCTGCAGCGTTTCACAATCGTCGGTGAACAGTGTTGAAAGATGAAGGTTTGAGAGCTTGGAAGTTTACCCGCGTGCAAGAGATCTCGGACGACGATAAAGTTCAAAGACTCCAGTTTTCTAACCTTATCCTTCAACATCAACAACGCGACAGTAATTTCGTTGGAAATATCGTTTCCTCCGATGAAGCAACGTTTCACTTGAATGGATCTGTGAACCTTCACAACGCCTTCATCTACGCGGAAGAAAATCCTCACGCTGTTATCGTGAAACCATTAAAGTCTGCTTCCATCACTTGCTGGGCAATGATATCACCACACCACGGCATCACTTACCATGTGTAAAAAGAAATAATGAATGGACATCGCTACCAGTCTATCCTTGAAGACAAAGTTGTGCCGCTACTAAGTGATAGACGAAATCGACGTCAATTTTATCAGCAGGATGGTGCACCTGCACATTATGCCAATTCTGTTCGTTTTCTGCTGAACGTCAAGCTGAAGAACCGATGGATTGGTCGTGGTGGACCGATACACTGGCCACCAAGAAGCCCTGATTTAGCAGTAAACGATTTCTGGCTTTGGGGCTATATTCGTGACAAACTATACAGAGATCCACGTCCTCGTACTCTTGAAGCTTTGCAAGAAAGACTTACGAGCTTACTCGATAGCGTGGAGGTCGAGATGATGCGATCTTCGTACAGGTCATTCTTGCGCCGATGCGAGTTGTGCTCTGAGAGTGGTGGTGGTCACTTTGAACAGTTCTCGTGAGTTAATTTTGCGTTACTGCATACCTGTCACTTATAATGAAGTTTTTTGGATATGAAATGTTTTTCGAAATCAAATGAAAAAAAAACTTAAATAGTAAAATAAAATAAATAAATAGTAGACTAGGAATAAAAAAATTAAAAAAGTACTTAAAATTGATTTAAAAAGTTGTAATATGGGTAAACAATTTCAATTGCTCGTATCAGCAGAAATGCAGATCACAAGAAAATAAATAATATACGATTTGAAAGGCCATGAAACGTAGTATATAAATCATGAACCATCACTACAACCAGACATGTGATACAGCTGTAGTCCTTACTTGAAAAGTGACGGTAAGATCGGAATCACCCTGTACATTGTATTGGTGTTGCCCAACACTGGTAAAATTGGGGGAAATGGAGGAAAAATAACACAGTAACTTTTATTGTACATGTATATACCGTGTGTCCCATAAGTCCCGCAAATTCTAAATTGGCTCCCATTTCCTGACTATATATAGCAGAGACTCGCGGTTTTTTGTAAACTGAAGCCGAAACTGGGGGTTTTTATATGGTATACTGCTTTATTATGTCTTCCTCCGATTATTATACATAGTATTATATAACCTTTAATTATCGTCATATATTGCTTGAAGTACACTATTTCTTACGTTCTTAGGACACCAAGACATCTATTGATTAGTGTTGTAAACACAATCGCAGTTCACTGATCAACTATCATGCCATTGTTGTGTTCAACATCTAATAATGACGCACGTGTGGTGGTAAATTGTATTCACTTTGATTCATACTGTGGTAATTTAATGCCTTCGATCAGTAAACTTACCGGTAGACTTCGACACGCATGGATCTCGAAACACGAATTGAACTTGTTGAGCTCATTTTTTCTAATGGCAAATCTGCTTCAGCAGCTCTACGACTTTATAGGTCTACTCATGGCTGTCAACGTGATCCTTTTAGTGTGTCTATCATCACACGTCTCATTCAGCGATTCAAGGAGACCGGGTCTGTGGCAGACAAGTCACGTTCGGGTGGACCAAGTTTTGAGGATGATAGAGTGTCAGCAGTCGAAGAGGAGTTGGAAACGCAACAAGCAAACCCAGAACGAGGATCCGCCAGTTGTAGATCGATCTCTCATCAAACTGGAGTTCCTAAGACTAGTGTTCAACGGATCTTACGGAACAGATTGAACCTCTATCCATATCGCATTCAGACCAACCAGATGCTCTCCGACTATGACAAAGAAAGGCGGGTTATCTTTGCAAGATTCCTGCTTTCCGGTGCTGTAGATCTTGAGTCGATCCTATGGACTGATGAGTCCTACTTCTCCATCGCCGGCAACGTCAATCGTCATAACTGCATCATTTGGGGATCGGAGAAACCGCGAGAGGTCATGGATACCGATATTCATGCTCCGAAAGTGTGCGTATGGTTCTGCTATACAGCTCAGTTTCGATTGACTCCTTTCTTTTTTCCGGGAACCGTTGCAGGCGAGAACTACACCAATATGCTTCGCGACCATGTGATCCCCCAAATCAGAAGGAGACGCCGCATTAATTTTACTGTTTTCCAACAAGATGGAGCTCCACCCCATTTCTCTGTGATTGCTAGATCGTATCTTTCTAGCGTATTTCCTGATGATCGGATCATTGCCAGAGGATATCCTAATCGTTGGTCGGCCCATTCCTCAGATCTAACACCGTTAGACTATTACTTCTTGAGCGTTGTAAAGGACCGTGTGTATCATTGCTTTACCCCAACAAGTCTCGACGAATTGCAAGACCGAATCACTATGGTGATTGAAGCAATTGATCCCGATGACCTGAGAAGACCAGTTCTCTATCAGCCTTCGAGATTACAGAAAGTGATTGAGTGTGAAGGAGGACCTATTGAACTCTGCCTCTAATCGAACATTGCCTTTCTTTTTGTAGATATTGGATCTTGTTGCATTTGTTATGCAGTATCTTGTTGTTACAATCTCTTATCATTCTTGTTATCAACAAAATATAATTGCATACTGCATTTCTTTATTTTTTTGTTTCAGAAATGGGAAATATTGTTTAGTGGTATTATACATAAAGCAGTATACCATATAGAAAACCCAGTTTCGGCTTCAGTTTACAAATAACCGCGAGTCTCTACTATATATAGTCAGGAAATGGGAGCCAATTTAGAATTTGCGGGACTTATGGGACACACGGTATTGTGTTCTCCTTTTCGATTCAATTGCGGGTTGGAAATTCCACCCAACACGTTTCGCCTTTCTACCTGGTATGAATGTACACGGATGAACTTTCATTCAAAAATTTGTAAAACATCAGAAATTTTTCAAATAAGAAACGTGAAGTTGAAGTGGAGGCAAGAAACAGATTATTTGAGTCGCCACTCGACAGCAGTGTTTTGCAAGTAGTTAATGACGTAGTGCAAGTCATTAAGCTATTGTTATCAACCGTGCAAATCTTAAGTGTCGGAGACGGTGTTTGCTGCACTGCTTTCTTAAGGCGTTTGGAAGACTTTTTTAAGCTTCTCATAACATGTTTCTTGTTCAATGGATGTTTTTTTCAAAAAGAAAAAAACATGATCATTCGAAAAAACAAGCAATCTTATTTTTTGCTTTTTGTTTATTTTCATTTCCCCAGACTAGTCAAGCTCAGAGATTTACTGGTCAGGAGTTGTGAGTACGATTTTTATATACGTCTATTTCTCCTTTTTACATTCATTTACTTCAATCATAAGGTACGTGTCTCAGTAGTTACTGACGGTGAATATCATTCTTTTTGAAACAGTTTTAGGTAGTGAGTTGTTAGTGACAAGCAAATTTCAATGGATGAAGGATATTGCTAGAGATTAGTTAGCCTAACAGTGTTTCTGTGTGTGATCTAATACTTTGAAGGCGATGTTAGAATACCATTTTACAATATAATATTGATTATTTGACAACGTTTCGGACCTGAAAACTCGGTCCATTTTCAAGTACAAAGAAGTTATGAAAGCATTTAAAATTCATAAGTTACAACATATAAAAATATCACTATTATCAAATAACGTTTAAATGTCTAGTTAATCCCATATCTCTTTTATTTAGTGTGGGATTTCTTTCTTTGATTAGAATGGCTTCAGCGATCTGCAACTCATTGATATCTGAGAATTTAGCTAGCACAGACATAGAGTCAATGATGTTTTTGGGTTTTGTGCTGTGTGTGGCAAATGAGTGTTGTTTGATTGAGCCATTGTTCTCGTGTTGTTTGGATCTGACTGACAACTGGTTTGTCGTATAGCCGATGTAGTGAGCATTGTTACAAATGTTCTCCGGACATGAATATTGGTATACGACCCGATCAGTTGATGTTGATTTATCCAATTTAGTTTTTATGGCTGATGACAATTTTAGGTTTTTGTAATAAATTCTGACTTTTATCTTGCTGTCTTCTGATACTGGCTTGACACTATCATTTACAATCTTCGTAAGTCTTTTCTCTTCAATTGTAGAGCTTGAAGTCAACTGTCCATGGTAATAGAAGACCACATCTACTGTTTCTTATTTATCTTCTTTTGAGAGAAATCTGTCAAGATGGATTTTGATATATTTATCCACTAATGATAAAGGATAGTTGTTGTTCACCAAAATTTGTTTAACTGTTCTTATTTCGTTATCAAAGGATGACCAATCTGAACACAAAGACAAAGCTCGATGAATATAGCTCTTGATGACAGAAATCTTGTAGCGCTCAGTTGTGAAGGAATTGAAATCAAGGCAAGTACCACCCGAAACCTTTTTCCGATAAACCGAGAATGTTAGGATATCATCACGTTTGACAAGAACATCCAAAAATTGTAACGTGCCATTCGTCTCAATGTCAAAGGTGAATTCTAAAACCGAGTTTTCTTTGAATCTATCAATAATGAAGTTAAGATGATCATGTGATTGCAAAATAAGAAAGGTATCATCAACGTATCGAAAATAACATCTCGGTTTCACCTCACTTGGAAGATTGGAGAAAACTTGACTTTCAATGTAAGACATATAAAAATTGGCATAGAGAGGGCCAAGTGGTGAGCCCATGGAAATTGATGGTGTTTCCATGGGCTCACCACTTGGCCCTCTCTATGCCAATTTTCATGCCAATTCATACTGTAAGATATCTATGTCATTGTTAGATAGTAACATGCAAAATCAAAATTTGAATTTGAAATTCATTAAGTCACGCCATGACGCGTTGTTATTTTGATCTACTTGTTTTCTGTTGAGTCGAAGGAATGTCAGAAAGTGAAGTGCAGTGACCCACTCAAAATGAGTTGTGATTTTGCATTGTAGCATTTCAGCGAAATGGTTATTCTACTATGTCGATTTACCAGCGTCTTCTTACTGCTCATTGGAACATTATTAGCCTAAGTTGTCCTTAGTCTAAAAATTTTTTGACATTTTAGGATGTAAAAATTTTTAAATCATATTTTGTACCTATTGAAAATTAACTAGTCATTAGCTTGTTTTTTTAACTTTATTACCATGACGCACTTTGCTACGTTGAATTGTTTTTGCAGCACGTCTTGAGTTGAAGGTGGATTATGTCCCCGCCTCTTGACCTCTACTGGCTGGACTCTGTCCTTCTTTCAAATGCCTGAGGTACATTTCAGTCAACAGTGACTCTATTTTTTTGATAGATGCTAATCTTTCTCTATTATAAATTTAATTTTTGAGCCTGTGCATCTTAAATGTTCAGGACCGCCCTTGGTCGGGTTTGAGCGTCCAGGATTAAGCGGTCGAAACGCGATCGTCCTGACCAAGTTCCTGTTGATGACCTCATTCAAAATAGCCAAATAATTTGTATGCATATTTTGTAGAATTCTATTTCACGTTTTAGCTTAAGGAGCTAATATTAATTCTCTTACACACCTGGTAGATTTTAGATAGCGTAATCCCGCTGTGTTAGCTAGATCTGGTATTTTGATTGGAAACAGACCTGTCCTCTTATCATCTGAATGGGCAGACTGTTAAATAGGATCTTTTCAATATATAAGTGATAAACATAATTTTGAACAGAACGACTTACTCGACAATTCATTACACATGAGGAGAGGAGAAGCGTAGTTTGTCCTTCTAGCAAGTATTTTTAACATTTTTAGACATTTTAGGATATAAAACTTTTCTTCTAAATCATATTTTGTACCTATTGAAAATTAATTAGTCATTAGCTTGTTACCTTGACGGACTTTGCTACGTTGAATTAAGAGTTCAAGTCCTGAGTTCAAAAATGGAACTCAGTGTCATTGGTAGAGGTCGTCCTTCGTCTTCATCCTCAGAAGAAACTGTGGACAATTTGAATGAAAATTGAAACAATTTGATCGAAAAACGTCCTCATCTTTCATGGTATTATCTGACCCTCATAACTTCGAATTCTGACACGATCAGTAAACCGAATACTCACAGAAAGTCTTGGTAAGAAGCTTGCATTTGCTCGATGGGGGCCTCACGCTTTAAATGATGAGCACAAAGTGAGGAAACTTTTTGAGGCTTCCAACCTCCTGAATAACTTTTCTCGCATCCAGTCATTTCAAATGACTATCTATCATCGTTGATGAGAAATGGATTTACCTACGAGATGTAGGCCCACCACCAAAAGTAAGTCTCCAATTCTGTGTTGATTCTGCTGGTGTCCGGCCGAAGGTTCTAAGGAGAACAGTCAGTGATAAGAAGTTTGTGTATGTTATCTTTATATTTAGAGCGTGACGCCCCCATCGAGCAAATGCAAGCTTCTTACCAAGACTTTCTAATCTAGATGCGAATGATTCTGGTCATTTCTAGAAGGCCTGTAAAGTTTTGGATGATGGTGAATCCATAATTGCACAACGATATCTTGAATTTCTCAAGAAAGCAGCTGAATTGTTTTCGCGACGTTTGCGTGTTGACTTTTTTCAGCTGTTTGTTATGCATGATATCGCCAGTCCCCATCTGGTGCAAATTAGCAACAAATGGATGAGTGGTAAAGGAATTATTTGGGTGAAGCAGCCACCTTATTCACCGGATTTTAATCTTATGAATCGATTTATATTTCGTAATTTTTAAACTTTCAGACGTGGGATAGGTGTTAAGGATATTGATTACGCTACAGATCTTATCTCGTCATTTCTACAGAGTGTTTCTATTATGATGATGGAAAAAGAATTTCATAACTTTCGTAGACATACATTGTATACCTATCGTATCGAGCAGTGATGGTATGTTTAGTGCTTAGATATTCATTTCTCATTGATTCCTGTAATAGATGTACAGCCTGTATTAGAAAAACGCGGTTTTTATTGGCGACCCTTATATCTAGAATAAAATATCTAGAATGGCTGAACGAGCTGAGGGACTGCATAACAGGCTGCTCTGCGTTTGTTTTTCTTTGCGTTTGTATGTATGTATATTGCAATAATTAATCCTTCCTATTTCCCTACATTCATGCAACCTTCTGCTTTAGATATATTTTGCTCTCCTCATTTTCATTTGATGTAAGATTCGACTTCAAAACTTTGAATACATATTCATCTCGAAAGAAGCATGACATTCTCAATGCCGTTCACTCATAAAATTGAATAAATTTCGTACGTAAGATGATATGGTATTGGATGGTTTACATGTGACCTACATGCTCAGGTTTACAATTATCTTTTCTGTTAAATTGTCTAAGACACGATGAGAGGAAAATGCGAGTATTTTGGACATGACAGTGACAATATTTGAAACTGTATATTTAATTCCTTAGTTTTATTGGAACGGTGATCATTTTATTGAGGTAAGACAGCGCATAAGTTTCACCTGTTTTTGTCAATGACTGAAATCTGCATTGAATCATTCACCATTTTATTTTTGTCACGAGTGTGAGGTGTGATGGTTTTCGTGATTTAATTTGGACAGCATTTGAATATCAGGCTCACAAGTATGTCAATGCTGTGCACGTAAAAGTTGCGTGATGGATCACCAGCATGGGTTCTGCTGGAACAGAGAAGAAACTTACGAAGAGAAGTAAAGTTGGTAAAAGACTAAAATTCGATTATGCGTCGGCCTTCGACCGGCGCTACTGTTGACTTACTCTATCCTCTACTGATTCAACTGCATGTAGAATTGGAGATGCCACTACGTACAAATCCGCGGTTTCTCTGCAGCGTGTTCCGATTATAGGATGGCGCTGAATTGATCTCTCACGCAAATGTTGTGGACACTGCGCTTAGGACATGGAGCAGTAATAGACTATTATTGTTTCATGATTAAGAATGGGTGACTGGATGAATGCGTTATTCTTCTGCGAGCTTTTAAATGCTGATTTAATCACAGCTCTTCTAGTGTGGCAATAGCAATACCGGTAATCTATGAAAAGAATGAACTTTCTTACTGTCTTTGCGTGCTTGGTTCCACAGGTCTGTGGGTTGGACGATGTCTCATGTCGATTTCATTGATATTACGTTTCTCCATGCACCACGATCCTGCGCAGTTCGACGGTCTAGTTGCATTCCTGCAAGGTCTTCGTCCCTATTTTGATTTCACTTCTTTTGAACGACTCGATTGCTGGAATCGTGTTGTTATCGAACATTCGTAAACTTTCGATTTCATCTTCAGCAGGAAGTCGTTATTAAGTATGACGACTGTTTATCGAAAAGCACATTCTACTGAATATCGTCACTGACGATGTGAACTGAGCAGTTGAGCAATGAGCACTGGTTGTCAGAGTCAAAATGACGATGAATGCTGAAAGCCTTGAAGCCTAGGGAAATTTAATTAGACAGAGATAAGAATCCGTTCAAGTTGGGGAACGCTTGGCCCTTGACGGCAAAGTTAGTGGGCCAAAGTCATCGAAGCTGCTTTGTAAAAATATATACATCAGTGTTTGTCAAGCGTTTTCTCATTGTCGCACTCTTCTTTGTCGAGGTGTTATTTTTGTCGGCACTCTTGCAAAAATCATCGATTGATTGAGCTGCATGTTGCCGTTTATACATGTTTACGTCTTTATACTTTCCAAAAACCAAATTCAAAATATTGGCTATAATTAACGAAATACGTTCAGCAATCCATGGAATCAGCATCTGCGATTTTATCGTGACTAGTCACTAAAAATTGAAAATGTTGACTCCCTTCCCATTGTATCAGTGCTACAAGCAAGTACAATTCTTAAACAAATATTATTTGAGCAACGTTGAAATTGAAGAAAATGATTTTTGAGATGCGAGAAAGTTGGCTGGCTGAAGCAGTCAGTCTCAAAAAATTGTAAAGTTTCATCATTAATCTTTGAAATATGAGAATTTGTGACTGCAATCGATGGATTTAAATATTCATCTATCCATTTAGCAATTGTTGATATAAAAGTGCAATCAATTGAGCAGTAGTCACGAGTTTGTGCTGTTATCAATAAGTTCAAATATCGAACCACAACGCGTTGATCAATTCTTAGTGTGCGTCAGAAATACGCACAGACCATAAGCTTCTGAAAATCCTATGCCAGCGAACTAAATTTGATCAGTTTATGGGAAATCACAAATGTTTTCACATATCTCAGTATTCAACTTCTTCGTCGACCATATTCTGATCATCGGCATTTTTCTAGAATTTTGCCTGCTCTTAGGGCTGATGCAAAGAAGAAGGGAATTCATCAAAAAATCAGAGCTTGTCATCCATTTCCAACGTTAAACATTCGCGCAGACTGCAAACGCACTTAAAAGAAATTAAATATGAGCTATACTTACATACATCATACTCAATCAATTTCTGCCTAAATTTAAAGTAGACCACGTTATGCATGAGATAATATACATTCTTAATGTCTCATACGTAGTCAGTATTGCGAGCATAATTAATTGTACCGATGCACTGCCAGGGCAATGATTTATTTGAATCCTGCCCTTTTCGAAAATAATTAATCGACATCCTGGTGCTGTTTCTACATCTCTAAATAGTGATCCGCACTCCTGCACTGTCCACGTGGTTTGCGGCATTCCCGTTTTTGACGACGCCCTAGATCTCTTCGTGGCATATCGATTGAAAATACCTGATCGATTGTAAATTGCATGTATGTTATATACGTTCTGCATATTGAGGAGATGAGAGGACCAAAACAAGGCTGTATCCAGGAGGCTGATTTGCCAGTTTTATGGAAAACTACTAGTGTTATTCCATTACCCAAAACGTCACCACCGAACTTGAAAGTAATACGACCGATACCTCTGCTACCAATACCAGAGCGTCTTTTTGAAAAACTCTAATGAAGCGAATCAAATGTAAATTCTTGTCGAAGTTTGACAATTGCCAATGTGGATACAAACCTAGCAGCTCTACTGTTTGCGCATTAATTAATCTCAACGACTACTTAACAAGAAACTTGGATAGACATGATATTGTAGCCTGTCATCTACTATCAGTTAACCTCGTAAATGGCTTTGATCGAATTCCGCATGATTTCCTAATTGAGAAAATGATCCATGATAATTCCAGTGGCTTCACCACAACATTCGGTCAAAACTAACTTCAGAGCAGAAAGTTTCAAGTTAAGTGGAAAGAGAAGCGAAGCACATTTTCTGATATTCCTTGTGGCATTCCACAGGGATCATCCGTTGGCCCAATTATATTTCGTTGCGGATCTGGTAGTTGAAACTGCGTTCATCATGAAGTATGCGGATGATATCTTTGTTGCAACAGCAATTACTCAACGCGATACATCATCCAGTGTGTATAATGAACTATTTCATGAACATATAATGAAGTTATCGATTCTGCAAAACGAAATCATATGGAAGTAAAGGAAGAAAAATGCAATCAAATGATTATTACACAATCAATCAAAAACGTCTCGTGATAGGTGTCTGGTATACCTGTCAAAGGGCATATAAACAATCTTAGAGTAGCGTTTACTGAAAATTTGAAGTAGAATAGAGATATCAACCAAATTTCGATGAAATCCTCTTCTAGATTGTATGTCTTACGGCAACTGCGTGACTATCTACCGTCTGAACACTTGAAAATTGTTTACCAGGGCTGTGTCAGAAGTCTTCTGGAGTATGGTACTTTCCTGTTTTGTGAAATGCCAAGAGCATTAGTCAAACAGCTTGAGCGAATTCAAAGCAGAGCCCATTACATTCTTTGTAATGCTCACCATTGTGAATGTCCTGACTTTTCGCCTCTTGAACATCGCAGGAAAATGATTGGTTTCAAGTTGTTCTTGAAAGTGTCTAGCAACAGTGACCATCCCTTACATCATCTCCTTCAACCTAGAATGCCTTACACAAAGAAATTTCGACTTCCTATGGCAAGGTCAGCACTTCTCAGCTCATGCTTTATCCTGACTATGGTTAGGCTTTACAACAGTGACTTTACTTAAATTACTTTAGTTGAGCTACTTAACCAATTGGTTCCTGAATTTCCCAAAATTTTCATTTGGTGATGATATTTGATTTACAGTTTTAGGAGGCATAATACACAACAAATATGTCGATATCTTTTTCCATACTGTTGTAGTTATCATAGAACAGGGTGGTCGAGATCTCGACCACTAGGATATTCCCTTTCAAATACGCATCTGTGACTGGTCGAGATCTCGACCACTAGGATAATCGATGTTTGTTTTTTCAGTGTTCGATTCATCACCACTCAAGAAGCTAGAGTCAACAGAACTGTTAATAAGCCTCCTGAGTTTTCAAATGTACCGATATACTACAACACTATGTAGAAGATATAGACTTACACAATGCACGATAAAAAGTTCACTGATGTTCTCCTGTATGAAAAGGCACTGCTCTAAAACTGTAGAAGAACTCACAATCAGTCGAACACCTACATAACGGTATAAGGCTACTTTATCATATCCCCTTATCCTTTATACATGCACATAGAAAATCATCCTCCGGAAAACTTTCGAGTAGAAGTAGCAAGTACTGTAATTGTATAATAGCGCATGTATTATGTTTATCCACTGCTCGCTGAGCATCATTTTGGTTTATCAGATTTTTAATTGCAGCTTGTGCCCCCTTGAATGCTGCACTCATATTCGATGCACCATCAAATCCAAGACCACAACATTTTTCGAATGGGATGTTGAAGCGAATAGCGACGTCCTTCAGTGCTGCTGCGATAGACTGCCCGGATGAATCTGAGATGTTATAGTATCCAAGGAAAAGATCATGTGATTGGAAGTCGGACCGTACAATTCTGAAGAGAACAGTCAACTGTTCGTGACCTTGAATATCCTGAGTTCCATCGGCAATACAACTGAAGAAATCAGCCTTCTGTATCTCTGATGCAATGCTTCGCTGAATACTCTTAGCTATTTCCTGGATCATTTCATTTTGCATGTCGTGCGACAACCAATTGTCTCGCCGAATAATCCAGTCTTTAACATCTTTATTATCATTGCCGCGTAATTTCAGGAGCTGGAAGAAATTGCCTTCACTTGAGGTGCTACCTTGAAAAGCAATGCCTTGACGACTGAGGTACATCGCACTTTCAAAAATGGCTGTTAGTGCACGTCGATGAGCTACAGCTTCTAAATCAGCCTGTTTCGATAACTGGGTGGGTATTGAAGGTTTTGCAAGATTTTTTAGAGCGGATCGGGCGGAAGTATGCTGAGTTGACCTCTCGTGGTCCACGAACCTTTTCGGACATTTTTTCCAATTTGAAAATCCTTTTTCGAGGAATGAATTCTCAAGTCGTTGTGTTGGCAAAAATAATTTTAAGAAGTATGCTCGAGTGCAGATGCTACACGTCACGCTATCAACACTGCCATCATCAGACGTTTTTGGAACATAATTTAACCATTCGTGCTTATCAAACCAAATTGGGAGGAAAGCTCGGTGGCGGTCACCAAACTGACGCTTCGGAAAGTCAAATCCTCTCGGTTGATATGGTGTTAAATTATCATCTAGAAGTTCCTGAGTAGTGCTAGTCGTTGGGTCTGAGATCGTGGAGCATGCTTTTGGAAGAGATGATTCAATTGGCAACTTTTCTTGTGCTGTTGACTCGTCTTCCTGAAGTTCTTCATGTCGATGTGGAGAAGTTGGAGACATCACTAATGACCTTGCAGTAGATGACTGGGCTATAGCAACGGGACATTCGGAGACCAGGGGTGATTGAGAAGGTGTAGAGGTAGAAATAAGTGATGGGCGGTATTTCTTATTGCTGTTGGACTCTTGGTTCAACCAATCCAAAATCGACTTTCTTTTGCTCCTGAAAGAAAGTGAAACTATATTTCATCTTCCAAAAAATACGTCATGTTGTGTAGATTATGTAGTTGGTTTTTTCAACATAATTTCAGATTTGTTTATAGTTTTATCTCTAAGCTTCTGAAGCTTTTGTAGAACGTGAAATTAATAATCTATTCTAAAAAATGCAGGTAAAATTCATAAAATATATAAATTGCCTGATAAAATCCATAATGAAGCATCAGCTACTGCAAATCGAATAATGTTGAAATAATGCTTGCGAGAGATTTAACATGGTGTTAAACTTACATGGTTATAGACAAGGCTGGACTGACAATTGACTCAACACTTCTTAATGACTCCTTGTAATAGATTAGTCGAACTGAAAATGCAAAAGAAGAGTGTTAATTTAGTGCAAATCCATCACCATCATATCTGTTATTACAAATTATGGAGTGGCAGAACTCAGTTAGTAATATTCAACAGTGGTTTATTATTAGAGAAGTGGCAGTTTTACTTTTTGGTGGACGAGGCAGAATAACTACGAATAATATTGAAAAATTAATCATAAAGGCAGAAGTATGAGTGCGCCTCACTAACATTTGACATGATGACCTGGTAATGATGAATCGATTTAAATAACTAATGTCTTATGCCTAGGCATAAGATAATATAATATCTATTATAGGCATTATCATTTCCATTGTAACAGTTTATACACAATAAATTCGATTCACGAAATGATGTTAGTATCTATTTCTCAATCATCTGGTTCCATCTGTGGTCCTCATTTATATAGTGAACTGCATTATCTTTCCTAAATATTGATAATATATGTTTGCTATTTAATGTACTTAATTTCGATTTTGAGTTCTTTTTTTAAAATTTAGGATACATGTTTTTATTTTCCTGTTTCAAGTCTCCACGTCTCTTCCAAGTGAAACCCCAAACATTTTCATTTAGAAGTATGTCATCACACTTACGTTTGACCATTGGTCTACATATCTCTTTCTCAATATTATAATGGGTCCAGTTCGGATCCAAGTAACGTAGGCATTCAATATACGCATCGTTTAATAAACTCTTTTTCTATACTCATAATTGTGTGACACAATTGAGCAAAGATTATTGGCTATATAGACCCGGCTATAATTAAGCTTACTTATTCTAAATTTGAAATTCGATTTTGCAGATAGTTCATAGATATATAGCTCTGAGTATTGATCATCACATGAAAAATATCTTAAGATAATCTAGAATTAAGATTATAATGATATTCTAAGATAAAAACATCAAAAGATATTCTATTCAACACATCGATCCCTTTCTGCACCTACAAATATTCTTTATTGCATAATGTCATGATGATCATCATTTCAGTGAAGAACTGGAAGTAGGCTAGCTTTTCCATTCAGTCGTTGTTCTTTTCATCTAGTTTCTTGGCTTTCATGTTCTTCCGCTTTGTGTTTACAGTGCATTATGCTCTCATCTTCAAATACAATAATTGCAATGTTGATTGTGGCAATAGAGCTGCGCATTGGCTTCAAAATGAGACCTTACTTGTTAGTTCCTGTTGGATAACTAAAACGTCATGTTACATTGAAATTTAATTACTATTTTTATGCCGCAACATACACATCGAATTTGACATTCTTGTAAGGAGCATCTTGGTGTCTTTGGAGGCGTGGACTTCTGAGAAATTATTTCAACATATTTAATCCTACCTTAAAGCTACACGCAAGATGATACATGCCACCATCTCTATTCCTCATTTAAAAAATGAATTGTCTTATCGTTCCTAATTATTGAAACTATCTTTGCTATTTACTTGATTCATATGAATGATTATGATGCGATGAGCATTTGAGTGCATGCATTATAGTGTGAGTGTCATCGAAAGCGTGGACTTTTGAGTAATTATTTCTACACATTTAATCCTACCTTAAAGCTACCCACAAGATGAGACGTGCCACCATCTCATGATCGGAGCTGCTGGCGAATCGAAAGCAACTTTAAACTTCCGTCTTCACTCTCAGGCCGGTCCTTCTCAGACGGTCGATCCAATCAGGGTGCCTGCTAGCTTCTCAGACTGTCAAAGTTGTTGCTTGTCGACACTACACCCAGACAGGTCATCCGACCCAGGTAGGGGAGGAATGCTAAAATGTCTAATTAAACATACAGTAACTGGTGGCCAACCGTTTCTGAGGGTGATCCTACTTCTATTGGCCGGATCGGTGGTACGCTAAGCCCATGAGTTATTCTTCCTTCGACTGCTTCATTAGCGGATCTCTTCCGCGTTCCAACCAAAGAGAAACACCCGGACATAAGTCCGGGGCCGAGGTCTCTCACGTCGAAGTTAGTCGTAACTGCTTCCAGGAACGACGCAGCGACTGGGCTTCTGGAGCCGCTGAAGGGGTTACCCTATACCGTATTGTACCACCGACCTTGAGTGTGAAAACATCAATTTCATCATTTCATAATGAATTTTACTTACCGTGAATTCAAGCCAAAGTGCAGAAAATCCGCTAAACGTTTAACAAAATCTGTTATATGTGGACGATGCGACAGAAGTCAACTATGGTCTATCCTTTGATGCATAAGTTATCCACCAACATTTAAGACATCTTGAGAGCGAATCGAATAGCGAGCACATGTTGTAAGCATTTCAATTGGTAAACCACTACACATGTGGGTGGACGGTCCATGGGTCGCACGGATTTGAAAGCACTTTGTCGACTTTCTTGCGTCAGAACTCGCAGAGTTGATGAGGAGAACATCTGTTAATTTAAGTGCATAAAGATGAATACGCAATATCTCAACAGTTGCCGGCAGCCAAAGCTGATGTATCATAAACAAACACTTTGCGGAGGTGGTTACAATCCTTGGTTTCACATGTTTATGTGTTGATTAGCTTTCTGTCAGTTAATGTTAGCGGAAATGATGCAGCGCGATAGAGGTCGTTTCATCTCCCGACTTTGTACTTATTTAATAAAGAATTAGATTGCAAATTATCATCAAGATGAATATTTTAACAGCCCAAATTTGAGGGGTGGCCAAACACACACGTGGCCCCGGCAAATTTTTCGAGGGGGGGCCTGGCCTCCCCTGGCCCCCCCACTTCCGCGGCCCATGAACAGCTTGCGGAAAAGCAGCATACTTCGCACTGAACTTCCCTATACCACTTGGATATCACAAATAGTCAAGAGGGCAATTCACTCAGTTGAGCTGGAGCTCGCCATTTTTGACTACAAGCGTCGCGTAAATGAGAAAATCAACTTCGGTGCAGCAAGTAACCTATCGAATGATGATTAGACATCCTGGGAAAACATTAGACACCGACAACAATAAAGCAGCATCTGAAGATTGGAATTATGAGGTCATGAATCAAATGGATGCTTAGCTGGTCGAGATTTCGACCTCCAGGAACTAATGGGTTAAGTTATCGAACATCACATTGTTATCCACCGCTGTCATAATGTTGAAGATTTGAATATCCTGAATACTTTAGTCTTACGTTCATGAAGTGTCTACCTCGGTCTGCTCTGGGAGAAAAGCAACCGCATTTTAAGCGTGAACTGCATCAAACTACGAGATTTCGATCCCAATTTGGATCAACTTGAGAAACATTTTCAGGTGTTCATCAACAAGCTGATATGATTTTTTTTGTAGAATTAGATGATTCTGACTAAAAAACACATCTGAAGATCAAGAAACTTATATTGAATGAATATCACATTCGTGTGTGTGATGTATCGAAGAATTTTTATTAATTTGCATCGTATTATATTTGTATCACACTATATAAACCCATTAAGTGAATATTTACATTTTTATATTAAAAATAGCTATTCTCGCACTTTTTAGCACTTTGAGTGTGAAGCTTCAGGCGCATGATTCTAAGGTCAGAAATAGAAACGCTTATTTCCAACATGGGAAGCGTAACATAATATTGATTTGATGATAGACAGTGATGTGGATTATGCACAAAGGTGGTAGGTTAGATTTACAGGTGCGTGAATTGATACTACGTAATGGAAGAAGAGTCCATAATTCATTACATATAGCATATGTACCTGGAATATGACGATAATCAATATCAGCAAAATTGCATTGCGAGGACATTTAGTTAGTCTTGACGTTCATGTTAATGAATTATTTTTAGCTATATAATGTTGCGTCCTTTCCTATTAAGTTTTTGTTTATATAGCAATCACATTTTATTGATAAGTTTCGGAGAGTCGGTCAATATAATGCAAGAATGCATATGCAGCAAGTATGAATTCAATCAAATAGAAATACAAAGTATTTCAGTAACTCACCTGTATAAATATTATATGATGCGCAAATTTTGACGCACACGATTGACCAGCTCTTCAAAGATGTTTTGCAATTGGCAAAAATACTCAATTGATCAAGTCGATTTTGCTTGCGTCCGTTGCTTACAAATTTCAGCAATTTTCAATTTTTATTCTCAATAGTGTTCAAACCGGTTCGGCATAGAAATCAGACAATACATGTTCATTCATCGTGCATTCCGTTTCATAAATATCGATGCGACTGGTTTGGCATGGAAATCTGACCATCAAACTAAATGAGATTGGTAATCCGTTCATTTTGCAATTTTGGTAACTCGTGATTCTACAGTTTTGTATTCAAATAGACATTCATAAAAACCACAATCTGTTTCATTATGTTTTGTCTTACTGTCTCACCTTATTTGCATAATTTTGACATTTGCAGATACTATATACTCGTATTTGGGCGATACTGGAAGCATTTAACTGCATTAATGTATATTAATATATGTTTCTCTTGACAAACGTAAGGTAAACTGAAGCGCCACTTCATTCTTACTACATTATTCATGTGCCCAATTCTCATCTTTGGTGCACAAGTCAGTGATCAACGATTTGTTGTTAATTGCCACATATAGCATAAGCTCTTTCAAACATATATATATATCATTATTATCATTTTATCTTACTCTAATATAATATGCATGATAATATTCGTATTATTTATATTATATCATTTTATTGTATATGCATTGTATTATGATCATTGTCATGCTGTACTATAGCATATAGACATGTGCATCGACTTGAATACCATGCGCAAACACTCGAAGATTGATTGGCATCAGAGAATTCCTTGTGCTTCAAAAGGTTGAGAAACACGGCTTTTGAGCGAATCGATTTATTCAGGAAGAGATTGCAACAGCAGATAAAGGAGAACGTTTTGCATCAGAGCAATTGTAGTTTCAAATTCAAATATCTTGACTGTGACAATATGAACTACGTACATATTTTCATATGAATATTATTATATTCATTCATCTTTTGCAGTCAGATCCAAAGCGCCTGAAGAAAGAATTCCCAAAACTTATCAAAGGTATCAAGTCTGAAGATCGCATCATGTTAATTGGATGCAGTCGAACACCCTTTGAAGCTGAACTAAAACCATTTTGCGCTCTCTATCAAAAAATAATTTTGATTCCTCGTCCAGATTATGCATCACGACACCGTGAGTATTTAAGATTTTCCTTTACATTATTAATCTCGTAGGACTTCTAATCAATTCAAAGCTTCATAATGAAATTACTGTGGCATTTCATTAACAACTCAATCAAGGTTTTTTTGCTACTTGTGGCTAATAACAGACATTGTAAAAAATCCAAAACAATCAAATATTGCTTATATACATGTATATGCATGTAATGGCTTATATTAAGGCTTATTATCAATGGCTTATAATTAGTCATATTAGTCAATCTTGAAGATCACGAAATCTCTATTTACGCTTATTACATTACCATAGTTATGGCCATATTAGTCATTCACACTAGTTTACTAGAACACATACGAGTGTGCAAATGTGTTTTGGAATTCTCCGTCATTTTTCTATCAGCATTTACGAGTCCTGGGTATGGTATTCTACAGTTCCATATAACTTTAAACGTAATTATCAAGGAGAAGGACTTGCAAATTCCCAAAGATATCAAATGATCACGAAAATAAACAAAAATGACTACTTGATTATGCTATAACTATTTAAAAAAAATAGTGAGTAGTATTTAGATAACATTTGAATTTCCAATTCCGTATTTGATGTTCGTGGTTTTATGAATTATCATAATACTGTTCATATACTCATATACAGTCCCTTTCCTAAATGGTTGTACACCACGAAAAGCTCGTTTATCTTTTGATTATTCTCATACAATTTGATTGCAAGCTCATAATTGATTGATTACTAAATTCATTCACTTTACCAGTCCAGACACCTAGGAAACACACATAGGCCTGTGGTTTGCCTAATTAAATGAAGTAATTAGTGATTGGAAGCTTGCAGCTTTATAATCTGATCATTTCATGTCGCCTGTCCTCCTGTCATCATTGATTGAGTTGTAAAAATCTTGTCGATCCCCTTATCGGACACAAGCGTCAGCAACTATGATGTGAAGAATTGCTATTGTTTGTGAACAGGTGCAGAGCAGACAGGCGGCCCCGTCTGCAGATCAGAGATTCGAAATCTTCTGACCTCAACCGAGGGAAATGATGACTCACCAAATGACTGAGTGTGGTAAGAAGAGAAATTTGAAGTTTGCCAGTGAACGGAAGGGCCGATCCTGATAAAACGTACATATTCTTGGAGCTGATAACACCAGCATTCTTTGGAACCCAAACTCGAAGACGTCAGCTTTAGTATAACAAAAGTTATTAAGTTGTGAGCATTTGACCGCTAAAAGTATTGCTGACGCGACAGTAGGCGCAAAATCAGGTAAAAGTATTGATTGAGTAAAACTGTACTAAATGTTGTCGAAATTCGAAAAGCAATATGTCATCTGAAACCTTAACACAAGCCTGATTCAACAGTGATAATCTTAATTTTCTGCATTCCTTAGTTTTGTCTGTAGGTATTGGTGAATGAATTGACCAACAATTCATATTTTTAAGTCTGCTGACCACAACTGACCAAGCACAACCTAAATGCTCTTCCAATTTAAAGTACAAGTTGTCCCACAAATAAGGAACGATATGGTTTGTCTCTCAAACTTGTTGCTAATGTTAAGTATCTTCAAAATGCGATCAGAATAGTTGTTTGGGTCATCTAGTTTTGTTCTATTCCAAAAAAATTGATTTTGCAGTTTTATTTAATGGACCTAAGGCCTATTACGCGGGTGATGACTGATAGTGCAATTACAGCTAGGACGACCCATGGCATCGTTGGTGATCCTTGTACACCATAATCAGAGACAGAGTTGTTCAAATATTTCGAGGCGGAATTCACTTTTCACAACAAGCCTTAGCCAGGGATAAGATCCAAAAGTTTAGTACGAACAAGTTTTCCCAACGAAGAAAGATCAAAACCAATCAAATGCAATTATTTTGAAGCACACGGGAATTCCAAGAGTTAGTGTTCATCAAACATTTTTTCAATAGCTGAAACTATCCTGGCAAACTTCACCAGTATCAAGAAATCAACGAAAATGACAAGCTTCAGAGACTGAGCTTTGTTTGTAATTGGCTTAGTACGATTGCCATGAAGACAAAGTGCCGAATTCATTCCCTGGTGCGGTTGGATGAAGTGCAACTGTATCTGTGTGGCGGTGGGCCGATACTGCTGTTGGATGGAGTTCACAAATGCCAACAAATCTGAAAAACCTTTACATTCGCCGAAAGTTTGAGTTTGGCTTGGTTTTCCGTATGAACATGGTTTAAAGGAACTCCTTTAGACATACTGCATTAAACTTCGAACAGTTTGGTATTGCTGTGAGACATGCACTAAGATCACATAAGAACTGAACTTTAACGAAATGAAAGGATCAGCCACATTTTGCCAACATCGTAGGAAATTGTCTCTGCCAAACATTCTCTGCAAATCGAGTGATTTAAGGGTAGGCCTACGTGGGATCGTTTAACCATCAAGCAGCCTGATATGAATCTGTCCATATAACTGATTTTGGGGTTCGTTGTTTGTAATAAGTTGTTTGTAGCGGGCATGAGATCTCATGCGGGAATTAGGAGGTGGACATTTTAATCAATTCAGGTGACCTTGTATATTTCATACATATGGAATGCTAGAGTAAATGATTTGTGTCTAACTTGGAAGTTGAATGTGGATTTTATTACAAACGAATGCAGTCATTGATGCGTAAATTATTTTTCAAGAAATATTGATATGTCAAATTCAGGATGGTCACTTAAAGTGATGGTGGTCAGTCAAATTGAACGTGATGATCAATGTCTTTGGAGTAGAACAAAACTAGATGACCCAAATATATATCCTAATCGCATATTGAAGATACTGAGCAATAGCAACAAGTTTGAGAGACGAATCATATCGTTCCTTACTTGTGGGACAACCTGTACTATACGCAACCTTACTTACTTACTTACTTTATCCGTTTAACGTCCTCTTCTCCATCTCCGTTGGGTTGGACGATTGATCCTCATGGAATGCCTCCAGGTGTTTCGTTCGAGGGCGTCGGCTTCTTTGAGGCCCAATTGCCGACAGTCTGCGGACACAGTTTCCTCCCAGGTCTTCTTCGGGCGGCCTCTTGTTGTTGGTCCGTTGATCTTCATCTTCCATATTCTCTTCACCCAATCACTTTCATCTTTCCTTACCACATGGCCGTACCATCGTAATCTGCACACACGCAGGGCTTCATCAATCGACTGCAGGTTCAGGCGCGCCAGAAGGTCTTCGCTGGCTACTCTATCTTCAAGAGATACTCCACACATCCACCTGATCATCCGTCTGTCCGCTACTTCCATTCTCCTCTTCTCCACTGCTGTCACTGCCCATGTCTCACTGCCATAAGTCATGCAGGCTCTGGTGCATGAGTCAAAGATCTTCCCTTTCATCCAATATGGAGTAGCACGGCTGGTCAGGATAGGCGATAGTTCTCGGAATTTCTTCCAGCCCGATTGAATGCGCGCAGTCACAGCTGCCTCCGCTCCACCACCGGAATCCAACATGTCTCCCAAGTAGCAGAAACGAGTAACATTGTCGCACTTGTCATTCTCCAAGCTGATCGCTTTCATGGGGCTTCTGTTTCTCTCAACGGGCCTATCACCTGAGCATCTCCCACACACAAAGTTCGACGACGCTCTTGCCAGACTGCCTTTTACGCCACTACAACGTCCGTGAATCCATGATCGGCAACTGGTACACTGTATCGAATTGCAGCCCACACTACCCAAACAAACACTACACGGGTATTTGCAGGTTACTGGAGTCTTTCCTTCCCCTACTGCCGTTCTCATAACTTTCGTTTTGGCCACATTAACTTTTAGACCTTTTGATGTTAGGCAGTCATTCCACGTCTTGAGCTTTTCTTGCAGTTCTTCTTCACTTTCTGCAGCCAAAGCGAGATCATCTGCATAGAGAACCTCGAAAGGAAGTCCCTCTGAAAAACCCGCACTGGTGGTATTCATCACGATCGCAAAGAGCAGGGGGCTTAAGACAGAGCCTTGGTGCAAACCAACCTTCACTTCGAAAAACCTGCTGTTGTCTCCTCCAAAGCGCACGGATGTTCTGGCGTCTTCATACAAGTTCATAACTGCTTGAACAAGCCATTCTTAGACTCCAGATTTTCGGAGTGCCCACTTGACCACGTCTCTGGGAACCCGGTCGAACGCCTTTTCAAGATCGACAAAAGCAAAGTACAGCACCTTCTTCTTGGCCAGATATTTTTCTTGCAATTGGCGCACAATGAAAATTGCATCAGTTGTGCCCTTACCAGGCATGAAGCCGAATTGCATCTCGTCGATCTTTACTTGCGCTATGATCCGCCTCTCGAGTACTCTTTCATAAACTTTCAGAGTGTGGTCCGTGAGTTTGAGACCTCTGTAGCTTCCGCAGCTGAGTGAATCTCCTTTACCCTTGTAAATAGGAACGAGGGTGCTCAGTTTCCAATCATCACGGATGCGGCCTTCCTTCAAAATTTCATTAAAAAGCGCCGTCATCCATTGTACTCCTGTTGCGCCTGAAGCCTTCAGCATTTCTCCAGTTACTCCAGATGGCCCCGGTGCCTTGTTTAACTTGCAATGTGCTAAGGACAACTGTACCTCTTCCGATGCCAGAAAACACATCGGACCTTCAACAGGATCACCGTCGTCGATTCCACTGTACTCGGATTTTACGTTCATCACGCCGCCCATGTACTGTTCCCAAACATTCAGGACTTCGGCACTCTGAGTGACAAGATTACCCGATTGATCTTTAATGTAGGAGAAGTTGGTGACGTCACATCGCTCATTTGCCATCTTTTTAGCAATTCCGAAACACTTCCTCTTGTCCGCTTCACTTGTCAATAATAGCACCAATTCTTTCCTTCGTCTCTCTTGGGATTGCCAAATGATTTTTCGGGCATTCCTCTTTGCGTTTAGGTACTCATCTTTATCATTTGCGTCTTTAGTCCTCTTCCAGATCGCGTATCGATTTCTCTTTTCTTCCACTGCTGCGGCTACTCTTCACACCACCACCATGTGTCTGTGTGTCTTGGTGCACCTTTTGTCTTGCCACAAACTTCCTCAGCCTTTTGCAACCAAATTCTCTTCATTGCTCTCCACTTTCTCTCCACCCCTGCCACCGAGATAACTTCGGTCTCTCTTTTCAGGACCTCGTCTCTATATAGTGCAACTTTGGTATCCTTCTTCAGCTCCCACAACTTTATTTTTGGCGTGAATTTCTTTTTCTCCTTTTGCTCAGTTCCAACCAGCACTTGGGCAGTGACTAATCGGTGCTGTGAAACACATTCTTCGCCACATATGACTTTGACATCTTTCACTTGGTTCTTGTCTCTTTCCCTAACCAGTACAAAATCAATTTGTGATGCATTCGTCCCAGAGGCATATGTCACTAAGTGGCTCTCCCTTTTACGGAATAGCGTGTTACAGATAACCATACCTGTTGCCTCTCCGAATGCAAGGATACTTTCTCCCTCCGTGTTCCTTGTACCATATCCAAAACCACCATGAACGTTCCCGAAACCCTCCGCATCACGTCCGACATGACCATTCAAGTCACCACCAAGAAAGACGAATTCTGATGGGGTACTACACGCAAAACGTCATGAAGGCAGTCCCAAAATGCTTCCTTTTCTTCGTCACTTCGCCCAGATTATGGAGCGTAGGTAGAAATTACATTTAAAAGCCGCTTGCCGATTACCAGTTTGATTGCAATTATTCTCTCGCTCACTCTGTTCACTGACACTACTTGATTAACCCATTTTTCAGAGATCAAGATGCCAACACCAGATACTCCCGCATCGCAGCCTTGCCAGAAGAACTTGCATCTGGCGCCCGATGCTCCAAACCATCTCGCACTTCCTCCTCTCCATCGTGTTTCCTGCATGCAACACACATCTATACGCCTTCTCCGCATGACATCAACAAGTTCGCCCGATCTTTTACACATGCTTCCAACATTCCATGTGGCCATTCTCATAGTTGTTGAACTTACAATTTTTCTTCTTGCTTTCCCACTTGTCATCAGGCCACCGGCCATCATACCTTCAAGAGGGGCAGCATTCTCTCCCACCTTTCTACTTGACGTAGGCCGGTGAAGTAGCCCACGGGATACTTCAGGCTGTACCCTGCCTTTCATAGTTTTGTCATCATTCCATGAAGATAGTTTCTGGAGCAGGTTTTTATAGCCGGATGCCCTTCCTGACGCAACCCTTTCTGTCTGGGAGGGACCCATAGCCTTATGAACTCAAAAGTTCTAACCCCTAAAGCAGTGGGGTCGCAGCCATAAAAGGCTGCAAAGTGTGGGTGCCTGAAGCTTTGATGGCATTTACTCCATCAGGGTTCCACTACCCTCCCCAGACTCTGGGGTTAGCCAGGTTATTTACAGCCGCCCAGTACTCGGCTGTGGTTGATTTAGTTACTACCGGCAGTTAAGATGGCAGTATCCGGGGAGCACGACCTACAAGCGCCACCAAGTAGGTAGTTCAGAAGGGGGTCGGAACCTGGACCTAATGAACTCGTGGACGTACAACCAATGCCCCCCCAAACCGTTCACATGATATAAAGTTTCTTGAAATTGAGCATCTTCATCATTGAAAAATCTTGTCAGATGTTCTTTTAGTTGCAATTTTTGGTAAAACTTATTGGTGCTGCATCTCCTCGTACATTCATTTCAACGAGTCAATGACTGAAAATCTCTACATCATGAAGAACCTGAATGATAGCTCACACTCTGTCAAATTTCATTAAAGAATTTTGTCGTCTTCATATTAAAATCCTGCATCCATTCGTAGCGCATGCTGACCACACGTGCAAGCGCATGCAATAAGTAGCCATACATTGCAGTATTTGCTTGAAGTCTTTAACAATCCTTTACTTGCATGAGCTTGCATGACTTTGAGTGGTGAATTTAAGTAGAAGTCTATATGTACATAGGCTACCTGACAAACTGTTTTGAATTCAGCCGTAATGATTTAGATTACGGACAGTAATCATGACTTACGGACGGTGATAACATGGGAAGTTATAGGCATCATTCTATTTCTGAAAATCAAGATAGAAATGATACATAGCTTATCATAAAAAACAGACTACCTTAGTTGTACCGAAATTTAATCGATTCTCATACATTCCAGTCGTGTTGCACAACAATGTACTGATTTTTAGATCATGAAAATGTGTGCTTTTCTGCGCTCAGGATTTAAGTATAGGAACGATTGTTGGAGGTTACATTTCGAATCCCGTGAGATTCGAGGGACCTTTTCCCTGCAAGCCTGCAGGCTAAAACCTAGTTCTTATCATAAAGATAAATGATTTTGGCAAAGCAAGGTCAATGGGAAGTCATGTCAAATCAACATTCACTATCTAGTTCATAATATAGCGTCAGTATTTCATTCGAAATAGGTTGTAGTTACAAGGCATAGTAGACCTTAGTTATATCCGAAAAATAAAGACATTATAATTTCACTACTTCTTTGTAAGTACCAAGATAGTACTGTATCTCTCAATTGCCAAGATGATATTGTGGCTGATGATGAACAGCGGTGGTGGTTTGAAAGTTCTCGTACAATAAATATCGAATCATAAATAAAGGTTTTCTACCTAGCCATGCGGGTTCATTAGAGCAAGGAAATGTCTATCAACCCGTTCTTCAAATCAAACAAAATGTTAATATGTTAGTGATGATGCTAACTTCACTTTCGACATGCCGAACTTTCGGGTATCTATTTCTCCGAAGCTAGACGGAATTCTTTCAAAATGATGAGTAAACTCCATAAAGAAATCTGAAAAGAGAATTGTGATTCCACAGAATAGTGATGCATGTGTTCACTCAAAATCGGCTTCGCACTGATCCCTCACTATGATATTTGTTGAAGCATTCCGGTATATGCAGAGATGGCTTGTCAGTGCATGTGCTGCAATAGAGCATTGCATCAGAGGGGTTCTTTGAGAGTATCTAATTCAACATATCTTTTTAATAAAATATTTCATAACTTAAATTACACGAGTTTATTGTATTTTTATTGAAAACAAGTGAAAGTCATCATGCCACTAGAATTAGTACATGTGGGTGTTTCAGGCACGCATTTTTGGCAAGTAGTACTGTCCGCGAAGAGTGGTCGCCGTGCACAAAGTGCTTGGCCTAGAGATTTTTCGGTCCAGTGGTCGAGCCCCGATTGGAAGTCGTCAGGGTGGGCATCCGGACTAAACTTCACAACGCTCCAGATTAAAGTCTGACTATGTTAGCACCATCCAAGCCCCCAGTATTGGGCAGTACTGATTTTAAACCATATTTTTTCTGTTCTTGCTGCCCGCGAAGCTAAACGGCATGAATCTTTGGGCAATTACTACTAAATTTGATATCCTGGGGGAAAGATAGCACTTTAAGTATACTGAAAGTCAATTGTTGCAGGGAGTAGATTTCGTCATCAGATTTTGAGAGTGGTTATCCACTCTGTTTTGATGCCGCGAGTCAATAACTGCTTGAAAATCCGAATTTTCAGATATGAATTTTCATGTTATCTGTTTCAGTGATCTGGAGAAAGCTTATCACGAAAAATCATGGAATTATACATAGCGGTCTTGACATTAGTTCCCTAACGAAGATATCTGATGGATATACGATGGGTCATATTATGCAAGCCTGTGAGCAGGTTCTTACCGACAGGCGAATTTCACAGCTGAGTAAAAAACCGCTGCAAGCATCAGAGTTTATTGCTCCTTTATCAAGAATTGATCCTGTTTACACGGAGGAAGAAGATGCCTTCAAGGTAAGTTGTGCAATAAAATATCTGATTAATTCCCATGTTTTGATGTTTTATCTATTATTGACATTGGGTATTCGGGATCAATTTTACAAATGAGCATGGTATGCAGCAAACTTAACTTTGAGAGAAAATGATGCGGCAGTGTTTCATTGTTTATCTCGTTCAACATAGGCCTACTTAGGCCTATGGTCAAGAAATGAATGGAAAGAACGACGCTTTGTTTTTGCATGACGAGAATCACTGCTTTTATCAATAGTCTAGATACTGCATTTTCTCGGATATAACCTGCGAGTTAAATGATCATTTTTCTGCAATTTAAGTGCGGGCTCTATTCGATGGCTGATGCATGAATACGTTTTTCAGCTTGTGATTTACCTGATGGTATTCTAGTGATTGATTACAGCCATTGCGTTCATTGTTAATGAGTCAGAATACGAAAGGAAAGGAAGTAAAGAGAAAAACGAGAAACGGTGACTTGGAACTCGAGACACAATTTAGCGAAGAACCACCAGCGTATCTTGGGTGACGATACAATTGACCGTTTTGTTTTTTAATTAATCGTTTTTCAGCGATTTGTATGAGCTATTGAGCTACTATCGAGTCTATCATTCCTTATCAATTGATAAAATGTGCAATTCCTTGTTAGAAAAAAGTAAGTTAAAAACTCCACAATCAGTTTTAGGTCGTCGATATAATTGAAAGTTGAAATTCAGACGAGATCTTCGGCGTCCAGTGCCTTCGGTGGTCGATCTTACAATAAGTAGCGTTGGCGTAAACGGTATTTATTGTAAGATCGACCATCGAAAGTGCTGGACTCCGAAGATCGCGTCTGATTTTTATCTTTCAATGATATCGATGACCTAAAACTGATTGGGGAGATCTTAACTTATTTTTTTCCGAAAATCATCATGATCTCCCGTCGTCTGGTTAATCCCTTAATATAATAACGAAAATATATTTCTTAAATTAGCAGTTTCATTCTATCCTATTTGGAAGAAACTTCGGGGAGTTAAAAAACATATCAACATGCATGTTGTATTGAAAATTTAGAATTCCAGAACTTGTGGTTACATAGGTCAAGTTTTGAACGAAAAGAATTATTGACAGCCATTGTTAGACAAAATAAAAAACAATATAAAAGAATTATATTATACGCAGTCACACTCAATGGAAGTGGCATGATAATAAAAGTTCGTAATAATAACTTCATTGAAAAATTTAGGTTCATGTTCTACTTGAGGGCTGGTAGTGTGACTGTTTTTTAAATTCATGTGTAGGTTCTATTTGAGGGCGGGTTCTATTCGAAAAAATACGGCATTTTCAATTTCATTTTAAACCCTATTCAATTAGTTGCTTGCAGCATGACCACGATGTAGCATGTCCGCTATTAACGGCATATTTCATCATGCTTGCACTTCTAAAAATGATTTATTTGTATTAGAAAAATTGGAGGGAAATTTTTTAAACAAAGACTCTTCAATTCATTTTCAAGTTTTAATTTTGATGGATGAATTTTTTATAGCTGCCTCTTTTTTTACATTAGCTTGCGTTTATCCGCATCCGTTATACAATTTCAATGAAAATATAGGGAGCTTTTTAAATTCACTGATCAATACTAAGAGTTCATTTCTGTTAAGAAAATTGCTAACATATTTTTATCATTTTATTCGCACAAAATGAGTAATTTCATTCCCTGATATCATCAATATGAAGGACCCATTTTTCTTTTAGGACTGGTACAAGAAAACTCCGCTTGGAAAGAAACGCGCCAAAGCTCAACAAGGCGACGATGACGATGGTGGAAAGGGGAAAGGAAAAGGAAAGAAGGGTGGAAAGAAAAGTGGAAAGAAAGGGAAGAAGAAGTGAAGAAATTCAAGATGATGGAGCGAATGACTTATGCACATATCACTATTTTTCGTTATGTATGTTTTAGATTGAATTTGATAAGATAACTGAGTATCACATCATTAGTTTTACATTGGAAATCAATTAATTGAGAGTTGATGTTTTGCGGAAGGGGAAAACTTATATCCATTAGCCTACATGGGAATATCGAAATTATGTTCAAGCATAAATTACCAATATTTGGACTTCAGCTTATTTGGAGGGAAATTATTGATTGATCAATTGAACCTTTGAAGTACGAAGTTCTTCACTTTTTTGTTATCAATTTCGGAACACAGAAGAGCTGGCATATCTTGGTACTAGGGGTGCAACAGAGCTCAAATTTCTGCATCCGGAGCCGGATCTTGAAATTGTGAGTCTTCAGAACGGTAGATGGGAGGATAATCTTTCCTATAATGACCGGTTAGTGTATCGGATTGCATATCTAGCGCAGTCCTAAATTTCATCTGGTCCTGTCTTCCATCCTGTAAAGGCACGGTTATGCTATGGCTCAGTCAAAAGGAAATTGGTGCAAAAACAAAACCAAGTTTTTCACATTTCTGGCATATCTGATGATGCAACGCTACTTCTAGACCGAGATGATATTGGTGGTTTGCATATTATTTCATATGATTTCAAAAAAGCGTTTGACAAATTGAGGCATGACATCATTATCCAGAAATTGTCAGAGACCAACGTTCCTCGAGGTTTTCTACATCTTACTTACAGCTACTTGGAAGATCGTAAACAAGCCGTAAGGATTGGAGATAACATCAGCACAACCACGAACATTCTGTCAGGTGTACCTCAAGGATCTCTTATTGGCTCTTACTTGTATTGTGTGGTCGCAGCATCTCTAACACCTGTTCATCACTCAACCCGGATGATCAAGTATATTGATGACGTGACTTTATGCATCCCGATTTTTAAAACTTAAGTTTGTTCCAATGTATCTGAAGAACACGCGAACATAAGCAGCTGGTCACTGGCAAACGGACTCTCTCTGAACTATGACAAATGCAAGTCCCTCATCATTCGTAAAGTGCCTAGTTGTTTGCCTACACTATTGAATGATGTAAAGGATGTCGATGAACTGCGTATCTTGGGAGTTATACTCAACAGACAATTGAGATGGGACAGCCACATTACCAAGCAGATTAGCACTGCAAGTCAGCGTATGTATGGGTTGAGAATTCTGAAGCCTCTGGTACCACCTTCTTCCCTCGCAGCTATCTACCATTCTCTCATCCGAAGTTTGTTCGAATATGCATCGAGTGTCTTTATTCAATTGCCTGCCCATCTCGAATCTCGTTTGAATCGTTTTCAAAACCGAATCCATAAAATGGTATGTTCGCTGCCGAAAGACTTTCGAGCTACAGATTGCCCTTGCGGCAAGTTTCCACCACTCAAGCGTCGACGTGAAGAAGCTGCTGTCAAACTCTTCCATCTCTCTTCGAAGAACGAGAATCATATTCTCAACGGCATTATGCCAGACATCTCATGTCGATCCGGTCGTTATCTTCAACCCTACAGTGCAACATCTAGACGTTTTAATTCGTTTGTACCTTATACATGTGCATTATTTGAAGGCATTCCTGTTCAGTAGAACTTTGCTTTCTTATTTCTATTTTTTGATATTTTATTGAAGTATACCCAAGTACCCAAGTGTACTATATGCCTATAGGACAAAGTACTCTTTCATACTATACTCGTACATGTAATTTATCAATCGTACATTGTTTCCAAAGTGTTTTGTTAATGATTTTCATTCTCAATATAAATCATCTACTTCTACTTCTATCTATCCAGTCACATTAACGATTAGCCTATAATATTAACTAATTCCCGCGCTTAATTAGATGTTTATCGCTTGACTCCCTAGTTGAAAACATAAAAAATATACAGGCTATATCTGGTATTAAATATATATATATATTAAAACTATTTTTTAGCAACATATAATGCAAAGGCCAGGCTGCAATTTAGTATTAGTAAAGTATCCACTATTTCGGCTTCACAGCCTGCGTCAGATATGCTCTAAGATCCTCGGTGAACCGGCTTCCATAAGCAAAATCGAAATTGTCTTCCTTCGATTGTTCCTCGAACTGCCAGTGTGATCCGGTTTCCTAATAAATACATGTAGCTTCTTCGCTTTCATGCAAAATGATTGCCGAATGAGTTATTGACCAATAGCTTTTTCTATCGGTTTAAAATGAAACAATGCATGCAGATTCAAAGAAAGCTGTGTAAATAGCCTTATATTGACAAGGTCAGTTTGCCTAGAAAGGTCACGGAAATGTCTTCTTTGCAATTAAGGAAAAGTCTATCACATGTTGGCTGCGTATACTTCGATGAGTAAAACTAGGCCTAAGCTTATAACGAGCCTATTGCGCATGTTGCCTTACTTGCATTCAGGCCCCTACAGGGGAGGGTGGGGCACATTAAACCACCAGCCTTTTCTCCGAAACTATAAATAGTGGAAATTTTATAATTTAAGACATTGTTTATTGTAACAATTAAACATGATTCCTCTGATAATTTCAATTGTTTATGCTCTCCATCATTATTTTCTCAAGATTTTTCAAAATTTCAATGACAAAGTAAATTTCAGAATATCTGAACTTTTGTTTTGATGTAGCCAAAACATTGCGCAAATTTTCATTAGACAGTATTTTTCTGAAGTATTCCTTATCAGTTTCATTAATCTATTGGTTGAGAACTATTTGAGTGCAGCCTTACTTGCACAGAAGCACGTTTTTGAAAAGACACACATATTGAACATGGTTCATAGTGCACCCACCTCAGTTTTTCTTTTATTGAGTGAACGAAGTGATTTATTAGTATTTATATATAATTATGCTACAAATTGGTCTGCAACGTCATCAAATTGATTATTAATTAGAAATATTTGAGCAGTTTTGGTATTCTTTTTTGTGCGCTGTAACTCTTCGAAAACGAAGCACCAGGGCAATATGGCGAAGAATTAATATTGAAACAATTAACTGATGAATTGATATAAATCAGTGATTTCAATCAAGATGCTGTGGTTATGAATCTGGAACTTCCCTTGCTGGTCAAACAAATTGAAATGTTAATGCATCTTGTTTTGGTTTTTGATAAATTCTCAGCTTTTCTACCTAGGCCCACTCGTGTCTCACATGTCCACATGTGATGCGTAATGCCTACACATGCTTAAATTGATGATCACATGATAAGTGTAATTATATAGCAATGCATTCAGCACTAATGCTCGTTACAAGGTTCTTCTATCGATGAATAGGCCTAATGCTATTAATCTGAGAACTCTGATGGTCTATGAACATTTTACTTTCAAAAATTAGCATGATTACTTTCACATCAAACATTTGCCAATAAAAATCTCAATCTATGAATTTTGTTGCTTGGCTTTGATTATTCATGAACTGAAGCTAGATCAGATACACAAAGTCTAATAAAGTTGCATAAGAGAGCACGGTGGGTTTAAAACTTTTTTACCCTCGAAAAATTGTCTATGTTAAATTCTTGCGCAATTATGATCTACAGTGGTTACTGATTGCATCGACACCACTTTTAAAAAAATCGACAGCTGTCTCGCTGATTTACAGACAAAAAACGCTTATCATACTACTTACAAAATTGATGATGCATTATTGATGAAGACGACAACTGTCCATGACTAATTTTTAGATAACAATCATCTACACTGGTTACTGATTGCATCGACACCAATTTTAAAAAAATTGACAGCTGTCCAACTGATTTACAGGCCAAAACGCATATCATACTACTTATAAAATTGATGATGCAATATTGAAGAGAACAGCAGTTGTCCAATATAATTTTGAGCTGGAATGTATTTCTTGGCTTCTGCAAATAATATCTACTGTTTGACAATTGTGTCCTACAGTTGTCTTTGATATATGTTTTAATAAGAGGAAGTAATCAATTTTCTAACATTTTCTCACTTCATCCGTCTTCCTGAGTATTCAGATGAAAGTCATTAGCAACATCTGGATTATTAGTTTCAGATATCTATCTTAATTAATCGTTTGGCTTCGTATCACGGTTGCTGTCGGCAAAGTGTGCCAGCAGTCCTAAATTGAATTGTATCATTCTATCACGCATTTCTGTCAAATCAAGACAAGATATCTATCAGATCAAAGATGTCTATGGAATCAGTTGCACTAATAGAAATATGTTTGAATGCCTTCATCAAAGATAGATAGCTATTGAAGTTGTTATTAATCCATGACTTATTTCATGGATTATTATTACATTATTCATTTTTATTCACATTATTCACATTATTGACACATTATTGACACACTTGAGGCGTGTTATTGCGTGCGAGTTGAAGAAGAAATTGAAGAAGACTGTAATTCCAAATGTTACCTACATTCTCGATCTTAAGATGATCAACATTATGTTGGGACTAAATGCCCATTCTTCTTGTTATCCTTGTGCATGGTGCGACGTTGAGAAAGGTAAACTTTCTTGTAGGGGACAATTGAGAACTCTGAGAACCATTTCAGAAAGTTTCTGGAGCTGGCATCGCGAGGGTGCTGATCCGAAACTAGCAAGGAATTATTCTAACTGTGTTCATTTGCCGATAATAAAGGATGGCGACGAAAATGCGATAGTCAATTTCATACCTCCCCCGGAGCTTCATCTCATGATGGGTGCTGTAAATTCGATTTATGAACACATGTTGAAAGAATGGTCCGAGGCTACTAAATAGCCCGATTCCTGTCATCTGATTAGGTCAACTATTCGTGGTGGCACATTTGACGGCAACTCATGCAACTCAACCCTTAAGATACAAAGGGGTGATCATTTTGATCACCTTCACTATATATTTTAGATTTTTCTTAGACAAGACAGATCTGTGTCATGATGCTTATTGATTTTTCCTTTATCAGTATAAAGAAGAAATTAGTGGAAAAATAATTCATAATGTTGCATTTTGTATAGTGATAAAATAGTCATTTTGAATTTAAAAGCATAGAAAAATAAGCAACTTTTTCGACTGAAAAAACGGATTCATGAAACATGTTTTGTTTTACATGAAATTCATATAACAAGTCAATTATTGAAATATGTTTCATAACATCATTGCATTATCAATATTTTGTAACGCATTATCAACGCATTACAACTTCGAATCAATCGTATTTTGGTGTCCAATATCTATAGTAAGATTCAACAGTCAATGGACAGAATCTTCTTTATTCCGTGTTTTCCGCAAATTGGCAAGTTACAAGCTGCACATTTCGAGGCTGTCAGATTCGCATCGCGAGGACGTTTGCCCTCTTGAATGCATTTGCATTTGCATTTGCATGCATCGGAGTCTTTCACTTGAAGTCTCAACTTCTTGTCGTCGAACAGCACGAGGACTTGGTTGCCCTGTATATCGGGACAAATTCTCAACTATGTTCGTGGGAAGTCCAAATGGTCTGTCAAGTCGCAACACCATTTCTTCTTTCACCAATTCATCAGCTAGACTCATAAGACATGTGCGCCTCATAGTGCGTGGATTGTTATTTCCTGCTGTTGGATGATAAATATTGAAGATAGTTTGCACATATATTTATTAACATGGCAAATTCGATAATGTTGATGTAAGTTTTAAGCAAAAATTGTAGTTGATACTAAAAAAGAACACTCAATCAGATTCAATACAAATCAATCTCAATCAATACCCGGCTTGTTAGACGGTAGTTTAAGCGTTCAAATACATCCTTTGGGCCATCAATAACCTAGATGAGTTATTAAAGTTATTAGTTATAGTTGTTATATAACAACTATCGGGCATAAATAGTGTTTATTTTCGAGGTGATCATTTTGATCACCCTTTGTCTTTTAAAGGTGGCAAATTACCTTTGTATCTTAAGGGTTAAGAATGTTGATTTGCTTCGTCTAATATGCCCAGTTAATATTTTAAAGTATGTTCAACTGTTGTCTGACTTGCGAAAGGTTGTCGACAGCTGCTTTGGTAACCGACTGAGTCCAGAGTATGTTCAAAACATACACAATTTTCAAACAAGCTACTTGAGTCTTGAAAAACCTGTAACTCCAAAAATACATGCTATCATATTTCATGTGATAGATTTTTGTGAGAGAAAATGTCTTCCACTAGGGCCCTATTCCGAGCAGGCATCTGAGTCCCTACATTCTAATTTCAAACCATTTTGGTTGAAATACCAAGTGCCTCTCAATCATCCCTCATTTTCTCAAAGACTTCTCCAACCAGTGCGTGAATATAATAGTCGACATATTTGAGTTATCTGCGGAAAAAATGACAATTAATTCATTCTAACTTGTTTCGTTTTGCATGTTGCAGTTGCAGTTGAGCGCGAATTTTGTATTTTTGTGCTTGTGTTTTTACTACCAATAGATCAATCATGCCATGATGTCTTTTATGAAGTTTTGAAAAAAGTTGGACTCTATGTCGGCTCAATTATAACACCTAGTACATGACGTGATTACAAATAAGACCTCTGTGCACCGGTGACAACTCTAGAACATAGTTGCTGGTCAGTAGACATTATTTTCAGTAGTCAAGAAATGTATTCCAGCTCAAAATTATATTGGACAACTGCTGTTGCAATATCTTGCTGTTGGACAACTGCTCTTCAATATTGCTTCATCAATTTTATAAGCAGTATGATATGCGTTTTGGCCTGTAAATCAGTTGGACAGCTGTCAATTTTTTTAAAATTGGTGTCGATGCAATCAGTAACCAGTGTAGATGATTGTTATCTAAAAATTAGTCATGGACAGTTGTCGTCTTCGTCAATAATGCATCATCAATTTTGTAAGTAGTATGATAAGCGTTTTTTGTCTGTAAATCAGCGAGACAGCTGTCGATTTTTTTAAAAGTGGTGTCGATGCAATCAGTAACCACTGTAGATCATAATTGCGCAAGAATTTAACATAGACAATTTTTCGAGGGTAAAAAAGTTTTAAACCCACCGTGAGAGAGCAATAAACAAAAGGTGGTTCCAGGTAGAGTGTCGACTCATAAAAGTATCTGTATACCTACAGTGAAATTTTTTATATCAGAAGATTCAGTTTTTTGCTGAGATTACGTTCCCGTGGTCCAAAAAATTATTTGAGAACTTTTGGAAAAGTCAAGATTTTGCCGATTTATATAGGCTACTACCGAGATGACTCTCCTAAATAAGTAGCATGAAACAATTAGTTGGATATCAAAATGAATGAATATTTGCTAATAAGCATCATAACTAAGCGGAAATTAAGCTGATATGAAGGGAATTTCATGAACCGCTTTATAATGAAAGTCTTCATGAAAAAGTCGCGATATTATTCGTGCTTCCTTGGTTGAAATTTCAAGTTTTCAATTCAATTTTCACCGGTATGATTTTATGACTCACTAAATTCATGCTTCATTTCTAGAATCTGAATATTGATGTGAACCATTTACATCTTTCAAAGTTGAATGAGATCATTGTCTTTGATTATGTGATTTTGCTGTGCCAGTGGTAGCTGGTTGCCTGTGATATGATCATGCTTAAGAAAATACTCTCAGGTTGAGCATGAAGAGTATGCCATCTTATTTGTGACAGTCCCAATTTAAACGACAAAAAATTGTCAACTTAAGAGGGGACTACCTATGTAATGCCATATAGCCTATACATGGGATATGCCTATGCACAATCACATGATCTCTTGAACAGATTGGCATTCATTCAGACAATCTTGAACTTGAAGAAGTAAAATTGAGTAGCCAGCTCCGTTATTCGAGATATTTTGTCAAAGAAGAACCTCGTGATATTATATCTCCTGGGTTTTTACGACTAACATGAAACCAATTGGATCGATCTGTCAGCAAGCGAATTTCAGAAATTGTTGGCCACAAACTGCTAAGCGCTTTCATCATTTAAGCACCACAGCAAATCATGAGTCAGTCCAACAGAAGCAAGTTTAACAACTCTCAGCAACTCTAGCCCTTTCATACTCAATGTTGCAAATTTACAACAAATCGCAATTTTTTTCATAAGTTGATTGTAGTTTCCAGGTTTATTAACCAAAAGTTGGAACATGTTGTACGGATTTTGTTTGAATTCGTGATTATTCATTTCGAGTTTCATCATCTGGTGGAGTTGCAGGTCAGTTTTTGATGCTTGCATTTTTCAAAAGTGAGTCTTTACACAATGTTAATAGATAGTCCAGTACAATTTTTTATATCTAGAAGAACGAAATGTTGTCAGCTTCACATGTAGCACACAAGTTCATGTATAATATGATTTCAGTTATAGAAAAATAAGTATTGTTGCAAATTTACAACATTGAGTATTTTTGGTTGAAATTTGACCAAAACTGTTACAATCACTTTGTTGCAAATTTGCAACATTGAGTACTAACGTGATGTAAAAAACATTATGTATTTTAGGTGCAGTCTCATTATGAGACTTTATAACGGTCAAACTGTCTTGCAAGCTATTCAATGTTGTCAGTTGTACACCTGAAACGCATCACAATGTCAATCTACAAGTACATCAAGTATGCTTAAAGTATAAAAAAGTGTCTATTAGCCTCAGTCTTCTTTAGGCCAGCGAATCTAAGAAATAATGTTATGTCTGCAAATAATGCCGTAATTTCTAAAATTCTAGGTGCATGACACTAGAGACTAAGAGAGTAATAAAATTTGCTTCTCATGGAAAATTGAACTAAAGACCTCGGAGAGTTGGGCAGCCACTCTACCTAATGGCTGTGACAGCACAACTGAGGGGAAAGTTCTATTGAAGGTAAATCTAACATGCGTCTACTAGCAGATTTAATAAGTAAATTTCGGATAAACTATCTTTTAGAAAAGAGTGTAATTGTGTGATATGTGCATATCAAATTTTATGTTGATCGATAATCTGTAGACAGGATTACTTGTAGGCTAGATGTCAACATAACCTCGATCGTGTTCCTATGAGCAGCATGCATGACCGCATGTTGTACACACTTTCTCTAAAATCTATAATAATCAAGCGCAGCACGGAGGTTAAATGTGTCTTATGATTTATTTTTCAGAATGCCCGGAAGTCGAGAGGCCAAACGAATAGCAATACGTCAGATATTGTCGATCGATAACTCAGATATTGAGGAAGAGGAAATAATCGATTCTCCCGATGAAGAAAGCGAAGTAGATGACTACGAAGACGGATCAGGTGAAGTTCCAGCAAACGAAGATGGTTCTGTCGATGTCAGAGATGAGGACAGTATGAATGCAATCGAACACATGAGATGGAGACGGTTTGTTAGACCTATGCCTCGCAGTGTACCTCAAGATTCATTTGACCCACCACCAGAGGTCGAACTTTCTCCTATTTCGTATTTCAAGCAATTTTTAGGCGATGATGCAATCGATATGTTAGTTGCTGAAACAAATCGGTACTCAGTTGAGAAGAGTGGTTATACCATAAATGTTACTTGTACTGAGATATGGAAGTTTATTGCAATCACCTTGACAATGGGCATCGTCAAGCTACCCACAATGCGAATGTACTGGAATTCGGCATACCGAGTCTCCATTGTTGCGGATGTTATGGGGTTAAATCGTTTTGAGACGATTAAACGTTATTTTCATATAAATAACAATGAAAATTACGTTCCACGTGGGCAAGAAAATCACGATCCCCTATTCAAAGTTCGCCCATTACTGGATTATATTCGCAACAAGTGTCGAGAAGTACAACCCAAAACGCGGCAATGTGTGGACGAACAGATGATCAAATTCAAAGGTCGGTCGGTTCTCAGAAGATATATGCCGAAAAAACCCACTCCATGGGGCATAAAAGTAATCGCACGCTGTGGTGAAAGCGGATTTATCTACTGTCCGTAACAAAAGTTTAAGACCAAAACTTGCATTTCATTGCTTTGACATCTTGATTGCCGTTTCATTCAAATATTGTGCAGGAACGAATATCTATTATCCATAGCAATCTTAAATCATTTCAAATGACTAATAATTTCAATTTGAATTGAAAACTATCGACATCGTCTGAATGTAGAATGACATAGTTGTTTAGTGAACACTTGCTTCTTTCGACATGGGTCGATGCAAATTACTATCTATTGCAGAGCGTGCTCAAATATTTGCATATTTTAATTGCAACAAGACTCAGAGAGAAATTGCCGACATCATGGGATGCTCAAAAACCGCCGTCCACAACGCATTGACGAAATTTCCCTCAACTGGGCGTTTTCAGGATGCGCCTCGAGCAGGAAGACCACGAAAAACTACGAAGAATGACGACCGTTTGATTCGACGGATGGCCGTGAAGAATCCTGAATGCACCAACAGTGAAATTGTACGAGAACTGTGTTCCAGAGGTGTTGGGGGTAAGCAGGATGCTAATCACTCGACGCCTTTCCAATGAATTCAAGCTCAAGTCTTACCGTCCATCCAAGAAGCCTCTTCTGACCAAGACTATGAGGATGAAGCGTCTCCACTTTGCTCGCCAACACGCACACTGGACCCCAGAAATGTGGAGTCAAGTCCTTTGGTCAGATGAATCTGCTATCTACCAGTTCGGTTCCCGAGTCCTTCGCATTCGACGTCCTCCTGGTCAACGCCAAAATCCACGCTACAGCATCCCAACAGTGAAACACCCGTCATCAGTGATGATTTGGGGTTGCTTTTCCGCCCGAGTTCGAAGTGCATTGTCGTTTTTACCAAAAGGTACAACCACGAATGGTGAAAGATACCTGAGCATCCTCAGAGAAAAGCTTCGCACTCACTTAGAAGTATCTGAGTGTTCTATTTTCATGCAGGATGGCGCTCTATGCCATCGGAGCCGCCTCGTTACGTCATGGTTGAGAAGCAGCGGCATAACCGTTCTGGATTGGCCGGGAAACAGTCCAGACCTGAATCCCTTGGAGAATGCATGGAGCATATTAAAGAACAAAGTGGCTGCTCATCGCCCCTCCAATTTAAACGATCTTAGGTCTGTCATTCGTGAAGTTTGGTGCAAAGAAATATCCCCGGAACTTTGTCAGCGGTTGGTTCATTCAACGCCTCAGAGATTACAAGAGGTTATTCATAATCAAGGTGGGCCAACTCATTATTAAGGGACTTCAAAACATTTTGCTAAATCAAAAGGCTAGTTGGAATGATTTTTACATCAGAAATTGTGATTGTAACACAATAGAAACAATTAATGTATTGCTGAATTGTTTGTTTTATCTTTGCAAAAATCTAGTAAAAAAATGGGGTGGTCTTAAACTTTTGTTACAGATAGTATGACTTTCATATTGACGGAGACAACATTGAACGCCCTGCAGAGTCTTTAGGGAAGACAGGAGATATTGAGATGTTGCTGTGCGAAACTCTGCCTGCAAATGTAACCTTTTACTTATACACGGATCGTTTTTACACATCATTTCCTCTTATGCTGAGACTTGCACAAAGAAATATATTGACCATTGGCACGATAATGCTAAACAGACTGAAGAAGTGCCCCGTCAAAGCAGACAGAGAGCTTACTGAAAGGGGTGAATACGATCATATAGTTGATGCAAACTCGAACATCTCTGTTGTCAAATGGCGAGATAATCGTTCAGTGTTGGTAACTTCAAACTTCGCCTCAATCGAACCAATTTCGACATGCAAGAGATATTCCCGCGAAGAAAGACGGAAAATTGATACACAGTGCCCAGCGATCATCAAGGAATACTCCGCTCATATGGGAGGAGTAGACCTTTTTGATATGTTGAAAGGACTATATAACATTGACCGTAGAGGTTATAAAAACTATAGTCGAATATGACACTACCTATTCGGTGTCTGCATTATCAATGGTTGGATTCTTTATCGACGTCACAGTACACAAAGAGGCGAGGATCCATCGCCCATGCTCAAATTTTTGGGTTCCGTGTGCGAAAGCTTGCGCAATAAGCCTGAGGTTCGCCGTCCAAGAGGAAGACCCTAAAATAATACGGTAGTGATTTGGAACCGGAAGCTCCTTCTCCAAGGAGATATCGCATGAGTGTTCGGCAAAACGAATATATACGCAATGACAGGGAACAACCGCACTATCCAGCATATACTGATCGAGGAAGGTGCAGAAATTGCACCAGCGGTTATACTACTATGATGTGTCAGAGGTGCCAGTTGAGGTTGTGTCTTACCAAGAATAAAAATTGCTTTGTTAGCTATCATGAGCAACTTTGAACGTTCGCTTTGAGCGCTTCGATGATCATTATCTGTCTGTCTATACGCAAGCTTTTGCAATGACTCTTCCATTTTCTTTTGTATGTGAAATTATCATGCATTGAGTAATTTTTTGTATAGATGTACTTTCTATGTACTTCGTAAAGTGTATGTGGAAACCCTGGTCGACGGATTTAGTAAAACGTTAGAGTAACGTTAAT
This sequence comes from Prostheceraeus crozeri, assembly GCA_907163375.1. NCBI lineage: Eukaryota > Metazoa > Platyhelminthes > Polycladida > Euryleptidae > Prostheceraeus > Prostheceraeus crozeri. The sequence goes on from CAJQUW010007517.1 coordinate 154,449, forward strand.
ATCTTTCGAATTATGGCCACATATTTAAACACTTTGATTATGGCAACTTTAACGTTAGCAAATAGAGAAGTATAACGTTAGCAACCCGGTGAAAAAAATCGTCGGGGATGCCTCGTCAAATAGTCGGGCAGTGTCGGCTGTCAACCGCAAAGACTATGGATTATGTAAATAATATATGTATGTATTGTATAATCCATAGTCTTTGGCCAACCGTGTCGGCGCACCGAGTGAATGCCGACACAGGTGTTGTCGGTACCCATCGGATAAGTGACGGCTGCACCGACATGATGTTTAGAAAATCGGGAAGTGTCGGCATGTTCTCCCTATATGCCGACAGCAGCTCTGATTGGACCAATATTAGCAAATCTCGTCCACTCCAATTCGTGTGATCTATATAACTTAAACACTGCTGTGATTTACAACAGAGGACTCCTGCTGCGCTCGAGGAGCATAGTCAGCACATTCTGCTTCTTTGCAAGTGGCACAGATGAAAGACAAAACGGCAACCTCTTGCAAAAAAGGATTACAGAATTCCTCATACCAGATATCAGGACCAGATTTCCGGCAGCATGTGGTAAGTTAAGATATCAATACATGTCTACATATAGCGGCAGCTATGGTTCAACAGTTCTGTCTCCGTTACTTGTATTTTCTTTTTTGAGTGATTCAAAATGTAGATAGAATTACATGGAAATTCACAGAACATCCTGACAAGAAGAAAAACGCATGTTAATGTATTAGATGTGTGTATACAATCCTACATTAAAACAGCCCGATTTTAATCGGTGCATTAATCTGTTGCACATTCTTTAGTGCAGCCCAGAAAATGTTGCTAGTACTCAAACGCTACGAGAAAGCAAACTAAAGAAAAAATTCTTTTGAAAGTTGAAAACCCTGCTCAGAACACATTGTTGCGCTGTTTTAAGGAGCCATTTATCTGTCTATTTTCGCTATCTCCGAACGACCGTGAATTAGGGTAATTCCTTTTGAAAGGGCTTCTTCCAACCTTCTATTTCTAGCCATTGTGAGATATCTAGAGCACCGGGATATGCAAGTCCTAAACTTTCACGAATAGTCTACACTCTATACAGACTCAGGACTTGTTCGATAGCGCAAAGCGCAATTCTATGGTCAATTCATTGAGCTGCTGTTCACGGGAAGTTTCATACAGGACAGCACAACAGTGTGCATCAACACCAACGCGCGCTCCCGATGAAATTTCCGGACCTTCTTCTATGCCGACCAGAAAGAGCCCACATTTCGATCCAATGCCTGATAATCTTCGACCAGTTACCAGCCGTGCATCAACACCAACGCGCGCTCCCGATGAAATTTCCGGACCTTCTTCTACGCCGACCAGAAAGACCCCTATTTCGATCCAATGCCTGATAATCTTCGACCAGTTACCAGCCGTGCATCAACACCAACGCCAACACCAACATCAACGCCGACTGGAAGACATGTTCAGGCTCTTGGTGCTTCTATGTCATCGTTAGATAGATCTCGTGACCATCCAATCACTAAGCCTAGTGAAACTGACAGAGTTCTAGTAGAAGTATGCGGAAGCACGAATACCACTGCCTCCCAAATTATAAAACTTCTGAGTGCTAACTACATTTTAAACAAGGAGAACAATTTGATGCTAAGACAACTGAGGAATAAGAATAATATTCAGATACCTGACATCGATGTGAAACTCCCTTGTGAGCTTATTACAGACTGTGAGAAATTGAATGAGCATTTCAGTACATCTGATAAAGTGGAGACATTTGTTTCTTACGTTGGAAATGTTGGTGGTGATGAAGTTAGATCGACAGTATACATGGCACTGACAAAGCTTTTTACACAACAGGTCGCCTGCGAACTAAATTGGCTTGGGAAACATAAAGGGAAACTACTTAAAAACTTTTTCCCGAATATATGTATGTCGTGTCATTTTTGGAATTGCGCGAAATGAATTTACGAATGCATCTGAAAAAGATATAATCGACTCTATACAGAGATGGCTAAAGAAAGCCCCAAATTCTGTCAAACGCTAATGTAATGCTAGATAATGTTGTCAAGGTGCATTGCCATTTTTCAAAAATTGCATCTCTTTATTTTGCAAAGTAACCATGATTCATGAATGTCAATGCAATTTTACCAGATGCTTTTAATTTGATTGATCATGTAGCCTAATCATTAGAAGTATATCATGTACAATGTTGTAGAGACCATCACATTGCGCAATAATAGAGTAGCCCTGATTTATGATTGAACACACCGAATTTCTTGGAAAAATTTGCATAATAGCATTTGGAAAGTTTGATAGCTCGACATAATTTAATTATAAATGTTACTGGAAAAACAACTGATTTTGTTATTGTGATGATTTGCTGTTTTACAAATAATATTTCAACCTTAGCAAAGATTATCTTCAGATTTGAATTATAGGCTACAATTTTCATAATTGCATGCACCTGATACAATAATAGTGTACTCGGTTCTCCCCATTATGTTCACAAGTAGCTTAATATGCTAATTGAATATTATAAATTTACTCCGAGTATATTTACTTATCTGGATAACTTACTCAGGGCATTATAATCTACTCGCAAGTCAACCTGCCAGGTATATATTGGATATGTTGATGGTCTCTGAAGTGGGAAGTGGACTTGGCTATATTGCAAAATCATGCTAAGACTGAAATTGTAATTTTTCCAGAATTGTCTGTGTAGGCCTACATGTATACTCTGGTTAATTGATGTGATACAATTTTGTTAACTTGGTTGTACATGTTTTGGCTTTTTCTAAGAACAATTATTTTTGGTGAGATTTCACTATCTTTCTCATGCGGATTACAATTGTAGTAATCAATGAAATTCGTTTTTTGGAAACTAAAGTTTATATTGGAAATAATACTTTTCTTAATTTAGGATAGCGGAACTTGTCGACCATTGCTAAAGTTTAATTAAGCCACCATGATCCGAAATAATTTAACGTTACTCTAACGTTTTTGGCACGATAAACCTTCGATCAAGGATTTATATTTTGGTATTTAATATGTATTTAATTGTGATGAAAAACGGTAACACTATATGGATCAAGTTTTGATCTTAGTATATCACTGGATCATTGGAAATTAGTGAAATGAGACGTATAGTGAGTTTTGCGAAGTATGCTAACGTTACTTTTTAGATTTGACTAACAAAAAACTAACGTTATAGGTTTTCGTTAGGATAACAGAAAAAGTGGACCATTGCTAACGTTATACTTCTCTATTTGCTAACGTTAAAGTTGCCATAATTCGAAAGATATTAACGTTACTCTAACGTTATTGTTACTAAATCCGTCGACCAGGGATCAAACAGTCGATAACAAAGCTTCAAGTGTTAGAACATGGAATTTTCAAAAGCTCTTGTTTGGACGACTATAAGTAGCAATAGCTTGCAGGAAATTAACAAATCTCTATTTTCATGTCATTTTGAAAAATTTAGACAATGTTGACACACATACTTCTAAGTTTTTACTGAATTTTTGGACGAATTAACTCAGCAATTGCTAGGTGATTTACGGAATTTGTAGTCCCTGACATAACCTAAAGGAACTCATCAATCGATATTGAACCCTTGACAGGTTTTGAAGTCAGCAACAATCAAATCACCTTGAAAGCGTATAAGAATGCGAGTAGACGAGTAGGCCTACCATTCACATGTACCAATAGCCCACTAAGAGAAATCAGATGAATATCCAGTCATAATCTAGCATTTCAAGGAAATTTATTGATCTTAGGAAGCAAGTTAAACGATTTAAAAAAACAGAGCAAATAAATGTCAGCAAAATACATCATAAGAATAATTACAAATAATTTCCAAAAATGTAAAAATCTGTTCAAAAATTTGGCACTGTCATCTCATGACTTTTGTAAACTTTGTCCCACAGTTATTCTGTCACCAGGAGACATATCGAATTCAAAATTTTTCGGAGCTTCAAAAATCAAAACAATAGATGAACCCAAGTTGAATTCGCCAAATAGTCTTCCCTTCGTTTGATGATTGATCTCTCGATTAAACACTATCTCCTCAAAACCATTCGGGGTTGACTTGACTGAATTGGTAACTAAGGTCTGCAAAAAAAATGTTGGATACTTTATACATGTCCTTGAATACATGGCAATATGATGAATACAATACAGAAGAAATATCAAGATTCGAACAATATGTCGACATGTATTAAAAGTAATGAACTATCCATTGAAAACAATTTCATCCTGAGTCTCAGGAAACACTTTTATCTTTTGAATCAATAACTCCACATCATTTTGTGCGATGGAAGAGAGCATATGCCTCAGAAGAGTATGTAACTCAGAAGTGCGAACACATGCCTCTCAAAGGTACACGAAACACTTTAGTGCGATCACGATCTGATCGTTGAGAGCTAGAGAAACATTTAAAAATGGGGTGAATTTTAAAATAATCAGTTTTCTATCTCAATCATGCGTTTTTGATCTTAATTGTTTTCTTACATTTTAATGGTAATCTCCAGAACACGAATCTGCAATCCGACGTCAGAAATCTCAGCCATTCCTTGATAAAACTGATTTAATGGCACAGTGGTGAAGTAGGAACTTGGCCCTGTGATCAGTTTTGGTCGCGTGGTCGATCTCCGAGGATGTCATTGGAAGTCGACAGTAAAATTACATTAAATTTTGCAAAAATGTAAAAATTGTAATTAATTTTTATAAAATCTCACTGTGCCAGCAGCATCGTCCAAGCCCCCTGGCGGGAGTGGTTTGGTAGTGACGTTACAATTTCATTGTGAAGTTATAGCGTGACCAAACAACGGACGCAATTTCTCAAGTTCACTTATTAGCGCAATAAATCATTTTTACTTGATGCATTGATTTCAAATACTACAGCTGCATAATGGTTTTTGCACCAGATACTCAGGCATTTTCTGTCAGAAGTTCCCACCCACTTAGAAAATACTCAAGAATTGCTAACGAAGAATTATTCCTCCGGTTCAGATAAGAGATGAAACACCGGCATGCCTGGATGTTGTTGCTTTATATAACAACATTGAGACCCAAGATGCAATTGTGACTGTTTAAGAATCCTCACTCTATGGTTAAAGACCTGATTCAAGAAAATTCTGAAGTAAACATTTAGGGGCATATCGATTGAATCGATAGTAGAAATGCTGAGCTTTGTCCTGATGAATGATGTGTTCATTTACGAAGGAAAATGTTTTCGTTAAAAAAACAGGGACCGACTATGGGTTGAAAGGTATCTCCCATAGAAGCTATTTTAGTGATCAATCGAAACTGGAAAGGTCATTATGAATTACATTGCGTTGTGTGATCCCACAATTTTCATGAAATACAATGATGATTGCGTCGTCGTAATTGATGCAGAAGCAGACATGCAACCTCTGATTCATAAAATCAATACTATTCATTCATCGATAAAAATGGAATTACTTCGCAATGAATGAAGGATATCGTCCAGTCCTCGATTCGGCTATTTGTATTGATGATGATAGGAATTTACAACACAAGGTCTATTGCAGAGAAGAAAACCGTGATATATTTATTGATTTTGCTTCGGCACTACCAAGCTCAATTATGAGTTATAATTGAAGAATTTCGTCTAGTATATCGATTTTGTTCTGACTATGCGCATGTAGATAAAGAAGAATATAGAAACACGTTACATTTCAAATTTTAAAGAATGACTACTTAAAACGTGTCAGTTATACATTCAAATGTAAATCTCGCCAGTCATTTCGTCGAAAACAATCTCAAACTTCAGAAGTAGAGATCTGTGTTTTGAAAGCTCCTTGCGCTAGCGACATTTTCTCCAACAAAAAACATTAATTATACAAGAATCTGGTTTATCTGCTCGTGTCGTGAGTCAACAATCTCGTAGCATATTTTCTCAAGTAAATAAAACCAAACGTTACAAAAAGTGAAATTAGCGTTTTAGCATAATTAACGATTCCTTATTATGTACTTCTAAAATCATAGTGTATAAAAGACAGTGTAATCTGTGTGACAAGTTACTCATCACTATTACATGCATTTATGCATGTCATTATTATAGGTAGCACATCTCGTCCAAATTAAGATGGTGCATCGGAACATCTCTAACCTAGCAGATCTACCTGCGTTTACTTGCAGAAAACTTTGTGTCATCAACAGACTCGGTAACAAATTTTCTTATATTATCTATTTTGGGTAGACATCCCTCCAAACAAGTTTTGAACATTTAGCAGTGCAACCCACCTCTGAATGGTCGCGATGAATAGATTAAATATCGCCTATTATGCGATTCAATTTATTAATGGGTTTTATCATTTAAACATTTTCACCAAATATTACCATTTACCAATTTATTATTATGGGTTTTAATTCCATATCTTGCTAATCATACATTGCTCAGTTATCCATTTATAATTTTTTTGTTTTATTTTGTACGTTCCGTTTATTTTTCTTAAGTTCACTTTCTATAAAATACGTTTATCATTATTTTTCAGTTTATTCGTGTTTGTATAAATTACATATGTACATTCCCATCTGATATTGTTTTTGCACCGATATTGTTTTTAAGTATACCTCATACTGAGACTCATGGTACTTAAATCCGAAACATACATTTAACTGTGTCTCTGAAAGCGCCCGACTCAGACGGAGACACAACTACAAATGAAAGCCTAATGAGTGACACCATCATCAACACCGCAGAGCAAATAACAGAAGAAGAAATACAGAAAACACCCATGGATATCAGACACTGTAATTGACTTCTCGATCAGAGAGACATGAAGCAAGACAAAGCAAAAACAGCGCATCAAGAAACAAGCTGAACAGAGAAATTTCAAAGCACCGAAGAAAAGACATGGAAAAACGAAATACATGCAGGAAGTAATGTAATGAAATCGACGAAGATATCAAACGAAATAAATCGAAAAGGCTTACGAAACTATCGCTTATCACACAACGCCGATAAACACAACCTGTTCACTTGCGGATAAATGACCCAAACGGAGAAGTTCTTAGTGATCAAAGCAGAATTCTTGACAGATGGAAGAAATACTGTCAAATTCTGTATAAACTAAAACCCATACAATCTCAAGTTGTACTTAACAGAAACCCAACTGTAAACCCTGAAGTGTCCAAGTAAGTTCTTCCTCCTTCAATTGAGAAAGTTGAAACGGCACTTAAATCTATGAAGGGAGATAAATCACCAGGGATTGAAGGAATACAAAGAGATCTGCTCAAAATTCTACCAACATCCGCAATTTTATCCTTGTCATTTTTGCCGGAGTAGCGCCGTATGAGGATTTTCGTGTGCCTTATGAAATATTTCATAAAACTTCTCTCGATTTCTGCAGGGTGACAAACTTAAGGCTGCGTGAACGAACTGAGTGAACGAACAAAATAGTTGAATGCGAAGAACTGATTGGATTGAATAAATGGCCTTATTCAAATGAACTGGTGCACTTTGGATTCTGGATCGATCCTTTGCTTTCAAGTTTCGAAAATATTTATAATGCAATGACAAAGTGCGCATTAATAAATGAATTCTAAGCTTCACCACTATATGCAATAATGAAAAGGACCTAATGAATCCTGTCTTTGGAAATTCGACAAAGATACTCATAAATCTTAATCTGAATTTATCATAAAGTTTTTTTCAATTATGGTTAATGAAGCTCAGTGGCTACCATATAGCAGTTGGTATTTAAACGTTTTAAATCTTGAGCACATATTTTCACATTTTCTCTATACTCAGTAAGTAGAATTTTTGAGGGAGAATTAAAATTTCGAAAATAATACTCCCGGGCATGGAATATAATTTACCGGGCATGGCTGCAACTTTAAATAGGAGTTGTGCCGATGTTGAGAGATGCAAACTAGGCCGGCTGATGATTCCTAATATTGGATGAAAAATCAGCTATTCAGGCATGTTTCCATTTTCAACTGAGGATGCAACTCAATAATCAATTATTCTATTTACATCGAAAATAATGATAAGGAATAGACGCTGCAGCCGCTCATCTAACTGCTTCTCTTCATCAAAAAGATTTATAGCACTTCTAACCGTCTTACGTCATTGACCAGATAAATGGTTTCCTTATTCAGTTGCGCTTATTGTCCCCCTCATTATGTCGTCTTCATTAGATATATGACTCTGCTTACTAAAATGTTTTCCAAATTACGATTTTGTTCACACCGAGGTTTAGTTTCTATGATTCTTTCATTTTTCTCGATTTATTTAAGTTTTGCTCATATAGTTCCAATCGCATTCTGTGCATTCATTGAGATAAACTGCTACATTGCTTTCCTAGTGTTTGTTTTTTCTCAAATGGTCATTAAACTATACCTAAGTAATAACAAAAATCATTTGACAAGGAAAAGAGAAGCGCTAGGAGAGCAACACATACGTGCAGCAATGAACTCTCAGATTGGAATAATGTGAGTGGAGCTTCAATATTGTGGACATTGCAATTGGAAAACGATTTTTAGCAAGTCGTCAAAAAACATAATCTGCCATTTATGAGCACAAATAAAAATTTTAGGACAAATCATTAATTTTCAATACCTTTTTGACTTCTATAGGGAACGTAAAAATGAACATATACAAACTGTGATAACACTATCATATTAGGATATTTTTCATGACTTCCCGGAGTTTCCAGACATTTTCTTAGAAATACATGTAGCCTTTTTCAGACTTTTTACCAGACTTTCCAGACCCGTGGACACCCTGAGAACTCTCCTATCTTTGATAATTATTGGAAACTGAAATTCTCTCACAGTTGTCTTGCATTAGCTACTAGAGACATGCATTACAAGCATTAGAGATACATCTCCTCGGAGATCCGCAACAATTCGAATCGTAAGGTTTTTTAAAATTATGTGAAAAAAGGATACATGGTAGTAAAGAAATACATATTGTATCAAATTTTTGGGTTGAGTTAGAATGGCAGTGATTCTCACAAAGATGTAGTGGGTTGAAATTCTTCAGATTGGACCGTGTCGGTCCGATGACTGGTGCCGCTATACCGATGGCAAACTGCAAGTCTGGAACATTGTGGCAATTTTTGAGTAACTGTAGTACCGAAATTTCCCGAACAGCTATATGTCAGAGCTCTCGACTCTCAGCCCATGGAGCAATTAATCTAAATCTGCGAAGTCAGTGTGAGTTATGAAAGGGATAAACTTCTTAGAAATTTCACAAACCTAGATATTCACCTTACTCATCCGCTCGAGAATGGAACAGGGATTTCAAACGAAAAAAATCAAATTAATGCAAAGAGTGAACTTATAGACTTCGACAGATAATGAAAGTATTTTCATCGGGGAACCGAATCGGATGGAGATCAGTTTCGTAATTTCTAGGCTTTAGTTTGTCCAGTGATGATGGGATAATAGATAGAAAAAAACACTTCCAGATAGCAACTTATTGAGAAAACAAATGTATGAAAGATGCTTTGATAACGGTGAAGGTTGGTCGAGGAATTGACAAAAATGGCTCTAAATTGAAGCTTTACTTTTTTGAAATTGCTGCTTCTGTTACCTAAAGAAAAGCGTAGCCAGCCTGTCTACAACAGTTAGAATAATTCTATTGTTTCCAACAAGAAAGTCAACCTGTGAAACAGCTAGCATCTTTCTACAGCTGCATCACGAAAATGATTTAAGATATGCCTGAAAGTGCGGATCTACGTAGACATGATTGTCATGGAGCCAAATTTTGATCAACATGTCAAATTATATCAATATATCACGTTTCGCGATGACAGGTTTTACTGCTGATATTAGGACGGAACATTTCAACAAATGAGTTAAGAAATCGTGCTTGTAACTTGTAGCCTTAATTGCGTAAGGACCATTTAATTTACGTATTCGTACCATCACTTGATTTCCATACATGTGAGGTTCCGCTAGTAGAAGAGGCTGAGGAACGCTGTATTGAAGGCGTTGAAAAGTACTATTTACAATCAAATTATACAATACCTACGCATTGCATCATTTGCCCTCAAAATCCAGTTTTAGTTTTATGACATATTCTCTCAATGTACAGAATGATGAATTTTGTGTAGAACATTAAGTTATGAAAATTCCATATTTTCATCGAATTCCATGGCATTTCCAGGCTTCAACAAATGCTTTTTGCTTCCAGGTTTTCCAGGTTAAGTCACTAAATTTCAGGTTTTTCCGGACACCCTGTTGAATTACATCAAGCTTTAGACAATTACGATTTCCCGTTTTCCCTTCAATGATCAAAGTGGAATTTCAAATGAGAAAAAACGAGCAGTTACCTGATCGTCAAAAATTTTGATGCTTCCAACATTAGTGGCGCCTACAGCAGCAAATGCAAAAAATCCATGTCTCCATTTGCCATAATATATCACTCGTTCATTGATAGAAAACAATCCTCTAATCCACGCAGCAACGCGTGGATTGACAGAAAGGAGATATCCTGCAAATACAATCATATGACACTGATAGGCAATTGACAATTTTTCATTTTGGAAAAAATACTTTTGAATTGTATTTGTAATATTTACAGCATATTCATGAGCATATCTTCAAAGAGTGAATGAATGAAGTATATTTTAGATGTGAGAAATTTATCTGCCGCTAAATCTGAGGAAAAATTAACTTTTTTGTCGATTTCAAATTCAATCAATTGTTTCAATTTTTCATGAGATCGGCTAATTCTACTACAGCTTACACATGCAATTAACTGTCACAGAATAAGACCTTAAAAGTACTACTGGAAGATACTTTACTTCAATTGGGCGAAGATGTGTCATAAAATTTCTAGCCCCTATTAAAAGCCTCACATTTTACAGCAGCATGCTTAACAAAATGCATAAAATACACTGTTAATACGAAAAATTGGAATACGATGCATTGTCTTTCGACGCAGAATAATAATAATAATAATAAATTTGCTGGAAATCAGTTATTACAAGATAGTGATACAGTGAAAATGTCAGCAAATGAAAGCCCTTTAAGGGCTAAAGAGATACACAGAAAAATAAATTTTGACTGAAATGTGCAAGTGACGGAAGAGCCACCAAATGTCTTAACGTTGAAAATAAGGAATAATCGAAGATTTAAAGTCATTCACAGTTTTGACATTGACCTCCGCTGCTGATAAGTCATTCCAGTAATTGATTATATCAATAGTGAAGAAATTTGCACGATACATATGGCGGGAGGTTAGGATAAGGATTCGAATTCGGTTTCCACGATCAGTCCTTTGGGAAATTTCAAAAATAATCAGATGGGTCGAGACATGTCATGTTGTTAATGTAATGAGACATATCCATAATTTAAATAAGAATATTAACTGGTGCCGAATTCTCCGTGCGGACAATGAGAGGAGACCCAGGTTCAGCAATCGACTTCTATAGCTCAGGCCATGTAAATTTGAGAAGAAGCGAGTAAAACACTTTCTTCATTTTCAATATATTCAATTGAACTTTTGTGAAAAGGACACCAAATGATGCTTCCAAATTCCAAAATTGTTCGGACATATGATTTGTAGGCGGTTAGTGAAAGAAGACTGTCACGTGATAAGAATGCTTTTTGATCATCCCTACCCTAACACCACATTAGCTTTACCAATCATACTTGTAATGTGACCGGCGAAATTGAAAGACTGAGTAATGAGTATGCCAAGGTCTGTCTTTAAATTCATTTACGATTCAAGGGTGGCACCATTGATTATGTAGTTGAAAGCGTCGTTTAATCTCCCGAAACTCCTCCCCAAGCGTCTTTGGTACGCCTGTTGAAGGTCTCAAGATTGTATTGATCAGGGAAAGTTGTCTGGGGAAGCTGATTCCAAAGCTATGCAGTGCGAACAAAACAGTTTTCCGAGCGACTCACAGTGCGTGCTCGTTCTAAGCTCACATGATAGCATGTGAGTGCATCATCTCTGCGTGTGCTTCTGGAGATCTTATGTCTAGGTACGCACTCATTTACTGCAGAGTTGCTTTTACCGAAGTAGTATCTGTAGAAGAGACTGAGTGAAGCAACATCCCGTCTGACGGAGAGCGGCTGCAACTTGCTACCAAGTTTTTCACCCATAAGGTTCTTGACACGTTTCTCAACCCGTTCAAGGACGTTGAGATGCGTTTGTGAGGCACCGGCCCACAGATGACAACAAGGCTCCATCAGAGGACGAATAGTGGAGTTGTAAAGATAGCACACAGACTGGTGGAAGATAGCTACTGGCACGATAAAGACTACCAATGCGTTGAGCTGACTGCTTGCTAATGGATTGGATGTACGGTTTCAATGACAAGTCATTCGTAACCGCCAATCCAAGGAAGGAGACGTAATCTTGTTCTCTGATCCTATTATCTGACATCTTAATGCTATGATCATCATCTCCTTTAAGTCGTGAGTGCAGAATACTCTGAGTTTTTGAAGGATTGAAGGAAACAAGCCAATTGGCGCCCCATTCTGAGACCCTGCGTGAGTCTTCATTAAGAACGTCGCATAACTGCTGACGTTGCTGAGAGTTCTTAGCAAGTCGCTCATTGGAATTGAAGAGTGTTGTGTCATCTGCATACATCACCAATTTACTCACTAGGCAGTCTGTGAGGTCGCTGATGTACAGCAGAAAAAGAGAGTGGGTCCCAAAATTGACCCTTGAGGAACTCCTGCATTGATAACCTTGGTAGAAGACTTTTGGCCATCTAAGACGACAGATATCTGCCGGTCACTAAGGAAAGAGAGAATAAGTTTGTGTAGTTGATCAGTAACTCCATAGGACTGAAGATTCCTAAGGACTCCCTGATGCAAGACTTTATCGAATGCCTTGGATATATCCAGGGCAACTTTTCTCGTTTCACCTTGTCTGTGAAGGACACAACTCACATGTTCAGTGACACATGAAAGAAGATCTACAGTTGATCGAGAGTGCCTGAAGCCATACCGTCCTTCTGATAGACAGTTCTGAGTTTCAAGGAAGTTAACAATATGTTGGTTAATCGCTGCTTCACAAATCTTGCCAGCAATTGGAAGCAGGCTGATAGGACAGTAACTAGATGGAAGAGATGAGTCAGAACCTTTCTTTGGATCTGGAAACACGGAAGCTACTTTCCAACAAGAGGGAAACTCATCGGTGGATACGTATCTATTGAACAGTTTGTATGAAAGTGGAGAAAGCTCAGGTGAGAGATGCTTGAAGACCGAAATCGTAATGCCATCTGGTCTACTGGACTTAGAATTATCGAGACATGTGATTATCTTTTTAACGTTCTGGACTGTGATTGAAGGACTAACTGTCTCATCAGTGCGCGTGGGAATAGGAGGTGGAATTCTACCTCTATCGTCCAATGTTGAATTATTCGCAAACTCCTAGCAAAGAAGCTCGGCCTTGTCTGCTGAGGCTGTCGCAATAGACGTACTGACTTCAGCATGATGAAGTGCTGGGATGGAGGATTTGTTCCTATTGGTGACACTGTTAAAAATCCTCTAGAAGTCCTCAAAGCCAAGCTTTTGGGTAGCAATAGATTTCCGTACATACAAAGCCTAACGGCTTTTGGCCTGATGTATGGTTTCCTTGCAATTCCTACGTGCGGTACAATTCAAGATTGCCAGCGGTACTGTCACTCTTATACTTATGGAAAAAGTAGTCGCGCTGGCAGGTTGCAGCTGCACATTCTGGTGTAAACCAAGGTTGGTAGTGGGACTTCATTTGGAAAGTATGGTGAGGAATGTAGGCCAACATACCTATCTGAAGCCACTCTGTCAGTTCTTGCGCCGACTTGTGGACGTTCTCGCTCAGAATCAAATTCTCTGCTTGAACTTGACTAAGAACAGTGCGGAAGCCACACCAGTCTGCTTTGGAGAATTGATAAACTATTCTATGGAAAGGCGGAGACGGTGCAGAGCATGTTTGTTTGCCAGAAACTGTGATAACACAATGATTACACGTGCCGAGGGGAGAAGCAACCTTGTGTGAAAAGCAAGTTGATTCATTCAACTTGTCATCAGCCAAAATGGAGCATTGATAGCATGACAAATTGAAATTGCAACAAGTTGAAGCATTTAATTCAAAACGAACACACTGTTAGATAGCTTGGACATCGATATGATGAAACTGTTGCAATGCGAAGGACCACATAGAGAACGTAGAGGTGCGGCGCCGAATGCAAGTCGCACCAATCATGTGGAAGATGACGGAGCAGCAGCTAAGATGTTTTGGAAACGTGGAGCGAGGCCATATAAAGCCGTCATCTTTCACTAGTTCCTCAAAACAATGCGTTCAGGCAATTTAGCATACAAAATAGTCTGCGATATTGGTAGAAGTTTCTCTATCTATAACGGGAAATTCTTTGCGAACCGGAGTAATGGCACCTCTTTTCCAATCAGTAGGAAACTTTCTTTCGTCGATTGAAGCTTAAAAATTATCAGTCAAAGGCTTAGTAATGCCTTGAGAAAGATTCATTCGATACTTTACTGGATTTGACTTTTGAGGGAACTGGCAACACTTCATTCTCATCAATTTCTGCTCTCCAATCGTCATCAGCCAAAATGGAGCATTGATAGCATGACAAAATTGATTCTGCAGCAATTTTCGAAAGTATTCTGCAGGCCATCATTATTGTTTACACATTTATTAACATTACCCTTCCTTTATCTTTTCCTGTCAAATTGTTGAGAAATTTCCATGACCTATTCACATTTGATATTTTCTGTCCATAATCTTTTAAATGTACATACTTCTTGTTTGACTTTCATCTTGAGATGGCTATATTAATTCCAGTTCAGTTATCTATTAGCAAGCCATCCTTCATTTATGAGCATCCTGGTCAAGGGAGACAGCCATTCTTTATCGTTTGATGTCATGATTTACGTCACAACACCAAGACTTCAAAGACTTTCTTTACTCATCAGGATGAAATCACAAGAACTGACAAAATACCGTCTTAACTTGTACTCGTCGAAAAATAAGACTATCTGTCATCAGCTGAAGCATGTAACACGAGCCTTTACTTGTATCATCAACACTGTTGTATGTAACTTACATCGATAGACCGAAACATTGTTCATAACCTCAAATTAATTCACCCAAAAGCTACCAAATAGGGCAGAGCACTTTAATTGTTAACTTATTTGGCTTATTTTTTCTATTTGAATCACGTCACTATGAGAATATTCAGAGACTGCAGTTATCAAATAAATATGTAAATGATGTGAAGTAGTGCTACCCGATACTTATATTATTAAGTTGTGAGTCCAAATTAGCTTCTTAGCACTGAAAACCGGTTGCAGACTCAAACGGAATAAGATAAGAACCTTACATTTTCCAATATTTTATGACTCTCCAGAGAAATCTCCATGTACTCACATACTACGAGTATAATACATGTAGAAAAATACAATACTGCTTGAATTGGATGAACGGATGTTTTAAATGGAACTGAAGAAAAATGCAGGAATGTCTCATTTACCAGGAAAGTATCTCCGATAACTGATCTCCCAATCAGCAGGAGAATGAAATCTATGATAGTCTCCAGGAGCCAAGTATATTATACAATGATAAAGAGAAGAATTGTCCGACACTTTCCTTGGATACTTATGATTGCTGAATTCATCAGGTCCCAAAAATCCATCTACAGTGTACGCAACCCCTTTTATCTGTTCCATCTCGTTGTTGTGAACCTCTCCAAAGCTTAGTATTCGGCCATCACATGGTGATACCTGAAATAAAAATTGCAATTGCCAATATGTAATTGTAGAATGCAAATATTCATCTTCACGACAGAAAAACATGCGCAACTAAGCCAGTCTTTGAGGTTATAAAAGTTGTAATAATTTCGTATAATTTGTTGTAAAAATAAATGTTGTAGTATATAAAAGTTATAATAATAACGCATAATTTCAGTGCTCGCAAATTCAATCCATCCCAATTACACCACACTATGCTTTTCCAGAATCATGTGAATACATGCATGCATGTCTTACTTAAATTGTGGTCAATTATGCTACGTTTGAACTACTTTTCTAAAAACAATAGAAAAAATGTGATCTTTTCAAAGTGTGGACAATACTTTCATGATACCTTCTGTATAAAATTAGTAAAATGTCTCGCATGGATCACGAAGCTTTGACTGACTGCATTCTTTTTGCCAGTATAATGCGGTAATGGGCTAGCGTGCTTTGCAAATTTCACTGACTCTTACGTCATCACGAGTGAAGAAGGTCAAACGACCGAAACATGCTTGCTATCACAGCCTGTATATTTCATTCACTCACTTCACTTCTCGATCTTCGTCCTTCTTGTCCCATTGCTTGAGGTTGGGCGGAGTTTGATGGCTCTCTATCATTTGTCCCAATCTTAGGCAAGATGTTCACTGATGTCAAGGGCATCCAAGTCTTCGTGAATGCAGCTCTGCTATGTCTTCTTCGGTCTTACAGCTGATGGCCGCTTTCCTCCACCTTCATGGATTCTACTCTCCCGATGACCTCTTCCGATCTCCTGACATAACCAAACCATCGAGGCCTCCTCTGCCGAATTCAGTTCTTCAGGAGTGAATTATCACTATTTCTTCATTGGTGACCAGGTCTCGACACCTTATCTTCAACATGTAGCGCGTTATGTCCCATGCAAGTCGAACAACGAAAGTTTACGATTCCTGTCACCCTCCGCAGACGGGCATATCTCTTGTGACACCATTTTACAGGAGGATCGAATTGATCCCAACTCCCATCCCATAGTACCTTCATGGCCACTTACCAGACTGATTCGCGCTTAGCACCTTCTTTCCAGTAACCATAATTGTCTTCTCCTCGCCTCCATCTTCACTTTGAGACCACGCAGTTCAAGGTCAGTCTTCCAGCTGCTGAAGAGCTCTTGCTTCACTCTTGGTCTCAGCCGTTAGCACCAGATCATCAGCATGCAGCAACAAGGATCATCTTTACTTTCTTTTATCGTCTCCTCTATTACAAATAAGCGCCGGGCCTTGATTGACTCTAACACCTATCTCAAACTCTTCTGATGCGCCTGCTAATGTCACCACTTTCGAAGATGATTGCTTTAATGGGGCATTACAGATGCTACGAGGTATTCGGGTGCATTATGGCGACGAAGTGCCCACTCAATGACTGTATGCGGCACTCGGTCGAAGGCCTTTTCAAAGTCCATAAATACTCGTACACGAAACGATCTCCTTCGTACCTGTGAATATTTTTCTTGGAATTGGCGTAAAAGCGAAAATTGCATCAGTCGTCAACTTTTCACTCGAGAATCCAAATTGCCGCGCATCTAACTGCACGAGCTTCTTAAGTCTCCCTTCTAGAATTTCTTCTTTGGAAACCTCTTCAATGGGTCATTCAGATTTATCGATTCTTTCAACAGCAAAGTCGATGACCTTGCTTAGAATATCAGTTATGCTTCCGTAGATGCCGTTAGTCTGCACCCTCTCCTATCTAGGCTTACTGAAAGGCGGTCACAGTCGCCTTCGGGTTTTAAGAGGTTTTACAGCTTGCAGCGTGTCCTGTCACCTGTGAACTCGGCCCGTACCTATTGTTCTGGTTCCCCCAAGATGGCGAAAGGGGGACATGCTGTTTATGGTTACCTTTCAGTAATAAGTTTCGTTAAGATAGGAGTACTATATGCATCGATCTTACAGTCGAATATTTTACTGAAATAATAGTACTGAACGATAACTGAAATATACATTACAAGCACGGCCTCCTGAGACGGAATCGTAGCACATTATAGAGCCTACACATGTTGAACATTTGTTTTCACATTCTCATGCGATGATTAGAATCATTTCAACAGTCATCTGCTTTTAAAAAATGATTTCAGAAATTTAATGAAGCAGAACTGATGAAGACTGAAGGTGTTGCTCAATCCGCAGGTTCAAAAATGCAATTTTGCTGTGAAACATAATGCACTGTATTCTTACAACATACAATAGTAATTTGTTGAATTATTTCTACTTATTGCATGACAGTCCTTATATGTACACTATATAGCATTTATAACAATAGTAAAAAAGAAATGATGTTACCATTTCTTCCAGTCTTTCCTTTCACAGTCAGATAGATCATAAATATATACGTCGTTCACATCCCCAAGCCATCGTTCGAATCTAATACAGTCGTCCACAATGTGAAGCTAAATATACTACCGCTACACAGTGCAAAGTGAAATAAATAAATGTACTTTGTTTGAGCACTCAGAGACAGATTAGGCGAAACTCCCTTACAAACAAGTTGATAAATAAAGTAACGTAAAGATACTTCACATACATCCTCTATGAAAATGTGTTTTAGACTTAACTCACCAACGAAGACTCATCTATATGGCGAACATTCTTTTTCAGTGGTCTTCGAAAAAATTCACTTAGTGATGAGTAGCTGCTTATGTCAGATTCCTCCGCTTCTTCGAGGTTGCAGTTGAACATTGTTGCATACAATCCTATGAGAGGCTTGCGAAGTGATATTTGTAGTTCGGTCGAGCACAGCCAACCCCATCCACGGGATAGTAAATTGAGAGGCAAAAGTCGATAAGCATTGAACTACAATTGAGAAAATCAAATTTCAATTAGTAAATATCAGCTACGTGACATGTGCTAACAATTACCAGGAATGCCTAAGGTATGCATTTTCCAAAAAAAGTTTGCAACCATTTGCTCTGTTTCACTCCAATGCTGAGCTTGATATCAATGTTGCTCAACACTCCTTGAAGATAGGTTGAGATATAATCCAGGCCTCCCACGCCTTGGGAAAAAATTTTTTTTAGGTTTTTTTAGGTTGAGTGGGAGGCCTGTATAATCTAAGAATACATTTTGCATAAATGACAATAGCATTCGAAGCCCTATGATACAATAGCCCTATGAAATGTGTAAATGTCAGTGATGATACTGCGCCACGATGTTGCCAAACTGCGATGGTGTTAATCAGAATCACATTCATTCTGCGTTGTATACTGAGACCATAGTCTTTGACGACTGCTCAAAAATCATGACTATACAGAATGATCTAGATAAGCTAAATGCAGGTGTCCCTACATTCAGATCAAAAGTAGCATATAGAACTGAGTTTCCAAAACGCTATGATAGCATTTACCACTTCATTCATGCTGAGAGCGAGGGTCGTTTGACACCGGGTATTTTAGCAAACAAAAAAGGAAATCAAATTCGTGAAAAAGAACGGGAACGACAGTGGATTCGGGAAGGATGCTTGGGCTTTGGTACAGGAAGAATGCTCGGGAGTTGGGGAAAAGCAATGAGATTCGGGAGCGGGTACAGGAGTGACGCTCGTAAATCGTAAACGAGATAGGCAACAGGAATACGGCTGGGGAACGGGAAAAGGAGCAGAAATATGGGTAGGAAGCATCGAACGGTGATGAGATTCGAGAACGGGTACAGGAGGAGTTCGGGTACGGTTTGGGAGTCAGTAACAGAGAAAGAGCAAGCTTCTGGAGTTGTGACGGTAACAAATAATGAGGTTTGAGAACGGGAGGTTCAGAAATCGGGAGACGGAGCAAAATGCATGGAATTAGGAACGAAATTGAGGTTGAGGACTTTAAATGGGAAAAGGAAGTGAGGCTTGGCAGTCTGGAATAGGAAAGATGTTCAGGAATCTGGAACGGTAATGAGGTTCAGGAAAAAGAACAGAACGGGGACGAGGTTCGGCAACTGGAACGGAACAAGAAAGTTGGTCAGGAGTCGGGAATGGAAGGGAAAGAGAAATGAGGTTCGGGAACGGGTACAGGAGTGAAATTTCGGAATTGGGAGCAATGCATGAATGAGGTTAATGGACGGGAATTACAGGCCTCCCACCGCCACAGAAAATATTTTTATGAATTTAGGATGCCTCATTTGGAATAGAAATGAGGGGTTTCATGCTATCTCTAAAAACGCCTGTCCGTTTCTCAATTTTCGTTTGAATTAGTGAAGATTAGTGCTGATAAAAGCTTTTGATGTAACAAAAGTTCGAGACCATGAACTAACTTAATATGCATATCTTACCTGCAGCAAGCCAAGCGGGAACATGATGAGAGATACGAGCATATAATATGCATATGTTTATATAACTTAGTATGTTTGTTGCTTCCTGGGAAGTTTGACTCACCAGATAACACAGCATGCATAATTTGATTAAAGATGACACCACTATTAACTTAGATTCATGTAAATTCGAGCTAGACGGTTTTGAACTTTGATTTTAATGAAATTAAAGCCTTATAAAATTTAACTACGTTTTGTATATCCATATATAAGATGATTGAACGCCAGACAAAACATCCATAAATATCATGGAATCCTGTGAAATTTTGCTACTTGTCAACAGATCTAGCAATAATGTGGCAGCATCTGAGAAATAGAGCCATCAAGAGAGCAGCAGAAATACGAGTATACGTAAGTGTTGGGAAATAAGGAGATGCAAAAGCAATGTGGCGATTTCGAAAAATGTATCGAATGGTCAACGGAAAACATGAAATGATTCATTGTTGGGAAGATTAAGAGATGTAATAATTTTGTGCGGTCTGAATAAAACAATCGACAAGAGGACACAAACTATTATATGATTATGATGAATCAGAGCCTTATGCAAAAATGGCCTATCAGAATTTTGCAACTTTCAAGAGACCGTCTTATTTTAGTACAGTCAATCTATAAAGTAAAACCAATATACTAAACTGAAAATGATAAGTGCTGGTAATTAAATCAAAATTTATCATCCGTGAATTCTATTATGCCAATTAATTAGGCACAAAGTGATCTACATGTAACTCTATTAATGTAAAATCCTATCCTCAGTCTTATAAGGCCTCAATAGGTAAGGGACGAATGCAAGTACAATCGATATAGTAAGGACGTAACTTAATTGGAATCACTTATACGAATTATGAAGAATTGCTCACTTGAACGTTCCTCGACTACGAATTCTACTGCTATACTTACTACAACGTGTGGGTAATACTTTATCAATTTGGCTAACCTTGTTCTAACGATGACGGTCAATTGGTCATTTGAAAATTGACATCGCACAGACCTGTCATCCGCCGAGTAAGTCTCCCTGCTGTGATTGAGTAAGAAGATAGAAGTGATTGAGATTAAGATGAAGATAAAGTTATGAGATCCTGACAAGGACGCATGGTTCGTTCCAGGGATTGCAATTTACCCAAGAAAAAACCCCGGAAAATCGGGAAAAACCAGGGATTGAATGCATAAATTTGAAATATTTACATTAGATTAATTTCGCAAAAAACCCGGAAAAACCGGAAAATTGAGATCCTTGATTCGTTCTCTACAGGTGTTAAGAATCATTCAAAAGTTCAGCAAAACGTATCTAAGAATGAACAAAAATGTGATACTTAAAATGATTCAACTTGTTAGTAATGAATTCATCAGCAGGAACTCGACCACTCGATCAGCTCAGGCATCTTGCCAAAGGTTTCCATCATTATCAAAGCGTGCTGTAATTTGTCTGGCAGCAGTAAGTCCGAATTTTCTCAAAATCTTGTCATGTCTATGCAGTGTTCTTTCTGCAGATATTATCAATTCCTTACTGCTGTATCCCCTTGATCTTAGCAATCTGAAACTTTTCTTCGATTTCATGACGAAATCTTCTAATGTTCGATAAAGTAAATCTTCGAATGCAAATCTTATGTTCGAGCAGTCTACGGTAATGATATACTTCTCCATCACTGATTGTTCGTATAAAATATCTGTTTCCATAGGGGACATATACGCGTATAATTGAGTGGATTCTACATGATAATGCATACACATAAGATATGCCATTTTACAATGACTAGCACGCTAGATGGCCAATTTTCGTTCATGAAAATCACTGTTTTTCTGTAACAATCTGAAATTTCCGTATTAAAAAGTATTACACCAGCATTCCTTCGAAAGTTCGAATAAGGTTATTCAATTTTGGCATATCCACATTTCACTTTTGTACAAGGCTTAAATACTATACATGTATTCAGAAAAATTGGCAGCAAACTATGCGATATGTTTGCTTGATCCATTTTGTCCACCAGTGTGCGATCTCCCATCTCGATCAGAGCACTGACTGTTTGAAGAGCTGCTTTATCCATGGGTTTCCTTTTTGTTGCCCCATAGGCTTTGTAATAATTTTTCAAGGGAATCCGCTAAACAGACTTTCGTTTTCAAGATCTACCTTTATTTTTCCGAGATTTTTCGACCGTTCTACACGATTATCGCCAGGAAAGTGACAAGAAGCAACGTACAGATCACCAGACATGCGAACTATTAACCACGACACTTGAAGACATAGGGAATAAAATAACTCTGAGGTCACAAAATAAATGAAAGGGTATGCTACTGTCCAAAGATAGGCTTAAGTAAGACGCTTAAACCAGAAATTCCAAAAGAGAGTCAAAACTTCCACGAATAGGACAAATAATGCTTCGCATTGTTCCGCGACTGAAGACGATGAGACCACAATGACTCCTTCACAATTCACCTTCTCCAACTTGTCAACTATCTCCATCTCGTTAATTGCTACCCGATGCTTCGTCTCCACTGCATGCTGACCACTTCTGATCGGATTACATCCATATTGCGAATTGAACTCTGATGCATTTCCCCTCTTTCTTCCAAGGGCGGTGGGTCTCTCCCAAACTCCATAAAAATATGGGTCTCCCCATATTCTCTTCGGCTACTTGTCATCCCTTCACAGAAATTTCTCCATCAATCTGACTAATGAATGACTTCTGAAATTCTGCACTGATGTTGCTTTCACTGCATCTGCAGATAACAATCAGTTAGGAAGACTTCCAAACTCCGTTCTTCTTCTCGGTGCGGCAGACCTTGCTCAGAAACCATCAATTCCCAAAGATTGTTGTTCGTAATAATTTGTCACTAAGTCGGACCAACTTTGCTCAATCACTCTCCATGATGCTTGAGGGTGATCTCTTGGCTTGATACTTGATATTGGTATCACAAAACATGCCAGTCTCCTGGAACTGAATCTATCTGGTATTCAGGCCACTGGGTACACACCCGATCAAAAATATTATTGGATTCAGAACCTGCACCAACATCAAACACTTCTTGGAGATGATTCTTTTACCGCTGAAGCGTGCAGGTTATGGTTGCATCGATTCGCTCGTGACAGTGAAACAGAAATTGGTACTTCAAAGAGGATTTGTGCGTGTTCAATTGTGAAGGTTTTGGTCTCATTACAATCGTCTTCTGTACAACATTGCTGTACTGGCATCCATTTTTCCATCCGATACTTGGCTGATTCGATATTGGGATTATTTCCGTGTCTGTGTCTTCTTGGCTGATATCTGTTCAGTCCGTCGAGGCTTTGTGACTCCGCCATCGAGTTTTCTACCACCACCTGTCATCGGATCAATACTGTGGAGAGTCCTGTAGGATCATTGAGTGAGAGAAGTGGAAAAGATAAGGAAAGTTTGATAGCCATCATGCGTCACCTGGGAATTGAAGAAAATGTGATTGCCTCAACCAAGCGAATTGGTCAAGTTATTCCTGGAGGACCTAGACTCTTGCGTGTCGAATGCCTTACGAGTAGCCAAATGCATGGCATCTTGCGCAAGTCGCGTGAGGTGCGGAACAGCATAATGTACAAACAAATCTACATCAATCCCGACTTGACTCAGCGTCAAAAACAAAGAAGTTGATAGGATCACTTCGCTTAAGACGAGAGCAGAACGAAGATGTCATAATACGTCATGGGAAAATAATTCAAAGATCTAATGCAAAGGATTTTCATTAAGTTTTACCACAGTTACAGGTTACTCCTTCTAAAACTGTCATACGATATCCTTCTTTTTTATGGTCAAATGTTCGTTCAATTTTCATAAAATATGATGAGGTCCGTACAGCGTTATTATTGAAAGATATTGATATATTTATCTGCACAGAAATATTTAACTCCCGAAAGGCATAGTGACTGTAATTTTTATATAGACGGCTTCGTGTGCTTACGAAATGATCGTGTTAATCGTATTGGGGGAGGTGTGGCTATCTGGTTGAAGGACTATATCCCATTTGAACAATTCACTTATGAATTCTCATGTGATATCGAATTTCTCGTTATTCGTCTACCTGCTTTGAATGTGCCTTTATTGGCATTGTATATTCCTCCCATCTCTGCTTCCCGAAATGCTAAACTTATCATTGAATTTATAACCCACATAATTGATTTAATTTTGAATTTGCATCCTTCATGTGACGTCATTGTATGTGGTGATTTGAATCGCTTTAACCCAAATGATACATGTCTCTCACTTAACTTCGTGAATTCTTTCAATGGTCCGACGTACAGTGACGCCCAACTTGATTACATCTTGTTGTCGGAAGATCTAGTGTGTCAGTATAATGTCTCTGATTTCAACCCTTCCGATAAATCCAAGGTTCCACATGTATCTCTCCTCGCAACTCCCACTCGAAAGGTGACACAGACATCAGAAATTATCCGAAAGGTTCATGATCTCAGAAAATCGAATCTGGATGACTTTTGTAAGCTTGTGCAAATTACAGACTGGACTTTCATTGACGAAGTGAATTTATCCATCGATGATAAATTTATTATTTTTCACGATCTTCTTGTTGCTGCTGCTGCTGCTTCTACTATACCTGTGACTTTTGTACGTTGCACCGCCACGGAAAAACCTTGGATTTCGCCACTTATCAAGGATCTCATTAATAAGAGATGGGACGCATTCCGGAGACGAGATTTTTCTACTTGTAATCATCTCGAAGAGAAAATTCACTCTGTAATCTCCAAAGCAAAAATTGCATGGATGGACTGAGAAAATTGGATGCACCAATCTAAGGAGGGCGGTTAATCAACACAACTCATGCAAATCTCTGAGTCCAGTGATGTCATTAATATCACAATTTTCAAGTGTGCACACCGCTGTTGAGAAGATCAATCACCACTTGAGCTCCGTGTTTCTTCCAAGTAGTATTGTAAATGTTGACATTAAAAACTACAACTTAGAGGAAATGGTTCATTTAAACATCTCTCCTATGCATGTGTTTAGACTAATGGAAAAGTCCCGAACGAGCAAAGCGTAATGGGTCTTGCCTGTTGCCCAATACAAGTTTGCCACTCCGCTTTTGGCTGAGCCTATGGCCAAACTTTTTCAAATATCGATCGAGAACTCCTAAATTCCGAAGATAAGGGAAACTGCTTCAGTGACTCCTATTCCAAAAATTCATCCTTCCAAATCGTCTAAAGGCAGCCTTGATCAGGCCCATCACGCCCAATCAGTATCATACCATATCCTGCAAAGCTGATGGAAATTATAATAACCGACTGTCTGATGACGCGCTTCATTGAGTGCCATGATGAAAAACAATTCGTTTCCGACCAAAGCCTTCAACTCAGTGCGCTCTTGTTGCTATTGACGACTGCATCACTAAATTTATTGATGATTCAGAAACCTGGCCCTAGTCATCTCCTATACTCAAAGGCATTTACTAAGTTGAAAAGTGATATAATTGTTAACAGATTAGCAGAATGCCAATTACCTGTCAATTGTATCAAGTGGATCTTGAATTACTTGGCAGATAGATAGTAACACGTTTCTACAGGAACCGCGTGTAGCAGCTTCACCAGAGTTAATTCAGGAATTCCTCAATGATCAACATTAGGTCCTTATATATTTGCACTATCGATCGCTACTTTCAGGGACCTTTCTGAGAATTGCAATGTGTTTAAGTACGCTGACGATACAACTTTATGTATGGCTATTCTCATATCAAGAACGAATGATCACATTGTTGCGAAACATCAGAATCTCATGGATTGGTCTGACCAAATGGACTTAACGATCAATGCTTCTAAATGCAAGACCCTCTTGATCCCGAAACGAAATTTTCAAGACAACTTGAATTTGAATTTTCCTGACATTCCCATCGTTAACTCCCTTGACTTACTTGGAGTTCGCTTTAATTCTCGATAGACTTGATCTGACCACTTCGATAAGATAATTCAGTCTGCTTCAAAACGCATGTACATTATGCATGTTCTCAAGCCGTGTATCTCAAAAGTGAACTTCTAATTGTATACAAAACTTTTATACGTTCTATCTTTGAGTATCGTTGCCCATTATTTGCTGGATTGTCATGTGCTGACACTGCTCGCATTGAATCTCTTCAACACAGACTTCACCGCATCACCGACAGGCGACAACGCATGTCGAAGTGCCTGCCTGGAGCCTGCACAATTTCGTAGAGATGCATTGACTGATAAATTTTTTTGCCAGCCACATTCTTCACGAACTTTTGCCACCCATGTCTCGTGCGGGTCAATTTTTTGCTTCAGTAAATCCGTACTGTGCGAATCATGAACTCCTTTGTGCTGCATGCCAGTAGACGCTTTAATGGTTATTTTTGTCGATCTCATTGCTATTTTCTTCCTCGTGTCATTTATTGTGTCATTTCCTTGTATAACTTCAATGTAACTTCCGATTTTCATTTTAAAGAATAAATACGCATATTATTATTATTATTCAAACAGCAAGTCGTTGCAAGCAAACAGCGAGATGCAGCTGGTGTAGACTAGGCCTCAAGTTGCTTTTGGAGATATAGATACTAAGGTAGTTCAATAAGTTGTTCTTCAGAGGTAAGATGTCTCGAAGATACCTACCTGATGTTGTAAAGAATTGAAAACAGATATTGAGGAATGCCGCTTCCGCTCTTTAGGAATGCTTTCTAAATCAAGACTTTTCGCCATCGTTCCGATGTCAATCTCCCATAAGTCAACATTTCCTTTCGCCATATCGATTTCCCCACATGAATAAATTATTTTGTTAATGTCAACCTTATTACTGCTAGGGTCAGTTTATGGATTAGAATATGGGAATAATGGCCGCTTCCTTGAATGCAACCTTCACTATCAGTGATATGATTTAAAATTTCTATGTTAAATAAGTCCCATAAAGTAGTCTACTTACATGTAGGGCCTACTAGAGGTAGAATTGATATGCTATAGACATTCCGACACCAGTTTTTTTAATACATGTACAAAGAAAATTATAAAGGTAGCACCAGTGAACCGGACGTCATGATTGATAAGACCTAGAATGCTGACAATGAAATACTTCACAAAATCAACATTTAACGAAAAACTGGCTTGATTTAAAGTGACGAAATCTTCTCATGCTCTATCAGTAAATCGATTTGACAGATTCTGAGTAAGCCAGGCTTGTTCGCATGCTGGCATCCACTGCAAAAGACAATTAATTCTGAATAACTTACAGAGATTGTCGATGGAGCCTCTGGTGGTAAACCCTTGCGTCCGTAACAAACTTCAGCACCACCATAATAGGCAGTCGTGATGCCAGTAACAACGATTACTGACTTTCCAAAAAGTCCTTGTCGAATGAAGAATCTCCACATTTGTAAGCATGAAACAACTATTGGTCTACAATGTGAGAGCAAATTATTCATCATTCATAGGCATTCACGCTTTTGTCAATTATTACACCAGAAGGTCAATACTTATTGCATGTACTAACTAATTTGTAAATAATGACCTATTAATCGCGATTCTACATGTAATTGTAAGTTATTTGTTTAACCTCTTACCACAAGTATTCGATGTAATTTTCGCTTAGAACGCTACCTGATGTTTAAGAACTTGGAAACTGTATAGAAGCAAGTAAATTTAAGCACTAATGGAAGATAAAGTATAAAATTTTCAGATTATAGACTGAAGTGTAGAACATTATCGTTCAATCAGATCCTATTCGGTTAGATTCCACTCGGATTTTAGTATCTTTATACAGATTATTTATATTCTGTAGTTTGTCATCAGAATTCTAATCGTGAAATGACACCTAATCTCAATGTGGAAAGAATCGCTAAAGCGTGAGCAAAATAAAATCAAGGATTGAAAGGGGCCTTCAGAATTGCATGGTGATCGTTGCATTAATTACATGTGCTATTCCGTTGAATGTTATGCCTTTTACCGATGAGGTTATTCTAATCCAGCACTATTTGAATTTTCTTCATTATTTATTCATACACATTTCACTGTTGCGTTTATAGCATGTTCAATAAGATGCGCGCCACCGTACATAACTTCAAGACTGTTTATTCAATAAAATCAGGAACCATTTCAATGGAGAAGCTAGAAATTGCTTACTCCAGGAAAATTGCTTACAATTTTTATTTATTAATAAAAATTGTTTATATCGCGCACAATACAAAAGTTACAGGGCGCGCTCTTGGAACAGGCAAGCGACCGACGAAAGATGGGAAGTGTCAGGTCATTGTCCCTGGGAGGCTGTTCCATAATCACGATGCAGCAACGGCGAAAGCTCGGTCTCCCAGGCGAGTGAACGTTCGACGCACACTGCATGTCATTACATCATTTGATCGTAGATCATGAGAGCCATGACGGTCAGATTCAGTACCCTGCTATCTAGGCAAACCGGTGAGCTGACTTCCACACATACATTATTAATGCATTTCTAGATGCTACAAATATTTATTGAATAAATTTTTGGAATGAAATACTTTTTCTCAAAGCAATTTTTCTACCTATCTTTTGTTTTTGGTAGTGCCAATGAACATTTTGATGCTGCTAAAAATGATATTCTCATTTCACAATTTCTCGTCTCGGTCTGGAAGTAGAGCAAGAGAATCACAGTTTGTTCGACGTGAGTTGGACAGAAATACGCCGAAGTCAAAAAAGGAGTTGTTTGCGACTATCACTCGAGTCTGGTACCACACTCTGGTACAGTCTGGTGGAGTCAATGCCAGGATGCACAAATGCCATCATTGCTGCCTGAGGTGATAATACGAAATTCTGATAACACTTTTAGGCATCAAAAAGCTCGATGATGTACATGCACCTACTACATGTATCTTATAGTGTGAAGTGTACCTGCCTTGAAATTTTGAAGTTTCCGACATATGTATAACCTGTTTATGTAGAAACTGCTATCAATCGTTGTCATGATGATATACTTAAAGGTGTAGTGCGGTCAAATTTTCAACCTTGTCTCAATGGCTCCTTCATTCCATGTCTAGTCAATCTTGCTAACTTTGACGCACTTCTGATGTCCCAGTTAACCGCAATCATCAACTTTAGGAGACGATATGACGTCACATCTGCCAATGATTTGTTATTACACCACAGCTAGCATGCTTCGTGACGAAGCAGCTAGTATGAAGATCAACACACAGGGAGAAAATT
This sequence comes from Prostheceraeus crozeri, assembly GCA_907163375.1. NCBI lineage: Eukaryota > Metazoa > Platyhelminthes > Polycladida > Euryleptidae > Prostheceraeus > Prostheceraeus crozeri. The sequence continues at coordinate 183,628 of CAJQUW010007517.1, forward strand.
AACAGGAAGCAATGTGCTTCATTGACAGAAGGGTACTTGTTTATTTTCTCTGAACAGTCATACAAAGTCCCCAAAATGGCAGAATACTGGGCATACAAGTGTACTAACAAAACGGGCGCCTGAGAACCTTGTCTTCTACAGATCGTCGAAAGATAAGGGATTGAAAAAAATTAATAGTCTAATAGCATTAGACGAGTTCATTTTAAACCGACGAGGCATGTTCTGAACAATTGATCGAAAATGATAAAATAAATGATTTGAGATACTTATATGATGCTGAAGGAATATAGAAAAATCAGACAGCCTTTTTTCCACTTGAGTAAGGAAGATGTGCCATGCTTGAAAATGGGACGCAAATGTGTTACAATTTTCTTTCGCAAAACAGACAAATGAACACTGAATGAAAGTTGGACTAAATTAGAGTGGAGCTATCAACCACTTCTCGAGTCGAGCTAGAGATTTTTTCGGATGAAATGGATATGGATTTTGATAGCTTAATAAATGTAGCAAGTATACATTTTGGAATCTGACATCTAGTAACGAACAATCAGCTGTTGTATTTTGCCTATCGTAGGATCAGCCACACGTGATCAGCCACGTGTATCTCATTTTATTATCTTTCGATATACATCATTCAATAATAATTTCGTACTTTTTGTGCCATTCAGAGTTTTGTTTGCTTGCATACTACAGGCTCCCTCTATCAGCCAACCACAGCGAAATTCCTGTCTCGTGGATGGCGTTCTGCCTCTCAGCAAGCGCAGCGTGAATTGGCAGCTCTGACGTCATCATGGATCTTTGACATGAATTTGCAGGCGAACTACCGAACAGAGAAGTGGGAAAGTGACAGGAAATCGTCGTAGTAATTCAATGCTTCAATATTCAGAGATAAAATTCATTTCTGAAATTGACCGAACTACACCTTTAAACAACGTTGCATACAAGTGCCGTGATCAACGTTGCGTATAGAGTTGCCTTGATAATTGCTGTGGTAATTCGAATCATTCAACAGTAGCTTCCAATCCTGAACCTGGGGATTCATGTTATAGTATTTCGTTTGGAGAACGCATGTGAAATATGCCCACATATTGACCATCCTTCTTGCTAATCTCGGAAGGGTGTTTCAGTTTATCTTTCACCATTTGTACAGATATCATGATTCCTATTACATCGGCGTGTGGATTACTAATGATTTTTTAGATACAAGTTGCTCCGAAGCTTTCGAACTAATTCAGGAGATGAAGATACAAAAGATATGATCAATTCAAAACATAAATTTGTTGAATGCGGTTGACCGCCAAAGGACGACAAAAGTTGGATAGGGGAACTTTCAGCAATGGAGTAACTAAGGCCCCGTCCAGGTATTGGCAATGATGCTTGTAAGACAGATACAATCTAAGCTCGGTACGCTCCTGACTGAGTGGAAACAATGTTGGTGGGTATCCATATCAAGTTTACTTCAACATGTGGCTAATGAGCAGCATGATTTCCAGCGATTGCTCTGCGGTAGGGCCGACTTGAAGTCTAACCGCCAACAGGTAATGCTCAGATTTCCATGGTTTAGTGATAGATGAAAGACGAATTTGAAGGGAGATAACCATAGCATGGTGTCTAGATCGTAATACTTCCGAAATCTGCAGTGCAATTGTCTTTTATTTCGATAGTCAATTGAGAAGTATCAGATCATGATATCTGCGAATTCAGATATCATGCCAATGGACCTCCACTAGCTTGTTTAATCAAATTCAAAACGACAAATCTGAGGATCGGGTGAGAGCAAAAAAAAAATAATCCCGAGAAAGATGAGATATTAGAGATCAACACTAATTTACCCAAAAATGAAGACTAACATAACGCGTTTCAAACTGAGTCTATTTCGTGGCAAGCTGTATAAACCATGAGACAGGAGGAACAGAAAGTGATAACTGATAAAATTGCGGTTGAAACGCTGCGACCGACTTCGCCTATGTAAGAAAGCTCGGTAGCACTCCTTTCGGCTCCTTTTCCTACTTCATTGCGATGCAACCCCTGAGAAATGCGTTGCACTCACGCATAAAAATACATGAGGCGATTGTATTTACTGATACTTTACATGCGGCAAGTACGCTGCGATTCACTTCGTAGAGACCATGACTAATGAATGCTACGAGTACAATGCATAATAAATGCTGAGGCGATCTGCAAAGAAAGTATTGAGATTGGATTATGTGTCCATAGAAGTGCTGACACATTCCAAAAGACCTTTATCGTTAGTTGAACGACTACATGCCGTTGTTTAGTTAATTTCCCTCAGCATTGGATGCATGCATAGACATCTACAGTATGCAATGAATGATCATAAGTAGCTCCTGCAAAAAATTGATTAGTATACGTGTACATCTATATTTAGTAATTAGCGGCCGGTCACAAATCTCGTTCAGGATGCATGATGAACATGATGATGACATTTCGGGTCGCTAGCGACCTAATTAAAGTTACTATTTTTCGCGATACTCAGAGGGTAAAAATTGCCGTCTCAAGCAAGAGTGAAATATTGCGCAAGCACCTTGGCTTATAACTTTTGACAAACTATTTTCGATATAATGCTGCTTGAAATTAAAACCAATTACCAAAGATGTTGAGAATACCAAAATTTAACCTTACCACTCTTCGCCCTCTGCATAAGCTATTGTTGCACGACCTTTGCGAGATAGCGAAAATAGCCAAATTTGCGGAAGTTGTCTACTACCTGATTCTAACGAACAATAAAACTTGATTCATACACTCACAGTTCGTAATTTATGTACATGCACATCAATACATAAAAAGGACAAAATTGCAGTCAGCAGGCAAAAAATATATTCAATATATGACAATGATTCACAATTGAAATTATAACTTTGATGTTATATTTTCTCTTCTGATAGTGAAATGCACCTATAAAACGCTTACCGACTGTAGAAATGTACCGTAATAGGCTACTGTGTCGTATCAGTACCTTAATCAACCGGCAAAATCATTGATCAAAATGTGATAACCAATTATTTCTAACATTTTGTCATTTGTTTATTTTTAATTATTGCTAAATTTATCGAGGTAAGACAAATTCGTCTATGTAGCCGAGGCTGCTTCGTAGATAACTCGATGAGTTAATTTTATACTTATATTTCGGCTGTCACAGCCCTTTTCAAAGTATAGAGTAGAAAAGATTTACAAATGGAGTACAAAGCTATATAAAAATGTTCTACTCTATACTTTGAAAAGGGCTGTGACAGCCGAAATATAAGTATAAAATTAACTCATCGAGTTATCTACGAAGCATCCTCGGTTACATAGACGAATTTGTCTTACCTCGATAAATTTAACAATAATGCTGCTCAGAGAGAATTTTGATATTTTAATTATTGCAACAATTATTCCTTCAATGCATGCAGCAACAAAATATGGCCAATTGATTTCATCTTGTGCTTTGATGACTTCTCTCTATTGGAGAGTTTGATCAACTATCATTCAACAACTACATAAAATCAAGAAGTCGATCAGTTTTGTTTTTGCTTTTAACTTTACGCATCGGAGTGAATTTCTAACGTTTTCAAATTATACTTCATGACAATTTGCTTAATTCGCGGAGAAATTGAGGAAATATAACACATTGCATTGATGAAAAAAACAATTTACAAGATAAAAAGTTCTTTTTCATCGAGATCCAGAATATCACCTAATCAAAAGAAAAATAGCGAGGTCACAGCCTAAATAATTGCATGTATACTTCAATGTCCATTGTATTGCTACATTCAGCATAGCCCTAAGAAAACAGGTTGCCATCAAAATTTCTCACATTCTTTAAATTGCTATTTTTGAACTAATCATATTTTACTGAATGAAAGTTCAATGATGAAGAGTGATTTAGAATCTTCTATCTTCTACATTTTGTGCTTATAGCAATGTATACCAGGAGTATTATTGTGCGTCTGGTAAATATTACTGCAGCATGCATTTATACCATTCAATATGCTTCAAGTGAAGAGCTAACGTCGTGTGTTTTCAACACGGAAATTGATATTTCCGCCACGGCAGGGAAAATTGCTTCACAACCGGTCGATGCGACACGGGACCAGACCTACATGTACATCAATAGAATTTTCCCTTCAACTTGGGCAGTGAAAGGTTAAGATGCTGATATTCTATTGCCGAAGCACTTCGAATCAGATATCAAATCGTTACTTAAGTAGTATTCATATATCTGCCATTCAATGACTGATTCACCTGAAAATATCATATTTGCTTTTCATGGTAGTTTAGTCACTTACAATCAATGGATTCGTAAACCATAGTTGACTAAGAGCAAGAATAGTAAAATCTCTCACTGATCTGCTTCCGCAAGGATATGTTAAAAAGACAGTAATTTGCTTCCGTCGACAAAAAAATGCTTGACAGTGAAAATAGCATAACTTTGCAAAAGCGCTCGATTGTTCTTCGAAGACGGATTTTTAAAATCTGTACCTAAATTGTAAATGCCAGCATAAAACAGACCAATCTAACAGAAATCACAGCCTCTACCTGTGACAGATGTCAAGTTGAGCACAATATGCGACAATGCATAACAAATTCAGGCGTAGAAATACAACCTAAAGAAACTGATACCTAAAACGTGTTAGCTGAAGATGTCATTGAACAGGTATTTTATTGTATTTTCCCCATTTTACACATGCATGTCATCTCTTTATAAAATCTTAATATTCGCTTCCTCAAATTCGTGTTCTCGTGCTGGTAGAAGAACTGGGTAGTGAACCAATCTTAATAACATACAATCATTAACACTATTTAGAAAATGAAAAAATATATTGTCAAAACGGTAAGACCAAAAACAGAAAACCACGTAAAAACAGATAACATGGCGTTCTCTCTCTTCACATCATCAATTTGACCTCCAGCAGCGTCACTTTCACGACCTTTTCGCTTGATATGAGACTTAGAAACATTATCAGAATAATGCTCTTTATAGAAAGATTCGAAGTTGAATGAGTCAGCTTGCTGTGAGAAGTCCGAATGCATTTTTCGGGAGCCACGTCGTCGTCCATCCCGAAATGCCTCTGCCTCTTGAGAGTGGAAAGGCGACTCTGATGAACTTTTATCACTATTATGAAATGGCAAGAAAACACCACGGTCGTAACTTTTCCGGGTGACAGTATTTCCTAAAACCTGATATGCCTCCGATACTTCTTGGAATTTTTGCTTCGCTTCGAGTGTTGAATTCACATCTGGGTGATAAAGCTTTGATTTTCGAATAAAGGCATCTTTAACTTCTTTCTGTGAAGCTCTTTGTCCGATTCCTAAAACAGAATACAAGGATTTCGCGGTAGTGGAATGCGTCCGAACTATTTGTGCAAAACATAGATGCCCGTGTATGCGATTTCCTCTGTATAGTAGGGAATACATTTGAATCTGAAAAGTGAAGTTTCAGCAATTAATGGATATCATATCTAAGCAAATGTATAGTACGAGGAGCAAGAATAATGTTGTGTAATATGCAGAACTCAGTTCACATGCAGTTCGTTTCCTGCATCGCTGCACAACTCGAAAAATTCTTTTATGATTTGTTTCATCAAATTTAATTGCAGGCTCATGATTAATTGATTATTAAATTTATTCACTTGGCCAGCCGAGACACTTGGTTTAGGAAACATTGTACCATAGTTATTAGTTATTTTTTCATGGGACAAAGAAGAATAAATTTCCTAAATTTCATAGTTCTACTATGAAAGTGTGAAAATAACTAAAACACTCATTTGCAAGATAGTTCAATTATTTTCACAATTGATGCTAAAAAAGTGATATATACCATAGTAGAGCAGTTAATGCTACCTCGGTTATGACACATACGTAGCGTTGATGTCACGATAGAATGTTTATTCATGCTCCATTTGGTTTTCATTTGTTTACTAACCACTTCTTCTTCACTCTTCATCGGTATACCATTAGAAGAAACCAGCATCTGGCTTTCCGGAATTGAGCATCAAATTGTCCAGTTAATTTAACTTAACTTCCTAATTTGTGTTACTGCTTTGATTATCTTTGATGGCTTAACACTTGATCATCTTTGAAGCTTACATTTTGTAAGAGTCAATCTTAGAATACAATTAAGCAATTTCATAACAGTTTTCTTGCTCAATATGGCTCCACTAGTTCACCATCATTATGTTTGCAGGTCATTGATTGCTTCATCCGTGCTTCCTGTAAGCTCGAAAATGATTCTAGCACCGACTTCTTCATTGAGATTTCTCCTGTCCTAAACCTTCACTGTGTGGTTAAGTCTTCAATTAGGATTGCTATTTTATCGTGGTTTGTCAATCATGTGTCAATGCCATAATTACCAAATTGAACCTAAACCTAAACCTTCACTGTGTGGTTAAGTCTTCAATTAGGATTGCTATTTTATCGTGGTTCGTCATTCATGTGTCAATGCCATAATTATCAAATTGAACAAAGGAAAATTGCATCTTGGACTATATGCTCCTATAGCTGACTTGAAATCTGTGAAAGTAGCTGACTTTTGAATGGGAAGGTGAAAATCATGGAGATGGTCTATAATTTATCGTTGCCTTGTGCTGATAACTATGGTACAAAATATAGGTTTTCCGACATTAATGTAGAAACATGCAGATCAAATGTAGAATATGCAAATTAGATGTCACCTTTTGCAAATGAAATATTATTTTCAGGTCAAATGTAGACATATGCAGTATGAAATGTGGAAGTATAGAAATGGATGTGATCAAATGTAGAAATATGCAGATCAAATGTAGCTGCTCATCAAGAAATTGTGCAGATAAGTCATCAATCACTATAGAGACGATCATTTAGGATGATGGTTACATCCATTTCTATGCTTCCACATTTCATACTGCATATGTCTACATTTGATCTGAAAATAATATTTCATTGGCAAAAGGTGATATCTAATTTGCATATTCTATATTTGATCTGCATATTTCTACATTAATGTCGGAAAACCTATAGTCATACCATAGATAGACAGATGTGGTCTAAGTAGTAGTTATAACATAGACAAGCGTGGTGTATGGAGATTTATTTTCATAGTTTCAAAACATGAGTATCCTGCATAGATCACGAGCTTTAGCGAGTGATCTATGCAGAATACGAGTGTTTTGAAACTATGAAAAATCTCCATCCATCACACATGTCTATGGTATAACTAATTTGTACCATAGTTTTTATGTGCAACTGGGAAACTGTCTATGGACATAGAAGTAGATAGTAGTAGACTTTTTATGGTATTGTTAATTTCTATGCTCTATGGAACTTGTGTATGGAATGCATTAGATATTTTAAGGCCTACAGAGCATCAACGGAAATTTAAATACTCTATGCCACAAAATTCATAGCAACGTTGCCATGTAGCTTAATTTTAAATGTCAGTTATTTTCACAGTTTTATTGGGAGGTATTTCAACATGAGTGAGCAGTTCCATGATGATGCATATTGTTTTGCATCACTTACCGATGACGATATTAATGACTTGATCATTGAAAATCAAAGTAAAAACACTATTAAGAACACAAATTGGAGTCTAGGAATATATAACAAGTGGCGTGTAGAACGAAATGCAAGAAGCAATGAACAGATACCAGAACTATTAGATTATGCGACGCCAGAGCACTTATCATCATGCCTAGCAAGGCTAGTGGTTGAAGCCAGGCGTCAGGATGGCAAGGAGTACCCACCCAACACAATATACCTAATGTTAACCGGTTTGTTGCGACACATGCGCGAAAATGGCAGAGCCAGGTGGAACTTCTTGAATCGCACAGATGACAGATACCTCCGACGAGTATTGGAAGCAAAGTTAAAAGACCTGAGCAGACGTGGCATTGGAAGCGAGATAAAAAGAGATGACGCATTTACCAAGCAAGACGAGGAAGTATGTTGGCAGAAGCGCTTGTTTAGTTCTGACAGTGCAGAAAGTTTGCTACACACTATATATTTCTACAACAGCAAACTTTTCCACTTGCGTGGCTGTGACGAACACAGACGTATAAAGATTCATGACATTACAGTAGGAGAAGACAATGTGGGAAAATATGTTGATTTCACAGGAAATACTTCCAAAAATAGTCAAGGTGGTATGAGATCATTGGCAAAGAATATTGAGGCCAAATCTTTGCGATATTACTCTAAAAATGACGATCATAGACTCTTTGATTTGTATCAAGAGTACATCACAATTTGCAAAAGGCTGTTCGAGGACGACCCTAGTTGTGATGCCTTTTATCGACGACCGCTCACGAACATCATATATATATATATATATATATAATATATATATATATATATATATATATAATATATATATATATATATATATATATATATATATATGTATATACATATCACTAGTCGCTTCTCAAAGCAACCGATGGGGGTAAATTACTTGTCCAAAATTATAAAAAGTGTGGCATCGAAAGCCGAGTTAAAAGGCAGATTTACCTCACATAGTGGAAAAGCAACTGGCATTTCCCAAATGTATGATGCTGGAGTTCCTGAAAACACCATACAGCAGAGAAGTGGGAATCGATCGCTCGACTCATTGAGAAAATATAGCAGAAGCAGAAACAGTGCATTAAGTTTGGTTGCCTCTGAGGCTTTAACACCGAGACATTCTTCGGCATCACACCATGAGCACGATGTTGCAGAGCAGGAAAATCCTGTGTCCAGCAGCAATTCAAATGTCTTAAGTCATGAATTCGTATCAAGGAAAATGACTCCAAACGAAGATTTTGTTGTTCAAGGTGAACCTAAGCGAAGAATGCTGGTCGAGGCCGATGGTAATTCTAACATTATAAGATTCTCATTTCTATAAATAACTGTTGTAAATACGTGTAAAGAACTTTTGTAACTTTCATGCTTATTTCATAGCTTTCTTCTAATTTCATAGACTTCTTGTTATTTTCACAGTTTTCTTGTTATGTAATAGATAATGCATAGATTTGAGGTCATTATTGCAATAATTACCGAGAGCCGAAGGCTCGAGGTTATTATGGCAAATAATGACCGAAGAAATCTATGCATTATCTGTTATAATGCATGACTTTTTTCATAGAAGTCTGCACCAGGTTAATAATTTCCAACCAGGAAAATAATTACCTGCTTTGTGGAACTTATTAACCTGTGGACATAGAAAACCTTGCAAAATCATGCATTATTTCCACAGTTTTCTTGTTATTTTCATAGTTTTGAATAAAACTAGTAATGAAATTAACTAGTGAAATTAACTAGATAACTAACTAACTAAACTTAACTAGATAACTCTAGAATAACTAAAGTAGTGAAATTAACTAGATATATTTTCTTATGCGGCGCAAAGAAATAATTGATAACTATGGTACAAGGATATTTATTCTCATAGTTTCAAAACATGAGTATTCCGCATAGATCACGAGCTTTAGCGATGATTTTTGTGATAAAGTATTTTGCCTAATGAAATGAAGATATTAATGATTGGTGTGATATTCTGAATGCTATGTTCTCAGCTAGGATTTCTGTGGCTTGGGCTGTGACTTTTGATAGTCTGGTATCTGACCCACTAACCCAATGACATGTCTATGACCGATTTCTGTGAATGCGTTATTATACATGCATTATTGCCAATACATGCATCATATACCACTGATTTCAGGAGATACGTATATGATATTGCACTGATATCAGGAGAATACCCACTCAGATTATCCGAATTGAAATATCTATTGCTCCGAAGCGAATCTGAGGAGCAAGGCGATATTTCTATGAGGATAATCTGTCGGTGGGTGTTCTCCAGATATCTGTGCAATATTATAATGTATTAACCGACCATAGACCAAACTATGCCAAACCCATGACCAAACTAACCACATGTCTATGAGGTATTTCTCCTAGGAGAAATACCCACTCAGAATCTCCGATTGAAAACAATAGGATTACCATAGCACAGGTTAATACATAACAATATTATGAGATATCCATTTCAAATTCCTTCCTTCGAAGGATCAATTGCTCAATGGTTCGACAATATTCATTACGTTGGAAGCACTTTCTGGTTATCCTCAAATAAGCATGAGTGACTATAGTCAAGATTATCTTGCCATATCAGCACCTTTCGGGTATTATAAGTACTTGCAGATGTTTGGGATTTCATCCGCTCCTGAAATTTGCCAAAAGCGATTATTAGTTGATTTGTAAGGAGTCATGTGCTATTATGATGATACACTAGTTTACGGAAAGTCACAGAAAGAAAGTGATGATGGATTAAGGCAAGTGCTAAAACGATTGGATGGTTAAGGTCTTAAATTAAACGAATCGAACTGTAAAATCAGTTAGACTGAAGATACTTTTATGGGTCATGTAATATCAAAGGAAAGTCTAAAACCATTGCCAAATTGCGATATTAAATTTTTAATATCCAAAATGCAATGCTGAATCAAGATCATTTTAAGAATTAGCAGGATATGTTGGACAGAAGTTCATTCCTCATTTAAGTCAAATTGCTACACCTTTACGGGAAATAATTAAACTTGGTCATCATCTGATAAATTGAAAGCATTGATCACAAAATACAAAACCATTAAGATTTTTGATAGAAATAAATGTCTAAAAGTACAAACTGACGCATCAGGAATGGCTTTGGTGCTATCCAATTGCATCGAGAAAACTAACAGAGACAGAACAACATTACTCGCAGATTGACTATGAGTTCTTGGCAATTGTATTCATCTGCTACCGATCCTTAAAGTTTCTATTTAGAACAAACTTTGAAATGCAAACTGATAATGCACCTCTTATTGCATTCTTTCGTAAACGTATCAATGTTCTTCCTTTGCGCGTTCAGCGCTGGATGCTTGCATTGATGCTTCAGCTCTAAACTTGGTCTTCTGAAAGGTGAGCGCAATATAATAGCAGATAGTTTGTCTCGTTCACCAGTAGAATCTACTGCGTCAGAATCAGAAATGCAAGCATTTTTCAGTAAAAAAGACAAGATCATACCGAAGTTAATTCAAGCTATAAAGACTAATTAGAATAGAAAATCTCGTCAGGATACTAATCTATCACCATATTATACACTACGTGAGGAAATGTGCCTTCTTAGGAAGGATGGTGTAATTCTATTTTGCGACAGCGTGATTGTGCCTAAAAATAAGAGAAACATTGATAAGTCGTGTGCATCTAAGACATATCAGTTATCTAAAATGAAAGAAATTTTAAAAGAGTACTTCTTTTTGGCCAAAAATGGGTAATGACATGGAAATTCATGCAACATCTGTAGGATGCAATATCTTTACAAAACATGTAAAAGTTGCCCCTTTCTAATCAACAACTGTGCCCGGTCATTGTGATTTGATAGGAAGTGAATGGGTGGATGAGGCGGCTAATTGAGCCAGGAGTGAGGACCAAGAAGAGGTAGAGTGCTTATACGAGGTGGTCAAGAGTTGGTGGAAGAAACGGGAAGTAGTTGATGTGTGGTCGCATGAAAGATGTGGAAAGCTGTATGGTGAAGGTGTGAAGCATAATTTGGAGAGCAGTTGGTCCCGGGAAGAGAGTCAGTATGACTCGTTTGAGGTCTGGACACTCTCTAGAGTTGGAGGCGTACAGAGAATTGGGATGGATGGGTCCGGCTTTTGTCGTACGTGTGGTGAGGAGGTGTTGGAGTCTGCTGAGCATGTCATGGAGTGTATTGCTGGTGAAAGGAAGCGTGATGAGTTAGAGATCCCATGTAACAGTTTGTCTGTTTTATGTTGTAGACCGCAGGAGGCTCTGCAGTACTGGTAGTGGAGGAGGCGGGTGAGCCAATAACAGAACGACAACTGAAGCCGGTCATCCTTGGTGTACATTGGCAATTCATTTCACTGGTCCATCAAAGAGATTGCGGGACACGCTTCTTACTGTTGTTGTTTTATATTACCGTTTCCCGCCTCAGTTTTCTGTGAAAATGTCGTAATCTGACCCACGATTTTCATACATTAGATGTTTTTAAGAAATGTTGCGCGAATATTTCAGAACACTTTTAAAGTAGAAATTATGTAAAGTGATCTTTAAAGGATAATTGAGGAACATGGGAGTTTCAATTTTTCTCAAAAATATCAAAAATTATCTTTTTATTAAAAAATGATTTTTGCTTTGATCACAAATCGTAATCAGACCGACGGTGCTTTGTAGAGGTTTGCCCGAATTCTTGTCACTTACAAGAGCTATGATTCAGCGCAACTAAACAATGGATGATTGTGTTCACACAGATATAAATTGTCATCTGTCAAAGAGATTCATTTATTCATAAATTCTTCGATAATAGTCCGACAGCTAGAACGAGTTTCTGCAGGGAACGAGGCCGAAAGTGAGACTTCCACAGAATGATGTACACCCTATGCCTACTTCGAATCGGTGCGTCTGCCGAGTTCTAGTGAGTTCCTCTTCTTGACAGACATGATCAAAGAAAAACACATGTAAATCCAATGGGTCGCAATTTGCAGTTTTTGGCTAAAATGAAATTTTCTATGTTTTCTCGGATTAAACGAAAAATACTAAGCCCAGAGTCACAATTTTTGGAATGGAATGTCTTCAGGTCATTTCCTTTCATGTTCATGAACCCTTGTCTATGAAGCTAAGCACATTTAGATTTTGCGAGCCTCTTAATGTCAGCAAACACAAACATTTTGAGCAACTTCATCCGCATTCAACCACATTCTCACATACATTGCCGATTAGATGCATGATAATAGCACATGCACATCATAGGAAATGACCTGAAGACATTCCATGTCAAAAATTGCGACTCTGGGCTAAGTACTTTTCGTTTAATCAGAGATAACATAGAAAATTTCATCCTAGCCAAAAACTGCAATCTGCGTCCCATTGGATTTACATGTGTTTTCTTTGACCATGTCTGACAAGAAGAGGAACTCACTAGAACTCGGCAGACGTGTCGATTCGTGGCAGGCATAGGGTGTACATCATTCTGTGAAAGTCTCACTTTCGGCCTCGTTCCCTGCAGAAGCTCGTTCTAGCTGCCGGACTATAATACCACAACCTGTAATTAGACCGACAGGTAAACAGACCGACGTCGGTCTAATGACAAACTGTCGGTCTGATTACATAACTTATAATTTTTATACATATTCTCTACAATGAAGCTTGAAATATATAACCAGATTTATTGCACATTCTCTATAACAAATAACACGATCATAGTGGTTCCATGATCGATGAATGCGCGTCCGATCGCTGCTGTGACATTGTTACTCATTCGGAACATGGTTCATTGAAAACAGTCAATTGTTGTAGGCGCAAGATATCTATGTTGTCTGCACATTCCAGTTACTGAGTTTGCTATGAGAATTGATTTACTTCACGTGTCGCGGCAACTATTAACATTTCATTCGACCACAGAATTATTGTTTAATGGTATCACTTTGCTAGAAGTGCAAACTGATTCAAACAGATGGCACATGCAGGAACTTAATAAGTGGGCAAAAAGAAATTTTTAATACCTTACAGAGATAGGAAAAATAGTCGTGCGTCGCTTGCGGATTGCTCTGAATTCCTTCAAAATGCTCCGATCGCCTCGATTCCTTCAGATTCGAAGAATTCACATCATTGCGCAAAAGATTTCTCGATAATGTTGGGTCTTCCAATCATTTTAAAAACGTTAGCAGGCGCATGAAAAACCGTTCACAAACTTCTCTGAAGAACTTGACATCGTCTGTCTCTTTGCTGTATGATCCGGTTGATAACAGTCACTGAAACTTTGCACAATTTGGCGTGTTTAAGGTTGAACTGGCTGTTTATTTTTCGATTGCTATGTTATTAATCAGGAGATTGTGCCATTTCATTTGCGTTACATGTTCCAATACTTCCCTTCTAGTCAAACGGAAGAAGAGACGACCTGTCTAATTCTGTGCATTCGACATTCAACGTATGTTACGTGCACATAGATAGCGTTTGCATCAACAATCATGCTAGAAGATATTCTGAAAAGAGAGCAAGATCAACTAACGTTACAACTAACTTTCAACTAACTGCGTTACATGTTCCAATACTTCCCTTCTAGTCAAACGGAAGAAGAGACGACCTGTCTAATTCTGTGCATTCGACATTCAACGTATGTTACGTGCACATAGATAGCGTTTGCATCAACAATCATGCTAGAAGATATTCTGAAAAGAGAGCAAGATCAACTAAACAGTGAGAAGCAAAAGCAGGCCATTCCCAATCAACGGATAAACCAATTCTACAAATGGATTCCAGTCTGCATGTCTGTCAAAAAAAAGAACGAAGAAAGTCGCTTCACGTTATCAAATGTTCAAAATAAAGACTTGGATATTTTTCGGTACGGGCATGCCTACATGGTATTTTGTTTTTGCAGTAGCTTTGTTTAAATGAAGATGTTCATCAACGTCTTTGTCTAGGAGCTTTTCATTTTCTTATAATGAAATCTTTCTTAAGGTTCTACTTTAGCACAAGCATAGCTATTGCACTCTAGCATTCGTCGAGACCAAAGGTCGAGGATTTGCACGATTTCAGCACGCTGTCATACTTAGACACTTCAATCAACCATCTAGAAAATTAACTACATAGGACGGTTCAATCTATTAATCTTGTCACTGTCATTCAATCTGAAACAGAGCTGCCGACAGAACGCTAAGTTAGCGTCCTCATAGCGCTAACCACTCTGATAATAATTATTCGACTTCCATGGCTAAAAATAGCAATGAAGTGCACTGACTTGCAAATCGCTGAATTAGAGAGTTGTAGTGAACGCTACCTTTGCGTAATCATAGCTCTGTTTATCAAAATATTTGGCAAGTACTTCAGAATAACTCTATGCTTAACCATTGTAAATATCAATTGTTCTGTTTCTATGTCCTGAAATATACATTTCCATACAACAGCAGTGCAATAAGAACTTTTGACAGCCAATGTAGCGATAAATTCTTCTATAACATTTATTGCAAGTTGAGGGTCATTTATCGTCCGTCGAGCAATAATAATTTTTATTCATCATGATAACGGTAGCGGAATTGATTGCTCACCAGCTGTGACTCAGACATTGTATCAATCAAGTCAGAGTTTCTAGATTTACATGTTCTAATTTTGTTCAAATTATGGAAATTGGCATGAATATAGCATGTCTTGATTTTACTTATCTCTTCTCTAAAGCAATTTTAACTCTACATATGCACGTGATTTACTTATAGTCATTCTGATTGTGTCATGAATGGTTTAAATTCAACAAAAAATCCAGTTTTTGGCATAGCCTACTACATATAGGTCTACATGTATTGATGTCCGTGAAATATCGCTTTCCCATTTAGACTACAAAATATGCTATGCATATATGTTGGTTAATACATATTACTTTAACGTTTTAACATTCGGCCTACTAGAGTGAGCTGTCTCTTTGCTTTTTTGCCTCAATGAATTCAAAGTCGTCCGGCATTTTGGTAGATTTAGAGATAATAATATTGTCTAAAATCACACAGATCCATTAATATCTGATATATAATTATTTCAATATTTTTGATTTTCAGGACCGAAGCAATAAAAGTGTCCTGAAGCGGTTTCTTCCAGTTCAATTATAACGTACGTGAGTGGTCGCAAGATATAACGGAAACCCATGTGTTGGGCGTTGAGAGCACCTATTCATGCTTAATAATTTGTATGCTAGTCATCACTCTGTTCTATCTGTCTTTTGAATATAAAATGATAGAAGTATTGATATTATGCTTGTTCCTTTTGCGAAAAATGCATAAATTGTTGAGGGTCTGATAAAATAATTACTTTTGATGACATCGAAAACAATTCAATGGTCTACAAAAGGATGGCGACGTAAAAAGACCGACGGCGGTTGTTATCAGACTGACGGTCAAACTTACGAAAATCAATGAAATTGAACAATGGTTTGACTCTCGTATAGAAATTCCCAATCTACACCTAAAATTACCCCATTATACAAGGTGTCCCACAAGTCTGGACACATAGGAAATTATGAGTTTTTATGTGTGCAATGCATTTGTACGTAAATCCTTCTGATTAACATCTTTAACTTCAATGTCATCAGCGACAAATAGCTGTGCAAATGAACTATCTATCATTGTGTTCAGAACATGTGACTAGTACTCGGTATTGTCATATAGAGGTTGGCTAGTCAATCGCATTTCCATTTCACGTCTTATCAGCGAGCATGCCATTGACAATTGAAGAGCGCATTGAAGTAATTTTGTTGGTTGGGAATCGTAGCACGAGAGACGCAGCGGATTTGTTCAATCAGAACCATCCTGAACGCGAGCCCATCAGCTTCAGTTGTGTCGCAAAACTTTTGAGAAAATTCAAGGAGACTGGCAGTGTGCATGACAAACCCCGGTGTGGCCCTCCCCGACGAGTCAATGATGAAGATACCGGTACAGCAGTCTTACGTGCATTTAGCAGAAGTCCGAAAAGATCCATCCGCCGTATGTCCGCTGAAATCAACATTTCAAAGTCAAGCATCCATCGCATTCTGAAACTCCATAGCTGGCATCCATACAAATTGCATTTGATGCAAAAATTATCGGAAGACGATCCAGACAGAAGAACTGAATTTTGTTCCTGGGCGATGAACAAGTGTGAAGAAAATGACAACTTCCCATATGAAATTTTATTCACTGATGAAGCCAACTTTTACGTTTCTGGAGAGGTTAACAGACAGAACACACGCTACTGGTCATCAAGCAATCCTCACTGGTTTGATGGATCCAAAGATCAAGGAACCAGGCGTCTTATGGTGTGGTGTGGTATCTGGAAAGATCAGGTTGTTGGTCCATTCTTTTTTGAGGACACAGTACGGGGAGAAAATTATTTGAGTCTGCTACGCAACGAAGCACTACCAAGTCTACCAGACGACGGTCCTCCTTGGTTTCAACACGATGGTGCCCCGGCCCATTACTCGGTCATTGTTCGTGAATTTTTGAATGAACAATTTCCTGGGCATTGGATTGGTCGAAGAGGAACGGTTGAATGGCCGCCAAGAAGTCCAGACCTTTCTCCGCTTGACTTCTACCTTAGGGGACACTTGAAAGCTATGGTGTATTCCGAAAAGATTCAAGACCTTTATCATTTGCGATGGCGCATACAGGAAGTCTGTCAGCAGATTACCCCAGAAATCATTCAGCGAGTCTTGATGGAGTGGAGATATCGACTGGAATTGTGTGCTGTGAACGGTGGTGGACATTTTGAACACATCCTTTGACTTTCATGCATTTTGTCCACTAGTATTTACTTTAACATTGAATAAATGATTAATATGAATGGAATATGCGATTTTCTCCTATGTGTCCAGACTTGTGGGACACCCTGTACATGTAGAAGACATCATCAAACATTAATGACTTGAACTTATTGACCAAAAATGGCGCGTATTAAATGAGAATCGCCCAGATACGTTGTTTACAAGATAGAATGAAGTAAGACTTAAAACGGACAAGTTTCTGGACAACCTATTACAATAGATATTTTCTGTAAACAACGTATTCCTCTTCTTTCATGAAAATGAAATATTATGAAATACAACTATACATCACTATAGTCTACAACTAAAGCATCGGAGTGAGTTCACCTCAATCAGCTTCAAGGTTCAATCGCATGCTGCTGTATATTTAAACAGAGTTAACAATGTTGAAGTATCACTGCGGTAGTATCAATGGGTCAATGCAATGATCGCCTAGTATTCAGAGATGAAGGTTGAATAGGATAAATTACATAATGATACATTTTTTATTCGGATCACTTTTTGTGCATCCATAGTATTTTATGAAAACCAAATAGTGCATTAATTAGATTTGAATAAATATTTTGCTATATTTTGTGGAACGAAGACGTCTTTTTAATTTCTCGCATATCTATTACACTGGTGTCAGAAGAAGGATATATGGATGGTGACATGGTTCCAGTAAGTTCTATTCGTGTAAAGCCACCTAAGTTAACAGAAGGATTTCCTTTATCTATCTACTTCACCCAACTAGAGGATTATTTCAGAATTTCAGAAATTAACGACGATAGGCACAAATTGGCAATTTTTCGTATTAGTCCGGGAGCCAGCGTGAAGTTGTGCAGGGAACGAGGTAGTACATAAAACTTTCACATAGCATAGTACACCTCTAACCTACTGCAAAACTTCGCGTCTGCCAGATCAGATCATTTGCTTTTCAGAAATAGAGATGATAACACAATCCTATGTATTTCCAATGGTAAAATTGTGACATTTAAGGTGTTGAGTCCATTTTTTCGAATTTTTGCTCATAAAAGTTACACAAATTGGTATTTTGTTGAACTGGTTATTATAGAAATCATCTACAGATCATGATCTTTCAAATGAGTTATCATTCAGTGACAGAGGATGAAGTAAAGTGTACAAACAGACACTTTTCGTTAAAGTATATCAACAATTTTCCTGAAATTTCTATGTTAAAATTTGCAGTTACACCAACGAAAAGTGTCTGTTTGTACACTTTACTTCATCCTCTGTCACTGAATGATAACTCATTTGAAAGATCATGATCTGTAGATGATTTCTATAATAACCAGTTCAACAAAATACCAATTTGTGTAACTTTTATGAGCAAAAACTCGAAAAAATGGAGTCAACACCTTAAATGTCACAATTTTACCACTGGAAATACATAGGATTTTGTTATCCTCTCTATTTCTGAAAAGCAAATGATCTGATCCGGCAGACGCGAAGTTTTGCAGTAGGTTAAAGGTGTACTATGCTATGTGAAAGTTTTATGTACTACCTCGTTCCCTGCACAACTTCACGCTAGCTCCCGGACTATATGGGCTTGACGGGCCCCGAATATCAAAATTCTTAATGAAGACAACACTGCCAGATAAATTTGACGATGTGAAAATAAAATTTCTCTCACTGTATGAATAATGTGATTCAGAATAAACTAGATTCGAATATTTTTTGACGCAAAGCAAGATTCAACTGAGACAGCAATGCAATTTTCTGAACGCTTGAATTTTTGTGTTCGAAAGCTCATCCTAGCATTGACAGAGATTCAAATGAAAAATTGATCACATCACAACTGAAAAGAGACTTGTTGAACCATAGAATAAAAGTGGAAAATTTATCAGTATGTACAAATCTTGTTGACTTAGTGAAGGAATTGAAGCGGCTTGAGGAAGCGTACTGCATTGCGGAAACAGTAAAAGTCAATTGCATTTCAAAGGAAGTCTCATTGGAAACCAAGATTGAGGAAATGACCAATCATCTATCGGTACTAGCAGCCAAAGTAGATAAGTTTGGGGAGGAACGTAGCCGAAATAGCAGATCAACTGTAGTCACTTGTTGGAATTACGGAGTTGTCGGTCATTACAGACGGGAGTGCAGAGAACCGCTATCTCAATGTGAGAATTGTTCAGGTCGCCACTTATCTAAATTTTGTCGATTTGCAAATCGTAGGCCTACTGGTACTTTAGTGTCTAGAAACAGACACTGACAAATGGAGATGGTGAGTTCACTTTCTGCCTCATCTTTTGTGATTATGTCGGAACAAATACTTGCGTTTGTAATGACAGTGAGAATGAGTCGGGTTTGCATGAGTTCAGTTCAAATAAGAAACCTAATGCCAATAAAAGTGCTGACTTTGAAGTAACTGATTTTCCGGTATGTGTGAGCAATGCTGATGATGAAAATTTTATTGAGAGATGTGATGATTATTCGAAAAGCTGTTTAGACGAATTTTCTGTTGAACGTTTACTCCTTATTGATGATAGCAAACATTTTGCCAGTATCAGGGCTGCCACTCTTATCAAAAATAAAAACCTGAAAGTCAAATCGGAATGAGCCCCCCTAAATTACGTAGTCGTGGGCCCTTCGAAATAAGAAACTTGCGATCACTCGATATCACACAACCCGGCAAGTTTTGCAAGCGTTCAAGCAGAAGTTGGGTCTGTTCTAATAAAGATGCTTCTGAATCCTCACAGATAGCAAGTAAATGTACAAAATTACTGCTTCAACAAGGTGCACTAGAATACATGACTCGAACAGTTACTATTTTCTGGAGAACCGTTTTTTCAAAGGTTGGACTGAGTATACTACAAAGACCCGTCTACCTGCCCCCAATGCAAAATCAGCATGAGGTTATTGAACGATTGACGATTTGAGCTTGATGTAAAGACTGCATATTATCGAAGTCTACATGCAGGCCTATGGATATTTTGCTTAACTGTTTCAAAGACGACTTTCTTCATTTCGTTCAAAAATTTTACATTCAAATTTATAATGCACTATTCTCGTGCAGCTTTGTCATTTTCTATTAATCGTGCCATGACGTCACACGGTGCAAGATCCCGTCCTTATTGTGAAGAATTATCATGAAACCACTAGGAAATTGTTGTCAAGGTGTTCGACGCCTGGAAGACTGCTTCAGCAGAGCGGTCTGGTCACAGAAAATATCTTCATTCAAAATCCATGGTCAGCGCGGTCTAAATGCATGGGCAGGCATTTCCGTAAGCCAATTTCTTTGGAAGAGCCATTATTCTTTCGAGAAATCGAGAATGTGAGTCAAAATCTTCCTTTCTATGCTGTATAAAATGTACCGAATGTCATGAAGGATAGGAATATCTTCATGCAAGATGGAATGCCAGCGCACTACTACAGACCCATCGCTATTTATTTAAACAGCAATTTTCCTAAATCTTGGATTGACCGTCATAGGAGCCTTTGGAATGGCTCACGGTACCACCATATTCAATGCCTTGTGACTTTTTCTTTTGGACACGTTTAAGAAATGGTGCATTAGAGTCATCCTATGCATTTGGATGAACTGGAAAACAAAGCTTTGCACCGTTTTCTGCAGATCGACGAGCGATTGCGTGGAGATATGCTCTTGCGCTGTTGACTGAAGAATTAGATTGCGTTCGGGCAAATGGTGAGCAAGTAGAAAAATGTTATGGTCGTACTCGTGTTAGCACCTGTTTTCCTTTGAATCATAATTAACTTACAGAAATTAATCATTGAGCCGCTAATTGCCATTGCATCAACAACTTTGAAATTATCACTGAGAGTCCGCAACGTTACATAAACAAAATAATTCTGAATCAATGTCACACAGAATAAATTGACGACTAAAAACTATCGCATTTTCTCAATATGAGAAAACGGAGTTCTATATTGTGCCCAAACATTACACATTACAGAAGCCATGCAACTTAATATAATATTTAATCTGAAATGAGATGAGAGCAACATTTGATGCAATCCATTACGGGAAATACTGACATTTCTGGATTTTTAGCCGTCATCAGTGCAGCATACCTGTAAAGAATCAGTAACTCACATGTAAACAAATCATCATCCGAAATACAGACATATACAATTAATGAAATACATGCGGTTCAAATCTCATTCTGCAGAGATCGTTTCCTAAATTTGAAATCTGCAAACACCAATAAAAATAGCTAATTGGTGTTCGCAGTTCATACACGAAGCTGAGCTGCCGGATTTCCAAGCACATCCACCTACCGATGGGTCTGTGGAGTGAGTTCCTGATTTACTTCACTGATGGCTTTGAAAGACACGTTTTGGAGAGCATCAAAGCAATCAGAACTCAATTCATAATAAACTCCAAAATTACGTATTACAACTTTATCGTTAAGCACTCCCACAAAAAAATTTACCCCTTTGCAGTCTCAAAAGGGCCCCTTCACAATCTAAAATAGTTCAAAATCCAAATTATTTGTTCCTTGGCAAAACATTTTCTCACTACTTACTTAAAACCGGAAGAGTGGCAGCCCTGCTTGATATAATTAGTGTAGTTTGGGTGTCCATGACGTCGCTATTAATCTGAAAGTAGCATTGTTGAAATTATCAAGTAAAAAAGTTATGAAGAAATTTGAAAGCTTGATGAGTGCATAACAAAACAGTGTAGCAGAATAGGAAAAGAGGAATCCAAAAAGGAATCCATGTTATGACCAATGACATGTTCACTGGTGAGAAAGGGTACTTAGAGGATAAAATAGAATATATGTTCAGCATCCGCGTCTAGATCCACGTCTTGAGCTAAAGTGAGTTTTATTCTGGCATCATGTGTGTGGTGTGGCCAATCATTACCTGTTTGGCTCTTTGACGAAGAGCAAAGTGAAAGTTCGCAATATACAAAAATTCACTGATCGAGACTTCTACTTTAAAGCAAGGCCTATTATAAAACGTGGAACTATAATGAATCTCGGAGAAGCAGTTTCTACATTGGATGTTTTTTGGGGAGTGCTATTCATGCTTTCATAAATGTAGGCCTATGTTTTCTGTAAACTTTCAGATGCGGAGCAAGTAAGTGAGCAGTTTAAATAGCAGTTTTCATGTACATTAGTTTTGACATTGAAAAGTATTACATGATAGTTACAGGAATGACTAAATAGCTCATTACTGTTGAAATATTGTTTTGAATTCAGAATTGGAAAGGCTTTGTTGTGCGGAAGCACACGAAGCGCGAGCGAGACGAAGAGATGATCTTCATTGGAATGGTATGAGTATCATCGTGAATGAAAGTCGTGGCATTTGATTGTTGCGGATGTATTCCACTCATCATTTTCATTTTTATATTGATGGAACACTAGCGAGTGTTTGAATTGCATCGAGCTTGTTTATCTATTGATTTACTAACGTATATGTTGTGCCGTGCTTTTTCAATTTTTATATCATTTATTTATTTATCCATTCATTCATTTATGTATAAGTGCAATTACATAGAACATTTAAGAATCATTTGCATTATTGTCATTATTTTGTTGATCTGATTTTGTGCAGTGGTGGCGCGGCATATTGTGTCGTACACGAACTCAGAAGATGCGTGACGAGGAGCTGATGTGGCTGGGGATGGTAAAAACCCATTGCCTGAATAATCTTGCTTTAAACTCTGATAAGAGACTGTAGGAATGAGTATTTAAAAATCATAGATATGCTTGTACTTCATAAATTTACTGGATGACATTGAAATTCATTATCGTTTACTAGTCGTTTTCAAATAATCCAGTCGGATATTTTTTAACCGGAGCAAATCTGGTGCAAGAAATCAAGGTAGTAAAGAGATATTTCTATCGATAGATCGCGATTTGCGACGTATCGTTGAACGCTTACTTACAAGATTTCGCCTCAAGTCTTATGAAATTCTCGAGGCAATTGCATACGAGATTCAGTGAAATATGACTGATGTCAGGACGGATATCTAGATATTTTAATTCAGCTCAATTTTAAGTAGGGGAGAATGTGATGAGCCAAAATTCACGTGCTCGAAAATTTCAATTGCTACTGTATATTTAAACGAAGTTGAAAATGTTGAAGTATCACTGCGATAGTATCAATGGGTCAATGCAATGATCGCTCAGCATTCAGAGACAAAAGTTGAATAGGATAAATTGATACATTTTTTATTCGGATTACTTCTTGTGTTTCCATGGTATCTTATGAAAACCAAATAGTACATCAGTTAAATTTGACTACATATTTTGCTATATTTCGTTGAACTTTTTCTTAATTTCTCGCATATTTCTATTACAATGTTTATTACAAAGAACAATGCCTTGAATTCAATCTGCTAAAGATGATCACTTCTAAATTGACACCTGTTGATTTATCCAAGTGATCCAAGCGTGAAGAAAATACTAGAATCAATAATCTTTCATATAATCATTTAACCACGAGTGATAAAATTTCAAAATCATGCACCGGTCGGAACGGTACATCTTGGACATTGAGTTCAACACATATTTCTATATGTGTGCTAGAACTTTTGAAGCATAAATCGCATGTACCGGTAAATGAGAATCTACAGTATAGTAATGGATAACTTGTATGACTGCTTGAGTGTGATGATCTCTGTGATGCAAAATAATTTATATGAATACCAATTATTGACGTGTCAGTGAGAAATCCGATACTATTGGATAGTGGTGATGCTTAATCAACTTTGTTGACCGGCAGGCCTGCCAAGAAATCCATTTGCAATACAACTCGTTTTGTTTTTGCTCATGGATTCTGGGACATAATGTAGCTACCGCGTTACGGCGAATAGGAATTTTCGAAGCCATATGTACAATTCTGGTATCGCAGCCATCACGCCGGCTGAGCAAGTAAAACTAATTGCCTGTTAAAGTAAAAATGGGATATTGTCTTCAGTAAATAAAATGTCTGAGATTTTTTCAGAATGCTGTGTTAGGAGCACAGATTTAGAGAGGAACAGATGAACTATTTACACAACTGCTTGAAGCCGGTAAACACAGGACGGGAGAGACACTGGTTTGCGATAGACGGGCAAGAACAAGTCGCGATATGATTACAGCGATGACTGCTGCAGGATAAACATACTTGAATAGCTGTCATTTTCATGTTGTCAAATGATTTATTTGTCAACAAAGTAAGCAAGCTCAATGAATTGTGTCACACCTATTAATTAGTAAATAAAGTACCCAAGATATTGAACCTCTTAGATTAAGCCATTCATCGCAGAATGAAAATTTTTAAAATGAGAATATATCCACACCAAGTTAAAATCAGTGATCAATAATAAATTGCTATTATCAGAAATAATCGCTATTAAAGTGAATGCTGTATCAAGCAAAATGTCTTTCCGTGAAAATAGTGCATTTATGAGATATAGATATTTCAAACTTACCAACGTTTTCCTGTGATAATGTACATGATGATGTGCAACGAAAACAATCGGGGACTTCTATTTCCATGTTTTATTTAACCCTGAAGAGCATCAACTTGGCAGCCTCCTGCCTCGACTGGACATCCTTTGAAAATATGTTTCTTTCAAAATATATTTTCCCATACTTTAACAATCGAAGTCGAATGAATCGGAAAGCAATTATTCATATAAGGGACGTTAGGTGATTGTTTCTTAAGGCATCATTATCAAAATAATGGTCTGTCAGCTCTGGGAATACAGTATCAACGTTGATCTTGTTCTGGACAAAATGCTCCACTTTAATGTCCAAGTTGCATCCTGTAGGGAGAGTGGAGGCATTCCATACTCCAGGAAACAATTATTTGAAAGCAACTTCAGTCACTCTAATTATGGTAAATACACCAAAACTAGGTGACATCAGACCACCTCGCTGCTTCCTACAAAAAACTCTGCGCATGGGAAATCTACTGAATCGGAAAATAAAGTCGCTCGACATACATAGCACGCAAGTCGTTCTTTGATGCTGTTATTTACAAAACCTGCAACGTAATATAACACAGTGAGTCGCCAGTCATCATCCATTTTATGCAAATCCATCATCCAAAGCGAATGAAGGAATTCAGTGTTTCCAATTCATTTTGATACCGCCTCCCTTGTTTTCTTTCGTGATTCTATATTTCATTCTTAAATAATGCAAAAGTTAGACCTCCAAATTGCTGGAGTTTTTTATATCCATCGTCGGCAATCATTTTATCATGAAGGACTTTCAACAGGGAACTTATCACTTTAGAAGAGCGTCTTATTTTCTGTGATTTACATTTCAGACGCTTGCGTAGAACAATACATTTACATCTAAAAATAATGTAAATACTTTTAGAAAATGGCATGCTGATGAATTTTAGTTGTTACTTCTGTGCTAGAATGGAATATTTAAAGGGAATACAATATTCGAATATTTCGATACTCTGTTCGTACACTGAGGAACACAACATGAAGTCACCATTGCTCCAGAATTATCATGAAAAAGTAATAGGTCAGTTTAGGAACAGCCCACTTATTACGATATGAAGTAAACACCTGTGACGACTTATCATTTAATTAAATCAAAATTCTTGTTAAGCAGCCATACAGAAATGCTGTTGAATGATGTCGACATTAATTTATCTCAACATGGACTTAGCACACATATATTACATAGACATTATCATAATAATCAAATTGTCAAAAGCGTGAGATGTTATCGTCTCAACGCGATACGTATTCCATCTGGTCAACACATTTCTTGCTTGTCTATCGCAAATTGTCATCAAAGTAAACACCGATCGGCGGGCTTCAACGCCGTCAGCGTAAATTAGAGAAAGCAGTTTATCTGTTCCTCTCTAAATTTGTGGTTAGGAGTCGCTTATATTCAAGAGCCAAATAATTTGCTTCACTTATCAAGAAATTACTAAATTCCTAAAGAAATTGAGGGGACGAAGCAAGAACAAGTTTTGATGCATTCTGATACATCATACATCGTCATGTTGAGTGATTTGTATTCGTATAGCGGAGAAATAATTTCATCTCAGCCGCTGTAATGGAGGGGAGACCAATAATACACTAGCTCAGTCAGCGCAATAGACACAGTCTACCATCATGCAATAGTGCAGCACGAAATAATTCAGTAATTCATCAAGTCCAGACTGCAAAATCACAGAAAATGTTGCGCTGCATCAAAAGTATTTTAATTTACTGCTGCAATCTAAATTAAATACAACATTTTTTGCATACAATTGGTAGGCAACATTATGCCTCGTACCACTACGCAGTCAGCTGTTTCTTTTAAAGTCGTCTAGATTTAAACAAGAAAAGTATTCAATAAGATTTTTAAATTTCTCTATTAACATTATGTCAAATTTAACAGCAACCAATCTCTCGTTCAAGAGCGCATACAGTCAATATTTCCTAGTGACAGCAAGAAATGAAGATGGATGGCATTAGAAAGTTTAGTGGAAGCCTCGTGTCAACTTTCGCTATGACATTTGTAGTAGAATTTGATTGCCATTGTTTTAATGTGCGCGAACACAAGTAAGCAATCTCTGTAAAAATAATGTCCTTAACCTTGCTTCAGCTACTTGGAAACTGCGAAATTTAGACCCATAGACATCGGATAACATTATTAGGATGTATTAGGACCCAATTAAAAAGATGACGTTGAATCAACGGTGAAAAAACGTTGATGTTCAACGAGATTTTGGTTGATAAACGGTTGATTCAACGTTGATGGATGGTTGATATCGTGACGCTTTGGCCGCTGATATAACGTTGATTCAACGTTACTTAAAAACGTTGAAGAAAGTGGGGTGATCAACGTTTTATCAACTACTTTCTGTTAATATAAAACCTTCTTTAAACTGATTTTCAACCTTACATCCTCATTACCCGTTCAACGATATAAGTAAGGAAAATATCACAATTGTTGATAGGCATATTTATTTACATTTCAATGACGTAATTTGACATGAGCAAAATGACATAAAACTGGAATCACAAACTGCTGGGTCACTTGGAACATCCGCTGAAAATATCGGGCTTCATGCATTAAACACATAAAATCATCCTATATCCGTACCTATTATGGTGATTGAATATAAAAATGCAATTAAGTAATTTGCAGCAGAATTGAATTAATCTTGCAATGTTTTGACCGGGAATTTGTAGAATAGCTGTAGAAGAAAATGTTTCATATTTGAGGTTCATAAACTCTTACATGCTCTAAATTTTGCTGATCATTGCTTATATGACGATTATGTGACTTAAAACGAAAATGAAACAAGGTGAGCTACATAAAACGGAAAATCGGGAAAAACCAGGGTTTGAATGCGTAAATTTGAAATATTTAGCCTACATTAGTTTAATTTCGTAAAAAACAGAAAATTGCGATCCCTGATAACAAATCTATATAAAATGGCAGCGCAAACGATTATTCGGAAGATGCTACTCTGAAATATTCTTTAGATTTTTCTTGATGGAGCTTTGTCGACCGCAAGGGTGCCATCATAGTTTATTGAGTAATATAGTTAGATATTTGAAATTTGAATAAAAAACGATTGAACAATCATTCAGCTTATGGAGTTTTCTTCTGATTAAAACAAATACATTATGACACGATGCGCTTCTTTTTAAGCTATAGGGCCTACAGAATATAGCGCTTTAAACTGAAGTAAGTGTTCTTTATTCAAATTTCAAACATGATCGTCTTTCCGTACAATAGTAACCTCGCAGTAAAACAGTGGTTAGGCCTACACATTTGGTAAAATATTCCTACTAAAATTTTACTTTGTAGGATTACATCGAGATTACAAAAACTGAGCCCTTCTCTCCCAAGTAAACAGCAGAAGGGATGGACATCTTTCAAAACACAATTTTTCATCCGCTTAAGAATTTAGCAAATGAAGAAAGCTTTACCACCATACAAGATGACGTTTATATAGTAGCACACATCGAACGATCAGATACAAATAATCTTGATGAAAATCACTTTTATCAACATATATGGGAATTTCTCTATCCGGATTTGATCACATCCTTCATTGAAAATCCTTCCAAACAGAAAACATGCCCACAGCCCGAATGCGTATTTCACGTCATCTGGAACACTGTCATTTCGAGTCGAACACCGTCGCGCCGCTATCAGTCGCATTTTAAAGAATAGAGGTGATACCATTTTCTCTGTTACAATTCAACAGAGAAACATTCACTACTCAAATGAAATTTGAGGCGATGATGCGAGGTAACTCAAAAGCATCTTTGGTTGGATCACAAGGCGGTTGTCCGAATCTGATGATCACTTGGACGCTGCGAGTATGAGAGACTTATGGGTAAATAAAATTCCAGTAGCTTTCGGGCTAATTAGCTCAAATAACAAGACAGAAAAGCAGCGAACGTAGGTCAGGTCTTGAGTCATCGATGCACAGATAAGACGAGTTTGCACAGCCTCAGCAATCAACACCTGTAAAATGAAGACAACTTTTGTGCTGATGTGCAGAGCAGAATTATCAAACTTAACTACCCTCAATTTACATTCCATGGGTAGGCCTACTCAAAGTTTAAAAAAGAAATCATTTATAGTAATATTAGGCGTTATAGTAAAGATAATTAAGAAAATTGCTTTTGGATCATTTAATCTTCGACAATGTGGCATGCGATATTCACTGGAATTTTGATAGCAAATGAAGAAATTCAGGAGTGGACAAATTGTGATTATTATCAATTTATTAACAATTTTCTAATCAATACTCGTAGTATTTATCAATTTCATTCTGATATTCAAGTAACTTTTTTTAGAAAAATGTGATCTGCAAATAAAAACGGAGTATGTAGCCTATTGCCGACCGCTTTTTCAACAATTCATGCGATGAAATATTCAGGAGCGCTTGAATTTTTATTATAAAATTGATACATGTAAATTCATTTTGATATCCAAACAGTTTGTTTAAAAACACAATCTACAAACACATACACACATAATATCCTCTTGTCTCTACTATTTATATGACATCTCTTCAAGTAATTCATGGTGACATATGGGCATACAGCAAACATGTGACCACAATACCTAGGCCTACAATAATATTGAAAAGTGCGAAGCATAATGTGTAGTAAGTCAACACAAATTCAGATGAAAGAGTAGCAATGAGTTTGCATTTTGATTGTTTTATACTTGTCGTAAAGCATGAAGAATTATTGATTAAATTGCACAACTAAACCCATTGTAGGGCTTTAACACAAAACTAGCCTTGTGCGCATAATTATACGGTGTGCATGTAGCCGTATACAACGTGTAGTTCGTGGTGTAGCATTTATACCTTTAGTGTGCTTGATTATTTTTCTTAAACGACTCGAAATATCAAATTGATGGTATTTTTTTAAATGTGGCAATTCTGAAATAAGTAATTACCACAGGCGATAGCTACAGGTTTTCAATTCAATGGAAATTAAAATGGAAATAATGACCTATTTAAACATGTTTCCTTGATGGATGCATCTTTAAGAAACGATAGAAAAATTATACACTTAAGCAGAAATCGAATAGCAATAATAATTGTCGAAATTGATAAAAACATTATCCACCCAAACTTTTTGCGGTCCTGAAATAGAATTTTTAGATCTTGCCGCATGTTAAACTGTTTCAAAAAATTTTTCAATTATTTGTCATCCAAATATTAATGCTATAGTATAAGTAGGCCTATAGCCTGATACACATCTAAATATTGAAGTGCTAAATTACAAAGAGTTTTATTGTGCTAATCAAATTCTTTCATGCTCATAGTTTCTCAAATTTTTAGCATGCAACTACTCTGTCTCAACATGCCCACAGATGTTTGTGCTATTTTAAATACAAGCAATCAGAAATTACGGTTTTAAAAATAATATAATATCATTTCAACATAATTCCATTTAATTATAATTCTTTTCACGACACAATCAACTTTTTATCAATTTTTCAACGAGAAACGTCGACTTGAAAACTGATAAACATGCACAACTCAATTTCACATATTGAATTCGAAATAAATAAGCCTTGAGCATGTGACATCATTTTTTTCATCACACAAATGAATTCAAAGTATTGGTAGGACTCCTTGTGATAAGTCTGCTACACAGCTAAGAGTAATTGAGATATTTTGTTGTTACCAGTAAATTATATGAAGTATGACGCTTATATCTTTTATCATTTGTAAAAGTAAGAGCAGATATAACAGTAATCACTAATAGAAAGGTCTATACGTTCATGATCAATGAACCCAAATCCATGCCCAAATCTCTCCTTCAATTTTGTTTTTGGGATTTCCAAATACATGTACCTAGACTTGCAGTTAAATGCTGAAACAAAATTGACAAGCTAAATCTGAAAACATTTAGAAACTTACCCTTTTTCTGTAGTCTGATCCAATAGATGCTTTTTTAATTCAATAATTCTGATACATGAATCAAAGGAACTTGATGGCTTCATTGAGTAGAAGAACTCACTGACTACATACGAGTGCTTTTCATTTTCGATTTGTTGATAATTGAAAGAGAATTGATGGTAAATCCATATAACTGGACACATTGCGGGTCATTGAGGTAGTCGTAAGTAGATTGTGCTCCATGTATTGTGCATGATATTAACGAAGTAAGATGATGAAAAACGTGGACGATCACAAAACCGACTAAATAACGGTGTGTAAGTAGAAATATCCTCTTGATGCGCTGACTTTTGTAATAGCAAGCAGCACACGTAAACACGGGTCAAATAAACCACGAGCGCGAAGAGTGCACAAGCTACTGCGCCTGACTTGCGCAGCTTACTGTTTCACGTCTGGGCGGACAATAATTATAAGCAGGGACTATGAGTCACAGGCATCAACAATTGGCAGCGGGAGAATATTATCGACCACTACTTCTCAATCTGCACGCAGATGCGGCCACGGCCATCACAGGCTGCCAACAATGTGACTGAACTCTCTCAGCTGCGTGCGCGTGGCGATCGAATTTCCTTAAGTGACGGAAAGTTATAGAAGCGAAATACGATTACGCAGATGGAGCTGGATGCTTATGCATTTGTTAGTCCAGTTACACACTGATTTAATATCAAAATTTTTGCAAATTATTAGCCAAGCAATTTGGCGAACACACGAGCAAATCGATCAAAATCGACATGCTGATGGGTACGGTATACGTGGAGCTTATAGATTTCAATTGACAGATATTCGATTTGAGAAGGTAAAATGTGTGCCAGTAGAATTGCTTAGGCTCCCTTTGAGAATATACGTATGTCATGTTAATTGTTGACCTGATTCGTTCGTCAGTGTTGATTGATGTTGTTGCTATAATAGCTATACAGTACACATGTAGTGAGTGTGAACGATGATGAAAAATGAGAGGAAGAAGAAAAGGGGACAGAGTGAGTGAGAAAGAGAGAAGGAGATGATGAAGTCACCCGAATATCTATTTTATACAGGCATAAAGTAGATATTCGGGTGACTTCATCATTTTTTTCTGTAGGTCTACAAAATGTCATCAAATAAAAAGAGCACATGTATATAAAATACTCGAAATGATAGTATATACGCATGTTTCATATGTCAATGTTGTATCGATGAGCGATTCTTTGAGTTATTTAAATGCATTTATGTCACTTCTTACAGCATCAATATTATTAGTTAAAGTCGGTATCTAATTCAAATGGACAACTCTTCAAATGGACAATGAAACGCTCTTTTAGTTATATTTTATCCACTTACATGGATGATCGATGTTTTAACCATGTACAATTCCAAATTATAATTTAGAGCAAATTATACATACATTTCCCACTCTTCACAGTGTTAAATATTATTAGTAGCGTATAGCCATTCTTATTCCAAAGAAGGACCATTTTACTTAATATGTAGCCTAACGATACGTCTTGATAGGGTTTATCCATGGTGCATGCATTATCCAAGTTTTATCCAAAAACGGTCATCTAGGGCTTATATCCGCAGAAACAATTAAAATGTTTAATCAACGTTTATTCGACGTTTTTTCAAAGCTTTTGACACCAAGTTGATTTTTGGTTATTTTTCAACGATGATTTCAACCGTACGTTCATCAGCAACGTTTATTCAACGTTTTTTCAACGTTTGTCACACCAAGTTGATTTTTGGTTAGTTTTCAACGATGATTTCAACCGTTGAAAAAACGTCATTTTTTACTTGGGGATTATTAGGATTATTAGAATAATGTTATCCGATGTCTATGGTTAGACCTTTAAAGTCTGAGTGAACTGCTGATGTCGAGCGAAACCGGAAGAGGAGAATCATCAAAGAAGGGATGCATAATTGTGATCAAGGAAAGAAAGTTCATGTGACAAGAGATATTTAGTTGATCAAAGATGGAAGTCTATCCCATATTGACCATATCATAGGATTACATTCTCTCAGTACTGTGCTTTCTAGCTTTCTCACCTTTAACCACTAATTCTTTCTATCATTCGGTTTCATACCCAGTGTTTCGAAAATTATCAGATTAAAAATTTGCTGCTTAAAGGTCTTGCAAAACTTGTTGTAAATTGTAATTTACAGTAAATTCTTGTCATCAGATATCTTAAAATCACAATTATCTTGAAATTGAAATGCTCATAAGAAAATTTTAAGTAATACAATTGCACAAAACCAAAGATATTTAATTGCTCAACAGGGTTAGATGAAAAACAGACTAAATATCTTTGGTAATAGCAGTGGCGGCCCGTCGATATGGGCGTCTGGGGCGCAACCCTCCATTAGATAATACATCAAGGAAAATTAAAACAAATCATCATCAAGTTAAATGAACGCCAACTGAACAGTCGATGGCTCAACTTGTCCAATAACCAAGAATGCACAAACACATCGATCAAAGCGCGTTTCAAGTGGCTCAGACGTCACCGTCCCTATGTCTCGTGGATGGGGCGCACAGCAAATGCGCCTAATTGTTTCATACAGGTTTCGATGATCATACATTTGCATACATCAAATATTTCTGGGCTGTAACTGAGACCACATTGAGCTTAAATAATGAAGTTAAGGATGCGCCCTACTTGAACTGAACTGCACTAGCCGCCACTGGGTAATAGATACCTAAATTTGAACCTATTTTCGCACGGTCCTTATCAAAGACATATCGCAAAGTGTTTATCGCACAGTTTATTTAGTCATTAATCGTTAGAATTATGCAATTGCTTCTTAGAAGTGGTTATCTACTGAACACGTTACCAAAGTTTCATGGTATCAAATTTATAGGAAATTTTACAGTTTTTTAGCATATTTGTCAACTTCGTCCCCTGAGGTTAGTTGACCCAATTTTGCAATTGGTTTTTGAAGCCAATAGCCATAGATATAGTGTAAATTGGTCTTGAAGTTGGAAGTTGGAATAAATTCGATTCTATGCCTATTTCATTATTTTATTAAATCCATTGTAAACCTGTTCTCTTATTCGCGTGTCTTAATTTCTTTATAAAACAGCTAAATGTAGACACAGGGCTACAGGGCCTAGGACTTTCACCAAAATTGACTTATGAATAAAAGACTTATTTTGATAAAAACATGCTTTTAATATAGGCCTACTGCTGCAAATTGAAAAAGATAACAAAAAGTTTGTGTAAAAATTATTACTCTTTCAGCAAACAAATTGTTATGAAACTCGATATAATCTCAATGAATATACTGTTCAGAGACCGCTAAATGATTGTATACCGTACATAAAATGTAATCTTCATCTATTCGTACTTGCATACATCGGTGTTTATAAAAGTAAAAATTGCATACAAAATATGATTAGCCTATACCAGTAAATCAATACGATTGGAGATAGATGGTACAAAACATGCAAAACAACGTACAAAACAAAGATGCGCACACAAGAAGACTATACAAAAAAATCGATTAATCAGCACGGACAGCGCCGATAACAAAGATGTTAACAAAATGTATATAACAGAAATGTTGGGTAACAAAATAATTCATTTTTAGCAACGTAATGGTAGGAAAATTAGTATGGATCTCATCAATATAGGTGGATATATATTTACTTACAATGTAAGCTACAGGATTATGCACCGTTCAAAAGTGAAGAAATGTTCATGTATGAATCAATCTGATTGGATACGAATAGGCCACATAGATAATTACATGTAGATAATTACATCATATTAACTAATGCTTTCTAAAGCATGAACAGATATAAAACAATTGAATACTCCAATGGAAGCTGTGATCATGTTAAGCCGAACACAATGCAAAACTACGCACGAATTTCATAACTTTATCAATCCGTACTTCATATCAAGATGTTGCATTAGGATTATTATTGCATCAATTATTACCACTTACTATATTTCGTTCCGTGTGTTTACACTGAACACGTTAATCGAAGAACAGAGGGCCTAAAACTGACAGAAGAATGATAGGAACGGACAGATATTTGACTGATAGGACTAAGAGAATTTAGAACGCTTTAAGATGATGCTCAAGAATTTTTATGTTTTGAGTTTTGATTCCCAATATACATATACGAAAGTGTGTAACCTTGCTTGGTGATAAGTCTTTCTTCCCTATTATTTCATGTTTAGGATATTTTGTAAATGATTAATATAGTAAATATTTATCAGGTACACACAATATTTTCTTCATCTACTCGTTAATAGATGACAATAACTTAATAATGAATTTGAGTATATGCATATCACAGAAAATTGAACTTTTGCGGTGAAGCTGACTATGAACAATTACGGAAATTACATGTACCGGTACTGAGAAAATTTAAGGAGGACAAAATACTAAAAAATAAGACTAAACATGATCAGTGATTGCCACAAATAGTAGCTATGCAGTAAGAGCACTGAAAGATAAACGAAGAGCAACACGCTCTATTTCTTCAGCTAAAATGGCACATATTATCGATCAACAGTTGACACATCGACAACCTCTGGAAATGTGTATGTGTCGAATTTATTCACTTTGAGGAAAGTGAAATCATCTTCTTCCAACATTGCCGTTATCTTTCCAATGAATACCTTGGACTTCAATCCATGATTTCCCCTGCTTTCAACGATTATACGTGCTGCCACATAAGTACCGACCTCTAGAGGAATATTCAAAGGGATGGTTTCCCTCTCGGACTGCAAAAACTGGTCATCATCCACTTCGTCTATTTCCATGAGGTCTTCGTCATCGTCACTATCAGAGGAATCCTGCACGGCACCACCAACTTTGAGCAAATGATTCGGGTCATAATCTTCATTTTTTTTAAAAATAAGATGACACTTGCTCTTCTTTTCTTCAAGTCGACTTTTTATTTTATGGTTGTATAAGCAACAGACGTCAGAATCCTTGCTCTTTCGTCAGTCAAGGAGTTCCTGAGTTTCGTTTTGTGAAGGCTGAATTCTTTATTTGCTCTCTCAACCGCAGCAGTTGTGGCCGACATCGAAAGAAGAACGACGGCTACCACATTCAGCTGTCGGGTATTCCCATAGCATTGCCACCATTTAATCGGATACCTGTCGTAGTCGACTTTCCAAATCATGCGGGATGAATTGAACAAAGCACCCGATCTTGTTCTATATTCAAGCAGATCCTTCGGTACAGATGTCGTTGAGAGTTTCGTTTTCTGTGCATTTTCGAAGATTGTATCCTCAGCAAGAACCAACTGCTGTTACGTTAGAGTTCTACCCCTGAACCCGGGGTCCAGACGGTTTGCTGCATAGTGCTGCCCGGAATAGCAGAATTTTCGGCGATTTTCTCGATGAATGATTGCACACATTTTTTCTCTTCATCAGAAAGAAATGATTGGCGTAGAGTTTGGATCATTGAAGCTTCCATGTATGAAAACACGTCCGGCGCTATCGGCCTTAGAATTTCCGGAACACGTTTGGGAAAAGGGTACCGAAAAGAAATTTATATATCTTGATAAATTTCTGAGATAATGATTTAACAGTATTTTATAGGAGACGGTAATTCATAACCCAGGTCATTAAAAACGTAAAATCAATTTTCTCTGAAACCATAATTACTTATGATGCGAAATTACACTTGCATTAAAGCAAAAATTCAGCAGAGTTCATTTTGAATTGTTTTATTTCAGCATAACACATTACAAACAATTATTTTCAGAGAAAACATAAATATAAGACTAAATTACCCGGTAATTTATAAAATAAATTACCCGGTAATTTATCGGGTAATTTACCGGGTAACTTACCGCGCGGTAACTTACCTCACAGCCCTAGTCTATACTGCACTTTGAAATGCTTAATACCGATGTCAGATGAACATGTACGGTGAAATTAATTGATAATTATTCAGAACGCCTAGACATAAACTTCAATGAACAGCACTCGAAATTTAATTGGCACGTGATCAAACCAAAAGTGAAACGTTTTGTGGTTTATTCTATATAGCTTTATAATACAAATTTTGGTTGAAGGCCTTTTGTGAATTGATGCATCCTATGATGTTCCAACCGATGAAATCAAATCTGCGTCCCAAATGTTTTCATCTGCATCTGAATGTTTCGTGTTGCTTTCCTTTTTCTGTTGTGAATATAATTTTACTTTTCAGTGATTTGCCGAAAGCCGAGGAGCTGTTGTATTAATTGCTCAATATATTCGAATGCAATTAATACAAAGTATCTGCAGCTTAAGGCTGGAGCGTCATTCATCATTTTTCATTATTTTCATCACTAACAAAAACAGTCATTTACGTGATACATCAATAATTTAGTGGCAACATTTCAGAATTTGACTTATAAGTTCATAAGTTGTTATCTCAACACGAATGGCATTGATCATAGAAGGAAATACAGGGAATACTCTGATGTAAGAAGAAATTGAGATGTTAGGATGTCAATAAAAAAATCATTAAATTTCACATAGGATGCTTTCATAATCAGATGAAAAAATTAGGAATAAAATAGTATATAATGTAGGTAAGGTCCATCATGTTTCCAACATACATTCATGAATGGAAATCTAAAACTGATCAATGAATGTATGGTTATCAATAAGAAAATGAAGTATTTCTAGATTCGATATAAAGATTTTCAGATGTTCAGTGGGCAAAAGTTTGTAAACACCTTCAGATATAGTACATGAATGCAATCATAAGTCGATCCCCCCTTAAATCAGCCCAGTCGGCCCCAACATGGGAAGATACCGTTTTGCCCAATGGCCCCGTGGGCTACCCGAATGGTAGCAGCTATAGTGCCGGTCAACATCAGGAAATGGCCGTTTTAGACTAGTTAATCCCACGTAAGCCCATATGCACCGGCGTGTAAACCACGTTGGCCCAGCACAGCAAAAGTTGCCCAATGTTGCCACAAAATACCCATCGTCAGCGCGCATGCATTTAGCGTGCACGCAGCGGCTCCACACCGAGCCGACGCCGAAATGAGGTGCTACCCATGAAGTGCCGACACGGGTGCGTCAATCTTGCGATTTGCTTTTCTGCAATACCGCATTAGTTCCAATCCCGATTATCTATCTGGGCCACAGCAACAATGCCGTGACACTAGTTATGGCGATACATTAATAGCTGCGCTACTAATGTACACATCCCCGTTTCTCTTGCTCAAAATATGGCGGGGGATGTGTCCATCAATAGCGTAGCTATTATATGTATCGCCACAACTAGTGTTTGGCATTGTTGCTGTGGCCATGACAGATAATCAGGAATGGAACTAATGTGGTACTGCAGAAAAGAAAATCGCAAGATTGACGCACCTTTATGGGATAATCAAGCTGACTGCAATTCAAAACTCCCTTCCTGATTTAATCGGTTAAACTTACGAAGCGGATAGCTGTGCTGTTTGTGAGATAAAATACAATTCTGAAGTTCAAATGTGTATGTTCTCATCATAAAAAGGGGACTGAAACAATCGCATAATCACACAAGTATTAAAATCTTATACAGAATTACATGATATGAGACTTGTCAAAATGAACACGCTGAGTATTATTTAGACATCAAACACAGAGATTCTAGAATAAATTATTTATATGTATATACAGCACTTATTAGAAATATCTGATGACCTACTCGTAGTTTTCCAGCAACCAACATAATCACTTAAAAATGAAAGAAATAGCTAAATAGCTATGAGCATGACTGCAGTTGGTCATCCTTTCTTGCATTAGCATAAATAAATTGACACTGCCATCTGTGCTGCATCGCAGAAACTCGGAGGCTTTTGCAGAAAATGATCAATTAGCTCTTCAAAGGCAATCCTCCATCTGAAAAATCCAACCTCTAGCAGACAGAAAATTTCAAAATGCTACTAAGAACTAACTAACTATACCCAAAAACAGCGATTCATTTCTATAGGATATGACGGACAACTGCATTTTAATGTTTAGCTACTTTTTCAGTGTAGAGATTTCATCGGAGGTATTTGTCCGCAACATTGATGATATTGTGCATGGATATGATAGGCTTTGTGTTGCTTTTCCCCAAGCAGGGACATTGGATGGAACTATATATGGCTTCTTCATTCCAGAAATAAAAGAAAATATGTGCTAGATAAGACTTGCTCATTTTCTGTTCACAGGTTTCTAATTTTGCAGGCCTACCACGTGTAAAAGACCTACACACATTACTCTGATTTTGACACGACGGCGTTCTGTATCTTTAAAAATGTCCACACATTTCCTGATGACTACATCTCAACTAAAAATCCTCCACTGATCGGGTCATCTTACTCACATCATGGTATCATTGAATGAGTACCAAGCATAACACCGGGATGGAATCTTCATAACGGATATTCTATCTACATGCACACCAATTCGCCATCGTCGTCTGACTGCTGACCATGTCACCTTCGAAATCAACCGCTTCAGTATAGCGGGAATTCGTCACCCACCACTGTCTCATTTCGGCCTATTCCTCACAAATGCCGTTCATCTGAGAACAGGTTCGCTAGAAGAAACGTCAGTAGTGCACTTGCATTTATCAGACCAACAATTAATTAACTGATCATCAGCGCATAACACTTCCAAATTACAAGCGCAAACACTGAAAAACTTCTAAATTACAATAGCAACACTCACACATCAATAACTATTCCAAG
Organism: Prostheceraeus crozeri; assembly: GCA_907163375.1. Taxonomy (NCBI): domain Eukaryota; kingdom Metazoa; phylum Platyhelminthes; order Polycladida; family Euryleptidae; genus Prostheceraeus; species Prostheceraeus crozeri. The sequence continues at coordinate 222,927 of CAJQUW010007517.1, forward strand.
GGAGCGCAGATTGTAGAGAACTTGTCGGATTCCGTAGCAGGGTCGACCCTGCTTGCAGGTGAAGCACTATGGTCGTGGCATTTAACGATAATTGGCGGTCCAAACTTTACATGTAACTTCACGATGTCAATTCATGAAAAGTCGCGGAATGCGGCTTTCGAATGCATTCATTATTTACCTTTCTACAGCTGATTGAATTTTGAAAAATCCTGCAAAGCAGGACAACCGTTACACTTGTGCGCATGCACTATTTTGAAGCTCCGCTTGAACAGCATGTTGTTATATACCAGCCGCGCATCTTTTGCATGGCAATCTGATCTATCGTGTGTTTAATCTCATTGTTGTTAATTGCATTCACGACATGGCTTAAGATGCTTTGGTTGACAATCGATCCCCGCTACTTGCCTTAATGTCGGCGGTCTTGTGACGTGTTATTCATTCATTGATTATTATTGCCTTGACAACTGATGTGTGGTGCTGAGGGTTTGATCCTGCTAATTGACAGAGTCGCGTAAATGGCTCATAGCTGAGTTGGTTAGAGCAATAATCATTAAAAAAGTCTTGCTGTCGTTCTAATTATAGCGTATATTGCCCTAATTGTTGCCTGCTCGTTCCGCCTCAGGGGTAAAAAGGGGCAATATTGCCAATTTTACTAACACTTAATTTGCATTCTAGAATAGGAGACCTCGTTTCCAAGAAATGGACATAGCTTTGAGATTGAGAACTGAGCTAATGAAAAGACTTCTTATAAACAGAAGAACTGAATCGATTGTCAGAACATGTTAAGAGACATTAGCATTTCGTTTCTGCATGCAGAAGGTCCGCATTTTCTAATTAAAAATAGTTGCACAGACTCCAATGACAGTCACCTATAGTGACTACGGATATCCAATACAAAATTTATCAAGAAAACGTCTGAATTACAGAAATATGGCATATATTTCCATTTCAATATAAGTACATTATCATACAAAGGCACTCAATAATTGAGACATAAGAAATACAGGAATCTTGTGTCGATTGTATACATATTGATGCATTTACAACAAACACTGATTTTTTTTAAAATTTGGTATCAGAGGTAAATGAAATAACAAAAAGTGCATATGTAATAAAATTAAAATCGAATTTCTCATTTTTCAAGTTGTGAATCGTTCAACTCTATATGGAGGATATGAGATGCAATTTTACCACCATGTGTAGCCACCACCACCACTTCCACTCCAAAAACTGTCTGAACGTTGAGTGCCAACTACATGATGACCTTGCATTGCAGCAACTTGAGCAGCATTTGGTGCAACACCGGGTGGTGGAGGCTGAAAATGAAGATTCTCATATTAGTACTCATCGCTATAATTCAATTAAGAGTGTGTGGAAACAACAGACTGAGAGCGGATAATAAAAGAAGAAAGCAAATGAAACAAACTAACACATAGTAAGAAATCAAAATAGAAGAGAAAGGGAAAGATCATCTACAAATTATTCGCAGGTGTTGAATGGCACAAATTTATTTTCAACAGTTAAGTGTCACAAAAGTCACAGAACAGAGACTGAGAGCAATGCAAGTCAGCACATCGGCGAAGAATATGAAATACAATAGTACGTAAAAAGTAAACACATCATGTAATTGCTATGTAACTGATAAACGATGACAGATCTGATCTCACAGTGTAACTTCTGATAAGTACATGTACCTGAACAATTACATGTATATACTAAGCCGATAAATAACGATGGCTCGAAATTAGCTACAACTTGAGATCAATATTCATTACCATGACAAAAAGCAGGAACGCAATGAAACGGTGAAATTTTTAAGCTGCTATGAAAGTAGGAACAAAGCGATTAGAGAAATGAGAAATAGATCATTTTGGTAGTAGCACATTTAATGCTTAGTTATGAAAGTTAATGGACAAAGAATACAGCAGGGATGCACCGGATTTATAGATTTCGAATGCGACCGAATTTACAGGATTTGAAGAAAACTACTAAGTTCATTTCAGTCTTTTCAATAGTATGCGTTGAATCAGAGCATTTAAGCGATCGATCGCTGCTTTTACTGTTTTGGCCTGATCGGATGATCGATGCCACAAGTATAACGATATAGTCCAGTCGAAATAGCTTCCAACCTAGAAAACATTGGCACCAGGCAAAAAAATTGGCCGAGGAATTCCTATCAGAACAATCAAAACCTCAAAGATATCCAACCAGGCACATTTTCCCAGCAGGCCCATTTATTATGCATGATATGCAATCAATTACACTACTTCACGAATTACTCAGAAGTCATATCAAAAATAAGCTTATCATCAAGCGAGTGCAGCATAATACCGTCAAAAAGTACATGGGATATAAAGCACTATGGCTTAAAACGCGCAAATTCGAAAATCCTTGATAATTATGCTGGGTTTGAATTCCTGAAATCTTCATATTAGAAGTTATGAACATTGAACGCTGTGTTGTCTTGGGGGATGAAACCATCTGATTCGATTACGTAGATTCTTCAATTGAGGACTTCTGTCATACTGTCGCCCATCGATAGCTCAGTTGGTAGAGTATCGGCCTAGAATGCCTAAGGTCGGTGCTTCAAATCCACCTAGCCGCGCAGTTAATTTGTCAGGTAATTTATCACATGCTTGATGAACAAAATTATCCTTGATATAGCGGACATTCAAGATGTCAACGTCCTGAATCGCTTCAACATTGGCAGCGATCATCGGCTGGTGAGGACTTCGGTGCGTTTCAACACGAAAGTGGAGAGAGCAAAGCTAATACGGAAACCTCAAAAGACAGATGTCGCTAAACTATCAACCAACAAGAAAGAATACTAACTGCTTCTTACAAAGAAGTTTGAGACCATGGAACTAGATAACGATATTGATATTAATGATTTTTGCGAAAAAGTCATAGCAGCCATGCGAGAATCGGCAGTCAACATTTCGGAAAGACACAAGAACGAAAAAAGGATTAACTTTCAGGGGAAACGAAATCTCTTCTGGAAAAGCGCCGAAAACTGAAGAGAATCAACATACACCCTCAACACATAGAATACGTCGAACTGTGTAAGACCATAAGAGGCAAAATGGTGGAAGACATCAAGAAGTTTGATGAGGATCAACAAACCAAGGTACTCGAGAACAACAAGAGTTTAAAACCAGTAAAGCGAAATCGAACTCTAGGACAAAGCCAAATTACATCAATCAAAGAACATGACGGTGAAGTCATACAGGATACGGCTAGAATGTTGAAACGGGTGGAAGAGCATTTCTCGGAGATCTCTACAGTTCAAGACAACAAGTATCACAAGTGACAAATGTTCCAAGTAACACCGTCGACGACCCTCCATGCTTGATCCTTCCGTCAGAGATACGGGACGCCACCAAGAAAATGAAGCCAGGTGAAGCGCCAGGCGAAGATAGCATAACTGCAGACATACTCAAGGATGGAGGGGAGCCAATTGTACGTATGATCACCAGATTATTCAACGAATGTTTGAACCAAAAAAAAAACCTCTGGCATGGAAGAACGCCATCATGATTGATCATTCTTCATAAGAAGGGAGGCAAAAGATATCTAAAAAATTGCAGACCAATCAGTCTAATTTCTGTCATGTATATAGTCTTCTCACATGTTCTCCTCAAACGCATGTCAAACACATTGAATCAGCAACAACCAAAGGAGCAAGCAGGATTCAGATCTAGTTTCTCTACAGTCAATCACCTACAAACCATCACGCAACTACAAGAGATAGCCAGACAATACAAACTACCAGTCTGTTTGACCTTCGTTGATTACGAAAAGGCTTTTGACTCCATTGAACATCAACCTCTCTTCTCCGCACTTACGAGCAACGGCATACATCCAGATTATATACAGCTTCTACGTGATCTCTACGATGGAGCAACAGCGACCTCAACACTCAACTCTCACACAAGTAATGGAAAGATTGAAATTAAACGAAGAACACGTCAAGGTGAAAACCTATTTCCAAAATTATTCACATCCTGTCTACAAGACGCCATGATCAACAAGACTGGCTGGTAGTGGAAAGATAAAGGCTCACTTGATTCATGATAATGACATTGTCCTTGTTGCATATACCCCTCAACAGCTGCAAGGAATGCTACTCGAAATCAACAACCTTAGCTCACCAGCTCGACTAAAAATGAATCTAAATAAGACTGAGATCATGATCAACGAGAATACAACACAAGCTCATCTGTCTTCATCAATGGCAAAGAAATAGAAGAAGTTGAAGTTCTATCTGGGACCGACATTAAGTAAAGACCATGATCTCCTTCCTGAAATAGGACGACGTATTGTACTGGGTTGGCGAGCATTTGCTAACCTAAATGACATGATGAGAAGCAGGAAAGCCAACGTAAAGCTTTCAATGATCACATCCTCCTGGTCATGACATACGGTAGCGAAACATGAGCCCCGAACAACACGATGAGGAACATGCTGGCAAAAATGGTAAGAATCATGCGAGGAATCTGTCTCCGAGACCGAAAAACGACCAAATGGATCCGGGAGCAGTGGGCGTAACGCACGCTTATCGAATAGACGGAAAATTAGTAGTAGGGAAAAGTGGGTGCGGAGAGCTATCAATGATGTTAATTACACATAGATAATTCGAGTAGGGTTTGTTAAATCAGCTTTTGCAACGTTTCCGGAACTTCATTTCTAGGAAAACATGGCAGTATGTACATCATGGTCATGTAAAGAAAACCAGTGGTAAAGAATAGGAAGAACTATGTATTAAAAACGCAAATGCGAAGTCTTATCCTTAGTCACGATACCTAACAGTGTAACTTTCCAGAACTCTCTTGTAGGCCTATATAACGAGATGTAATTCATGAGAGACATAGTACAGCAGACAAAAACATTCAAATTCTAATTAGCATGTTAACATGCCACGACTTAATCACTAGCTTTAGGTAGGCTATGTTAATCGTAGTGATGCAACAGGCCTACTCCTATATTACAATTCAATCAACACAACATTGGCTCATTATTTGGCATAGGCCTACCACATATTCAAATAGAACAAATGTGAAAGTTAAGAATGAATAAATAATTGAACGGAAGTAACTTCCATGACCAATAAAATAAAAAGTTCCAGAGCCTGCTGAAACCCAACCCCCTACCCCTTTTATTTTATATTGGATATTTTGGCGAATCTCGTGACCCAACAAATTTCGTCCGAAATAGACGGAAATCCGTCTATAGACGGAAAATTACGCTCACTGTGCTGGTCTTAATCCGAAAAGCCCTTCGCGATCTCAAGAGGTATATTCATATCTTAAAAAAAAGCTCTTCAAAAACTATAACAGTTGCCGTTCACAATCTCAAAAAGACTGCTACACAAAATCATAAGTGTCCAGTGTTTTTTAAGGGGTTCCACACGCACGAATCGTGCATGTGAAATCTCCCTTGGTGCGCGTGGAATTGTCGAAACTAAGTCTGAGTTTAATTTTAATTGAAACAGAGGTTTTTAGCATGCTGATAAACAGGCGTCCCTCTCAACTCACCCTTAGTTTTTGGTGAATTATATCTATAGTAACTCATGTTTATCACGCGGAAAATTTTCAACTTTATTGATTCTTTGTATCCGCATGCTAAATGATGATTAACAAATTGGACAGGCCCTTCATCCATGTAAACTGAGCGAGCTTTACGGCTGTAGAAATGACACCTTTTAATGTTAAATTAAGATTTCCGTTGTTGATGGCAATATCATGTTGTTGTTGGCTAAGCAGAAAGTGCGAATCAAGGAAATGTCGACATCGTTTTGTTTACACTATCGCGGTTGTCAATCGTGGATTCTGGATTCCCCCTGTGAACAAGTCGACTGCAGATAGGCCTACTTGATATAACAGCTGCCCATCCCCAACAACGGTAAAAAGGACAACATTAAGGACTGGGCGATGCTGTTGTCCAAGCAAATGCGTTCGCGAACAGACTGTGACCAACCCAGCATGGAATGGTATGTGCATGTGGCCAATAAAAATGTTTTCACTCGCAAATTTCATGGGATTCGCGCTCTCGGCAAGTTCACATATTCCTTTTTTTGCAGAAGTGTCAATCAAGTAATTAAGCTCAATTTATTTTTGCAACAAATATTTACAGTAAGTATCAAGGACAACTCTAATAAAGGACATGAATTTTCAATTACCAGACTTCGCTAGGGAGGCCATCATAGTAAATTAGTCATACATCTGAAATGAAGGCCTAATATCAAAAAATTGGCTAAATACTAATTGAGTACTAAATTAGAACTGGAAAACAATATTTTGCCGTATATTTTATTCAATCAAGACAGCCTAGCCTTTTTTACTACAGTATGATGTGACAGGAGTATCAAAATGTAATATTGCAAATGTAACCATACAGTATAACATTTGCGGTGCGCTTCTGTCAATTATTACACGAATGACCGATCTCGTAACATTGAATTCAAATCTAAAAGCATGACGGAATGTTCAACGCAACAAATTCGCTGAGATATCGTTTTCACTCTAATCTAATCAGTCCATTGGAAAATAAGGTAAGTGAAAGTGGAATTTCATACGCTGAGATAGATACGAATCACAGAGCGAGTAGTATTTATCAATTTTGCGTTTCTTCTATACATAACATACATGGACTACTAAATAGAAGCTGTCGCTTCATGGACGCGTAACTATTCGATGGCTTTCCCTTTTTTCTACAACTGGAGGCCAGCAAAACACATTACGTCTATGGGGAAATCAGACGCTTTTCGTAGCTTTTTGCTTCTAAAATCTCAACCAGACATCCGATTGCCTTCAAACTTGAAATACAGACGATTCAGATCATGAGAAAGATAAAATGTATTCATGAGGAAGCGCAAAAATCAAAAGCATAGATTTTGGTACGCGTGAGAAAATTTCATCATTATGAAAATCCCGAATTTGCGCTAGTTTGAGTGTTGAACTGTTTTTCTCGCGCGTACCAAAATCTATGCTTTTGATTTTTGCGCTTCCTCATGAATACATTTTATCTTTCTCATGATCTGAATCGTCTGTATTTCAAGTTTGAAGACAATCGGATGTCTGGTTGAGATTTTAGAAGCAAAAAACTACGAAAAGCGTCTGATTTCTCCGTAGGCGTGATGTGTTTTGCTGGCCTCCTGTTGTTGAAAAAATAACATAGGATATCAGTTGGGAAATCCACGGTAATTCACAGTCTATCGATTGATCAGCCGACCATTGGATGAACCAATTCTGCCATGGGAGAAATGTAATGAATGCGAGTGCGCCATTGTCGAATAATAGCGCTGTCGCTCTAATCTATTACTTCTCTGTGATATGAATACGCTGAACAAAAGCGTCATACAGTTGACACACTTGAGCATACAACATATCGGGAAGTCTGACTCACTAGATAGCTGTCTTGCCCACAGAATTAAATATTTTGTTTATCTGATTCGGTTTACCGAAGCGCGCGCAGATGAATCTAATTCTGTGGTCTTGCCCTTAATTGTAAGAGGGAAGAGAGTAGGGTGACCAACACCTCAAGAAGAAAATATATGACAAATCTATTAAAATTATATGACAATACGTGCTCGTCAAACTCTTTATTCAGTATTCTCCATCCGGGTATGATTTGATGCAGGGATAAGCCAATCACAAGCGAGTATGGGAATCGCTGGGTTCCCGTGTACGCACGCGTCGTTAGGGACAACCATATTGGGCCAAAAATATTTTTAAAAAGTTTACATTTCGATGAGTCCATTCTGCATCAATTAGATTTGAATAGATTTCTCATCAAGATTTATCTGAATGTTTATAATGCATATTAAAAACTTAGAATGCAGTGATTTTGGCGGTGGATTTGAATTTGAGAAAATACTTGTGTTTAAGAGAAAATGAGCCGAAAGTGTAAGTTTAATTCTGAATGAATCGAGAAAAAACCATTCTTAAAAAGAGCATCGACTGACAATGATGCTTTCTGTACTTTGTGCAAAAAGACATTTTCTATTGCAAATCGAGGTCTCAACCAAGTTCTTCAGCATGAAGAATCAAAATTGCACAAGGACAAAGTTCACGAAAAAGCTACAACAGTTTCCCTCACATCCTTCATGGTAAGACCAAATTCTTCTGATGATTTGGTGACTGCAGCAGAAGTAACTTTTGTATATCATACTGTTAAACATCATTAATCTTTTCGCTCATGTGACTGTATTAATGAGCTGGTTCCAATTTTGTTTTCTGGCTGTAATAGTGGAGAAAAATATGGCTGTGGAAGAACGAAAGCAACAGCAATAGTTACGGATGTTCTGGCTCCAGAATCAGTTCGGGATTTTACTTCCCACTTGATCGCGTTCCTTACTCGTTGGCTACTGATGCTTCTAACCATGGAAACCAAAAGATGTTTCCGCTCTTGGTTCAGTATTATGATGTTAAGGAAGGAATTCAAAATAAGGTTCTCGATTTCCAAGAACTGCATTGTGAGACAGCTGACGAAATATACCTGTTCATAAAAAATTCTCTCATCACACTTGGACTGGATCCGCATTTATGCATTGCTTTCTCTGCAGACAATGCTCCTGTAAACTTTGGCAACACAGTAACAGTGTCAGAATCTGTGGCAGGCAACAATGTCTACCACAAGTTGAAAAATCATTTAGCTCCAAACATCATCCGACAAGGATGTCCGGCGCACATTTTGCATAATGCCTGCTCGCATGCCGCAAATGCTCTTTCATTTGATCTCGAAGTCCTTGTTTTGAAAATGAATTCCCACTTCAACCTTTCCACTAGCCGCGTTTCACGTTTTAAAGAAGTTTGTGAGATGCTTCGAGTTCAAATTCGGAAAATGATAAGTCACAGCAAGACACGTTGGCTGTCTTTGCTTCCCGCTTTAGAGCGTATTCTTCAACAATACGCAGCTTTAAAATCTTACTTTTTATCTCTGTTACCGACAGAATGTCCGAAGCTGTTACGCGATTTTTTGAACTTGGATGATAACTTTGGTGAAATGTACTGCTGTTTCTACACAGCGTTCTTCCTTTATTCGACAAGGCGATTCGAGTGACAGAAGGAAAATTTACCACTGTTGCTCAAGTGTACTCCGTTCTCTCTGACCTAAGGAACACGCTACGTGGCCGCAAACATGAGTGTTTTGTCGGTTTCTTGTGTCGGTCTTTGCTACAAAAGTGTACAAATTCTGAAAGAGTTAATGCATTCAAAGAAGAAGTTGACAAATACTACACCATTGCGCTCGAATACATGGAACGATGTTTTGATTTTTCCGGATTTACAAGTAAGCTCAAATGGCTGGATCTTCAAAGCAAAGAAGATCTCAGCTTTGAAAATTTGCTCTCTGCCATTGAAAGCTTGAATTTCCAGGAAGAATTAAAAAGTGAGCTTGTGAATGATTCGCTTTTTGATGACCTTATTCTATTGAAAGAGAAATTCGACAACTTAGCTCCCAATTGGGAACAGAGTGCTGGACAATCCATCCCTGAGAAGTGGTCTTCTCTTTTGCAAGGGAATTCTTTCCCCGTTCTTACAAAAGTCGTTGCCTTGTTTCTCTCCATTCCTTCTTCAAATGCCATGGTCGAGAGAGTTTCTTCGTCCATGGATATTCACTGGACTGATGAACGAAACCGACTTTCCCAAGGAACCTTGACAGCAATCTTACAGGTCTTGGTGAATTATAACTCGATCTCATGCAGAACTTTTTATGAAAAAGTGCGAAATAATCACACACTTCTCCGAAAAGCACGCCAATCAAACAAATATTCATTCAAGTAAATGAAAAGTTGTAATTGCGTTTTACGTGTATGTGTAGTAAGATGACAGAATGACAATATGATGTTTGCCGACAGACTCTTTGCCGAGGCTGAGTGCTTGCGAGTTATGTAATTCTTTCGAATTCAGAGTTAATTTCTTTTTGTTCTCAACCGCTGTTGATTTATTTGGACAAGTAAAATAAATTGACGATAATCTTTGAACTTTTTTTTCTGAGAGCCGGGCAAGCGCCACCACTGATGAGGAATGACTTGCATTTACGTCATTATCGGATGACTTCATGTGCGTAGCCTATGCGTAGTGTAGACATGCACAATTCATTTTGCCATCTTAATACAGTGATGTAGGCATAAGCAGCGAAAAGGTACAGCACAGAACAGAACTAACGGTACAGCACCGTTAGTGAGATAAGGGATTCCCGTGAACAATAGGTGAATTTCTTGGAAATAGGGAATTCTGAACAAAATGGTTGACTTTGACCCTAACCTGTGAGAAGCCAAACAATACAAATGGACAAATTCATTAGTCTGTTTATCATCATCATTGAGAAAAAAAATTATGACACACGATGAATAATGAAAATATATGACATACATGACATTTTAGAAAAAAGTATGACATATATATGTCATATATTTGATGATGAAAATATATGACTGTCATATGAAATATATGACAGTTGGTCATCCTAGAGAGGAAATGGCAGCAGAATTTGGGTCAGCAGCCGGTTGCTGAGGTCGACAGCGATAGTGACGATGGTGAAGACGAGGACATCGAGGCCATTACCTTCCAGGGAGTTGCCGACGCAGCTGTTGCTGCAAATGCGTCTGCAATGGACTTCGACATGGAGCGGTTCCTGCATTGAAGCCATAGGTTGCTCTGATTGACTCGTGTCTGATACTGATACTAATTTTAATGAACATCTCTACAACGGCCTATAATTGTGGCTACATGGACATTTGAATGAAAAGAATAATACAGTTATTCCCATTGTAGCAAAAACATATAGTGAATGCACATGTAAATACATGCAATTATTCTACTTTTGGTACCAAAGCAGTACAGACCGTCCATTTAACTCAGATTTTTTCTCAAAATTCTAAACACATTTGCAAGTCCTTTCTCTCCACTGATGATAAAGGCTTGATAAAGGTCAAAAGTCGAAAGTTTTTTGCCTAATAAGTTTGACTTTCAAGCCGTTGAAGCATTTTCATTAAAGTTAGTACGATATGTTTTACATCGAAGCTCGCATTGATGTCTCTCCACAGCATCTTTTCGATCATACGTCTATTTGTTGAAGGCCTATGGCCCTATTACATTAAATCTGTGAATTAAACATCACATCTACACATATGAATGATGACTGTCTCCGGTTTTTACTAAGGTGCAACGCAACGCCGGCCCCCTACATGTAAGCTTATTTCTACATGTGACTACTACAGAGTTGCAGACTAAAAAATGTACATTTCATGAAACCAAAGTTTGATAGGACAAGTAAGGTTTCGGCTTTAATTTTCTGTCGTGCGCGTCGCTAAATCCTTAAAAAAAACACTGTATGGGTCCTTTTCAAAATCTAGATATGGCCCCTTCACGATCTCAAAGGGTCCCCTTCACATTCACAATAGGACCTTTTCAGTCTCAAACGGGCTCCCTCACGGTCTTACAGGGGCACCTTCACAATCTCTAGAGGGTCACTCATGATCTTAAAGGGGCCCCTTCGCAGCCTCAAAAGGGCCCCTTCACAATCTCAAAGGGGCCCCTCACGATCTTAAACGATATTGATTTTGTTCTAGAGACGATCTTTGTTTTATCGCATTTACATCGTCTTGTCATTTTTACATCGCATTTCTCAGTGAATGCTCAACGAATCAGGATGGAACTTGCCCCGCAACAACCGCTTGAATTCACATCGTTTTCCTCGAACTCGATGATCTTGAAGGGGCCCCTTCGCAGTCTCAAAAGGGCCACTGCACAATCTCAAAGGGCCCCTCGCGATCTTAAAAGGTCTTTTCAATCTTTAACGGGCCCCCTGCAAGATCTAAAGTAGTTCAAAATTCAAATTATTTGTTCCATAGCAAAACATTTTCTCACTACTTAGTTTATTCTAGAAAAAACCGGAAGAGTGGCAGCCCTGCTTTTCGTCTGATATTTGATAAAAAAAATTTCAGCATTTCCAAGTGCTCCCTATTATGCTGTCTCATATGTAAATTAATAATTTTCATCATACTACAACAACCTGTTGCTACTTTCTTTAGTCATTGTTGTTACATAATAGCATGACTATATACCTAAATTGGCGAAAAAGTCGATATAGACTGCTGGAGGGAAATATAAACGCTTATCGTGATATTTGGCAACTCAATCAATGCGCTATCCATCATTCATTTGTCATCCCTATTTCGGCATATGATAGAATGCGTTGCACCTCACCCTCCAACATTTTTTCGTCACTTAGTCAAGCCAAAAGAGAAAACGACGACCGTAGGCACAATTCGAAAGTATAGAAAAAATAAGTGGAGCTCGCATGATCGCCGTCAAGAAAAATTCCAAAGTCGGTGCCGACTGCTTTGATGAGATGTCTAAACACCCTTCCACATTTTCTGGTGGCCAGTTGTTGAATGAAATAAGATTTTTGAACGCGTGGATGATTTTCAAAACGATTGCCAGCGAAGCAATATCTCTCCGTCAGTTCGATTTGCATCCATGCAAGATCGCAGTTGTCGGAAGACTTCTATAAGAGGAGGAGGCATCAAATGCCTACTTTGGATATTCCTCCAAATAATGTTCTGCCACAGACAATGTCAAGCAACCAAACATTGCAAAAATGGTACGGTCACGATATTCAAAGTTTTGTTTGAGGCCTAAATGTGGATCATGGAAGATTTATTCAAATCAAATTACCATCTGCAGGTGCCGAAACTGTTAGTTTTCTTTGGTATACCTGAAATTAGCGTAAGTAGGCCTATGTGGTGATCGATGGATTTATGGAAACCATGTGTCAATTGTAGATATGTTCATGACCGACATACTTTTTTATTGCTTGGAATTAGATCAAAAGTTAGTACAAAATGACAAAGATTTGAAGGGATCAACGTTGTATGAAGACAAACATAGAAAAAGCGAAAGTAAGCCTATTGTGAGATGAAATAATTCCTCCGATATCTGTCAAATTACGCAGGCAGTAAACACAGGAAATATTGGAACACAGGCAGTAATGGAAACATGATGCATTTGCAGGTACGCAAAATCAAATAATGAAAAAGTCGTTTTCGACTTCTCAGCCATCCCAGGTATAACAATTTTCAGCCATCCCAGTGTTAAAGAAGATTTTGTGCGTTTTATGATGAACTACACGCATATTTAACAAACACTGATTGTTAAATCAAGTATTTCTTTTCAACTGTCATAGATGGAATTTGTTTCCAATACCCTGTTTCTGTCTCTTTCAGGTACCGATGCGGTTATAAACATACGCCTATGAGCGAGACCACTGTCCTCAATAGAGAATCTTGTACAATTATTTTCTAACAAGCATCTTGATTAAGCGGAAACTAAGTTGATGATTACGGAAATTTCATGAACTCCATTATAATACAAGACCCCGCAAGTCCTCTAGGAAAAGTTGAGATATTTTGTGCTTCTTGGCTGAGGTGTCGTGTCTTTAATTCAATTTTCAGCGGCATGATTTTATGATTCATAAGGCGTCATTTCTTGAATCTGAATAGCAACATGGACCCATTTACATCTTTTAAAGTTAATTATGATCATTTTCTTTGATTATGTTTTGCTCTTTCAGTGGCAGGCAGTTTCTGATATGATCACGCTAAAGAAAATAATCTTATCAAAATAAGGCTGAGCTTTAAAGTAATGGTAACCAATCGAATTGCTTATTTAACTGTAAACTATATTACCTCTCCGAGGTTGTCATGATATGGAGGATTTGTAAATTACTTTCCTTTCCTCTGTATTGCTATCATAATCAGTCAATTCCGTGGCAATTTCTTCAAAACTGCAAAAGTTTGCATATCTCACATTTGGCACTGGGTCGCAACTCAAGTTCATTTAACGAAATCGAAACTAAACAGATTGGGGATCTAATAAATGCTGAGTTGCTACTCTACCGAATATACTTACTCTATGACACGCATATTTATGACAATGAATACTACCGGAGTTTTCCACTCAATATACCAGGTATATCAACTGGAAAATGACGAAATTGCAGAATAAGTTTGGATCAAGTTAATATACCCGGGTATAGTAAATGGAAACACCGCAAAATAAGCATATTTGATACTTCCATATGAGATGAATTCCATATGAGATGGAATTCGTCACTTAAAGTAACTATAATTTATTAAAGATGCTTTTAATTTGATACATATGAGCTTGAAACTATAAACTGTAATGAAAACAAATTCACAATTTGAATGTAATTTATCACCATTGTTAGGGTGTAAATGAGCAATACCATAACGAGCATCTGAATAAAATCTGAATAAGAGAATAAAAGTTCTTAGGTGTACAGTAAGGTTTCAATCCCGCTTTTTTAGGGATCCCGGAATTACCGGTACATAACATCTGTTCTTAGACAGTTAGTAGCTGTATGAAGATGGAGTAACAAGGCACATTGACAAGGAACATTGAGTAACAGATGCGCGTGAAACGTTATGTTAACGCTATGCAAAAACTAAGTACAGACTTCCCACGATCAGTTTAACGATAGAAATGTAAGTTGCAAACTCGAGACAGAGCTACTCCCATACAGAACTGCATAGAATAACTGAATAATTTACTTATTGTCTATCTCAACCAATTCATTGATATCAAAAAATGAAAATATGTTAAGGCAGTCGAGAGAAAGAGAGAGAGAGCGTTGTACATACAGGCGCACTAATGATGCAATGAATTTTTGAAACGATTACTATACAATATCGGGCTTTTGCCAGACGTCAGAAAAATCGCGGGATCTGCATTTCGATTTGAAAATCTCACCCCAGGTTTTAATGCGACAACGCATATTGTGTGCGATGACCAGATCTTCTTATTGTTATAGTTTATGTCTGCATGTGAAAAGATAACTTATTATCAATTCATGGACATTAACGCACATGTCTATCTGATATCATTAGTTGTATTGTACAGTGCATCGTTCAAAATGCTCGTCAAAGAATTTAAACAACGCCTAGTGTTGTTCAGACTACGCTAGCCTAAGCATATCATCGGTAAATGAATTAAGCTTGCTAATCCCGAGATAAGAAAAAGTCGGGATTTTGATAACCCTAGTATACTGGTAGTAAGACTTATTGCTTAACCTAATCCTGTTCCGGTGTGATCACATGCGAACCCAAGATGAGTGCTTAATTTACGAAAATCAGCAGCAGTGTTATTTCCAAGAAAAATGTTGAATGTTACAAAGACATAATGAAAGTTTGGCGCGAGTTAACAGACCCGGGCATATTAACTGGCACTAATTTCCACTTAATATACCCGGGTATATTAAGTGGAAATCAACGGTAACTCTTACTCCATTCAGCAGAAATTGCATTTATTTGCTGGGCTATAAAATACACATACTTTGCTTATACAAAGTATGTCTACTTCTTAACTTTTTGAAACTACTTTTTATGCACCCTTGAAAAGTTGAAACCACCTAGCGAGTTCATGAACAATATTGTCGAGCCGATACTACTCAGCATTGATTAATAGTAGTCTCATTTAAAAATCATTTTTTGTAATTAACTTTGTATTCGAGACAGCTAGAGGACTTTATTCCTTCTTTTCTGCTTCGTGTCGAATCGAGGCTTGCCTTGAAGTCGGGTTTTCTTCTCCTTCTAGTCTTGGCAGCTGGTCCCCCTTCCAGCATTGTCCCGGGTTTGTTAGAAGATTGAATGATATCCATAGCCTTACCGTTGTTTCGATTGCTTTCCGTGCTTGAAAAAGAAAGGTCTCCTGACTGAAGTATCTACTTCTAGTATTCGTGGCTCTTCTTCCTTCCCGTGTTGCTCCGGTTTTTGTTAGAAGATTGGACGATCTTCATGGTCCAACCGCTGTTTTGATTGTTTTCCGAACTGTTCTCCCTCCCTGCTGCTGTATTTTAGGCTATGTTCCGTCTCTTGCTGGTTGCATTTTTGTTGGAGTAACGGTCATCCTCTTTTTATTATTCCACTCTGTTACTTTTACATTAAATTTCTGTTTTGATCTCGCTTTGACGTTAATCTGGTTCGTTTGTTTCATTATTGGAATTCCTCTTTTTTTTCTCCTAAGATACTTAATTCTTCAGTCTTACAGTGCCTCTTCTTCATGCTTCTTAATGTCAAAATTTGGACTTCGGACAACTTTCTCGAGCTGTCCTGTGGCGATCCGCTTGTTCGATGTCCTGTCGTTGACTGGTCCGCTTCAAAGTAGCTGTGGAACTCAATTTTTTGCTGTGGCTCTTTTTCTACTCACGTTTCTGCTCTCATGATGTCGTTTGCAGACAGTGGTAGATATTGAGGACCGGCTCTGCCATTGATGATCTACATCAACATAGTCATTTTTCTACTGTCCTTTTTTCTCTATTTTTCCTTTTCTTTACACTATAGCGTGTTGATTGCGCATGCACTCATCTGCATTTCTGCGCTACCTATTATTCTAAAATCATGCCTGAATATCTTACTACTGGTCTTTATCGATTCAAGATGAGACATAGAAAGCAATTATGAATCGTGCGACGGCAGAATCATAGTCCGGCAGCCAGGGCGAGTTTCTGCAGGGAACGAGGCCGAAAGTGAGACTTTCACAGAATGATGTGCACCCTATGCCTACTACGAATCGACACGTCTGCCGAGTTCTAGTGAGTTCCTCTTCTTGTCAGACAGGATCAAAGAAAAACACATGTAAATCCAATGGGACGCAGATTGCAGTTTTTGACTAAAACGAAATTTTGTATGTTTTCTCTGATTAAACGAAAAGTACCAAGCCCAGAGTCATAATTTTTGGCATGAAATGTCTTCAGGTCATTTCCTTTCATTTTCATGCACCCCTGTCTACAAAGCTAATCACATTTAGATTTGGCGAGCCTCTTACGGTCGGCCAACACAGACGTTTTGAGCAACTTCATCCGCATTCAACCACATTCTCACATACATTGCCGATCAGATGCATGATAATAGCACATGCACATCATAGGAAATGACCTGAAGACATTTCATGCCAAAAATTATGACTCTGGGCTTGGTACTTTTCGTTTAATCAGAGAAAACATACAAAATTTCGTTTTAGTCAAAAACTGCAATCTGCATCCCATTGGATTTACATGTGTTTTTCTTTGATTCTGTCTGACAAGAAGAGGAACTCACTAGAACTCGGCAGACGTGTCGATTCGTAGTAGGCATAGGGTACACATCATTCTGTGAAAGTCTCACTTTCGGCCTCGTTCCTTGCAGAAACTCGCTCTGGCTGCCGGACTATCAATCGACTATCATTCAATTCTTGAATGACCAGGAATCGCACGATTTTTTGCAATGTGACTTCTCAATGAAATTTGCCTGATGAGGTAATAACAATGTTTCTGTTCACTCTTTCATCGTTTGAAATAATTTCAATGCACGGGTGCTCGTTCATCATGTATAGCTAGACAAAGCTGCCGTATGAAATTTCTATGGAAGATTGTCATGCCCATGGACTTCCATGCCAAACCGCAGGAGAGCATTGTTTTATAAAGTAGCATTAAACACGTTCGTTAAGTATAGGATATCAAACGATATTTGAAAGCACTTTCAACATAACGATGGCCGCAGGCCGGAGCTTGTTATAGGGCAATGCTTGAAAATATCGCATGATATCTATCATAACGCATAGTTCTACCTGCAATTCGGAGTGTGATATCTGATGATTTCCGTTTGTTATGTACATAATACACGGAATATTAATGGGCAATAGCCACGGATTTGCTATCGAAATCCATTCTAAAGTCCATGTAGGTATCCAAATCCATTCATTTCCATTCGAGTCATTTAGTGCATGAAGATGGCGTGAATGATTTCCATCAATTCTGTTTATACATCAATGGCGTTAAATTATTCTAACTGCTGATTGTTTTCCTACTTGCTACTCAAATCCTATTGACAGGCATGGAAAGCAAGAAAATTTTGAATATTGACATTCTTCACATATAGCATGACATATTATCATATTCAAGATAGCATGATTCAAGCTTGATATTATGCACAAATGGTTCAATGATCCGTCTGATTCTGATGGCATTCAAAGTTTGTCAACTCAAAGTAATGCATTTATTTTTGACTTCCTCTCTGAAGAAGAACTTATAGCATCATCAAGAATCAAACATGGCCTTCGGGATTGCTAAATGATGGAAGAGAGTTCTGTACCAGTTAATCAATACACAAGACAGATATCGTGAAATACTGCTGTTACAGGTCATGGAGCATTGTATACAACCAAGCTAATTCCGCACAGGGCATCAACACCAATGGACAGTGGCAGATCACATTATGCGGTCAATTAAGATGGAATTCGTCGATGGACCCTATTATAAGAAACAAACAAGCTTCCATTTCGCAAAAGTTTGAAACAATTCTTATATGTGCTTAGCAACACACTAACAGACTTTTTCCGTTGGACTCCAGCTCCTCAAATTATGCATTATGTGATATTTTTTTCATATAATACACTGAAATCATTGGAAGACCAGAGATATCTGCAATAAACTATGGGTTATGGCCAGGTACACGATTTATACGAATCATACATGTTGTCAAGGCAGTCAAACATAGTCCCTATCATATTATATCTCCGCATTGAAATCTCATAAATAAATTGATAACAATGCGCATTAATGCCTGATTTACATTTAGCATGCACACTATAAACATAACGCGATTAGGCGATAACAATTGCACTTACAGCAGTAGACTCTGCGCTTTTCTCTCTACAAAGGCCCGTCAGTACGGCTGGGAATGGCACAGCCACAAAGCAGCTTAAAATATCTGGAATGGCTGGGCAAGCTGAACGACTGTACAGCCGGTTGCTGTTTTTATTTATCCTGACTTTGCCATGCGGCTGATAGTCACAAAGATTGCAGAGTGCCAGTTCGAAGTATTTTAAGTTCGTTTCGACCATTCCGAGCCGTATTGACAAACCCTTGTAGTTTATAAATAAATAAGGCCACTAAATTCATTTTAATAAAATTAAAAACTAATTCTTGCACAATGCATTTCGTCCACTCTTATTCACTTTTGTATTTCATAGTTAGTCCATGTTTGCACTTGAATAAGAGTGGACGAAATGCATTGTGCAAGAATTACTTTTTAATTTTATCAAAATGAATTTAGTGGCCTTATTTGTAAATAAATAAATTTATAAACTGAGTAAAGGGGAATCATTTTTTAAAAAACCTTTGTATGTCAAAGCGCAGTGTCTAAGACTACCACAATTTTTGCGCTTAAGGTTGTTCAACTCTGAGGATGTCTCTCTATTACATTTTTCTTATGTTTTGCAAACGTTGCAAGTTTAATAGATTTTCAATTGATGTATAATTATGCTTATTTCAGGACTGATAGAAGAAGCGGCAAATACCAACACTCCTACAGCCATGTTCGACAAAATATGAGTGATAAAGATCAAAAGAACCAAAACTGGGAGGAAAAGATATTTATACTCGTAATATACTTCATAGTACATGTACATGATGCATTTGCAGCACTTCTATGATGACAGATTTCCAGTAGAATCTAATAAATAGGTTATCAAGACTTTTCATGCCCTGTATACAACTTTTATGCGTTCTGATTTATTATGTACATGAATTTTACTATATTGTCATTATATTTACTTTTTGTTTTCCAAACATTTACAAATAGAGTATCGCAATTAATGTTACGGTAGTTATAAGCTGAGGCTAAATAAACTGTAAGTGTCATTATGCTCTCAACTTTAATGGAAATTATCAAACTTTTAATGAAAACGGTCTAGAAATGATAAAATCAATCGTGCGCTGAGTCGTACGATTCGGAATCGCACCCGCCATTGACATACATACTAGAAAATTGCTTTTTTCATTTTTAATAAAGAATCCAGACCGATAGCAAGAAAACATCTAATACATCCAACTCAAAATCGGATTCGGTTACATAGAAGGCTGGAGTATAAGGATAGCTCTACATTTTCCCAATTATTCAAATTTTATGTAAATCTAAGTTTTTATCTAGGATTTGTTTCTGCCCAAAGTTAGCACCCAATGAGATTGGACGAAAGGCTTCGTGCTAATACATATTCATGAATGTCGTGACTCCTTTTATCTAAAAAAATATCAAAAGGGGATTCCTTTTTTACATGGAAAGCTGTCTGCTGAATGACTTGAAGCACTATGAGGATGAAGTACTATGAGAAATTCACCATGGATCTCAATGGGTCCTCTACTGTAGGTCAGTTTTGGTAATCAGCAACAAATCAGCGAAGCAGGTTCAAGATTGTCCGAGTGACAACATTTGAGCTATTCTTGGTTGTCGAAGAAAACGGCCTCACACCACATCGACAGAAATTCCAGTGCATAAGTGGCGTTGGGGCGCGATGCAGAGAAAATACTCTAATTTCTATTCCAGAAAAATTGAAATATATAAAATTGCTGAGCGTGAAGATAGATTTTGAATTCAAGTTTAATAACCAAAACAGTGAAATTTCAAATTTCACTAACTTCGGCATGATAAAGTGCTGGGATGGAGGATTTGTTCCTATTGGTGACACTGTTGTAAATCCTCCAGAAGTCCTCAGAGCCAAGCTTTTGGGTAGGAATGGATTTCCGTACATACAAAGCGTTACGACTTTTGGCCTGATGTATGGTTTCCTCGCAATTCCTACGTAAGGCTTTGTACAATTCAAGATTGCCAGCGCTACTGTCACGCTTGTACTTATGGAAAAAGTGGTCACGCTGGCAGGATTCAGCTGCACATTCTACTGTAAGACAATGTTGGTAGTGGGACATCATTTGGAAAGCATGGTGAGGAATGTAGGCCAACATCCCTATCTGAAGCCACTATGTCAGTTCTTGCACCGACATGTGTACGTTCTCGCTCAGAATCAAATTCTTGAACTTGACTAAGAACAGTGCGGAAGCCACATCAGTCTGCTTTGGAGAATTGATAAACTGTTCTATGGAAAGGCTGAGACGGTGTGGAGCAAGTTTGCTTGCCAGAAACTGTGATAACACAATGATTACACGTGCCGAGGGGAGAAGCAACCTTGTGTGAAAAACAAGTTGGATTTGAGGTGAGAACCAGGTTAAGGAGATATCCAGTATCCCCAGCTCGGTTAGGCACTCTGGTAGGGCAAGTGACAATTTGATTTAGGTTGTGAGAGACAGCAAAATCCTCGGCTGCCTGACCGGAGAGATCAGTGGTGCGTGAGTGCACAAGCCAGTCAACATTGTGCACGTTGGAGTCACCAAAGAAGGCAGCCTCAGCGCTGGGATGCTCCTGTATAATAGAATCGATTTTATCAGAAAGAACATTGAAAATATCCGCATTGGTTGATGGAGAGCGGTATAGGAAAAATGACAGAAAAGTGGTTTTCTGTAACGGCGCAATGAAGGCAAGATGCTCATGCCTTGGATCCTCTGAGCTACGAAGACTTCTCAAAGGAAGGCTCATCTTGGCATAAACTCCAAGACCATGGCAAGGTACTTCATCCATCCGGTGAAATATGTATCCATCAGAAGTAACATTGCTTGATGACCCTAGTAACACGCTTCTGACGGCCCCACGCTGGCTCAGGAATGGGTCATATGGGCTGTCGTGGGCACCACTTTTTTGAGGATTGGCAAGGTGAGGGCACCACTTGAGGTGACCCATGCCCAATAAAACCCTCACCGTACCGGCGACTGACGGCATCTCTAAATATTTGCCCCATAAGCCACAATTTCGCCAGTAGCGCGCCGATGCTTATAAATTTAGCCAGCCGTTTATGCAGAAATTTCCATAACGATGAAAGTTATGACATGTAGTAAGCCATAATTGTCATCATATGAATAATGCTATAAGTGGCGATTGCACAGCATTTTGCAGTATTTTTGCAGGTAATGCAGTATTTGAATATCGATCAGTGTCCCCAATCAATCAGCAACATTATCATGGAACAGATATTTTATTCTTCTATATTCCCGTATTTTGTGAGTACTAACGGAATACACTTGTTTCACCCTTACATCATACAGAGTGAGGCTACTTGTTGACGCTGAAATCTCCCCTCATTTTCTGTTTATGAAGACATTTTTGAAGCACAACGGTACTCTATTAACTTTCGGCATATTTAGAAGCTTTGGGTATATTTTGTTTAAGTGCTCATATTTCAAATAAATATATTTCGGTTCTGCAAGCCTGTGGATTCTTGGAAAACGTTTGTCAGACTTACTTCCTAATCCGCTATTATACATCATTACCGACTGACTGGTGCGGAGGCAAGTATTGATTGAGCTTTGTGCTGCTGCTAGTAAGAATAATACAACAAGTACATGTAATGGTTATTGTACAGTAACCTAGGTCGAGTACGCTGGGTGTTGTCTTCCAAACTTGTGGTAGTTTAGGCTATTGTCTTGAAAGAGAATTTCATTGACAAACTCATAACGTCACTTTGTGTAGAAATTGCGTAATGAAGCTTGTCAGATGGTCGACCTGTTTGATACAGACGAGAAAGTTATTAGTTAGGCTAAGAGAAACCTGGGCAGACGCTCCACGAGTCTGAAATATGACATTGCGCAACGTGAAAAGGGAAATCTGGATTTTCATAATATTCATGCAGCTTTTCATCCAACGCTATCACGTGATGATTTTACTTGGTGAAAGTAACTAATTGAATGAGTAAACGAGACTTCAGTTGTCGCCATAGCGAAGACGGCCTGCTCTGATCAACAGCACGTGAAGCCGGTAAGCAAGTCATTGTCTCGTGTCAGAAATATACTGGGGTGTATTTTGTGTCTAAAAAATACTTCGGCAAGAAATTGGCGGATACTATTAAAGTCGCGGCAATTATTCATTGATAAAAGTGATTAGAAGCTCATATGATAAAAAGTAGACATTTACACCATTTCCATTTATATAAGTAATCACGCAGTACGTACGGGTTCTGATTCATCTGTATAGTCAGTCATCGTAATTGCAGCTTGATAAAATTCCAAGAAGTTTCTGTGGAAGTTCATCAACTCAAATATGTGATTAAGCGCTTTTGCAGTTATAGATGAACGTTCCTTCTATGAAAGGAACACCTTCATAAGTGCCCGATTGTAATGAATACGAGAATTTTTGCGAGAATATATGAATCACTTGTTTGCAATTCATGAAGATTTTCAATGTAAATCCATTCAATTTTATGAAATGCACCATCAGAATCTTTGTAAGTAAGAATTTGATAGTCATGCAATAGATTTCTCATTAACTTAAGCAAATGAGACGCATCAAAAATTCACTTCGGTTGGCCTATTAACGGTTGTCCTGCCCTAGAAAAAATTTTGCTTCACCGGCTCAGCAGGGTCTCCCGGACAATCATTACTCTAATGTATTATTGTCACTTTGACGCAAACTAATCGACTCAATTTAATAAAGTCATAACTTTCAAAGCACACCATTGCTTAGTAACATTATTTTGAAAACTGAAAATGATCCGTCACATATTCAAACTGCAGTTTAAAACTCCCGTTTAGGTCCGCCATCTGCAAGTTATTAGAAAGAATGATGTACAATTTAGCATATCCATATCAGCACTTCAATGGGAAAAATTGAGTTTGATGATGACAATTAAATCGCATTCTATGAATGCAGCAAAACTTTTGTACCGAAAGCATAATTACATGACAAATCCATAGATTCAAAATATGTTCATATGTTTGTTTTAGCGTGTGCACCTCATCATGCTACCGTACCTGTACTCTGCTTCTATAATATGATCACAATATGCATTCCTTTTCTTTCGGAAACGTACTCACAATTCCTGATGGTGACATCTCCACTTAACATTTTCCACTGATCGGATCTTCTTTCTCACAGGCAGTGTCAGAATGAGCACCTACATCATATGATGCAAGCATCTGCAGGTAGACCTAACACCAGGATGGAATCTTCATATTGCATCGTCTGTCTAAAAGCACACCAATTCGGCCAGTTTTGTCGTCTAACTGTTGGCCATGTCATCTTCGAAATCAACTGCTTCAATATAGCGGGAATTCGTCACGCCGGCTGTCTCATTTTGGCCTACTCCTCACAAGTGACGTTCATCTGAGAACAGTTTTCGCTAGAAGAAACGTCAACATAGTGCAGTTTCATTCATCAGACCAACAGCTGATCATCATGCAGTGCTAGCAAAGCTCACACATCAATAAATATTCTAAGGGAGCGCGGATTGTAGAGAGAACTTGACAGATTCCGTCACAGGGTCCAGGCAGGTGAAGCACTTTTAGGTCGTAGCATTAAAACAAATAATAATTGGCGGTTGAAACTTTACATGTGGCTTCACTGTGTCAGTTCATGAAAAGTCACGGAAGAGCTTTGGGATAGGCTATATTCATTAGCCTATTTACACTTCTACAGCTGATTGAATATTGAAAAGTCCTGAAAAACCTTGCAATGCAGGACAGCCGTTAAAGAATTGGGACATGAGATGTTGGAACGATCTGGAGGTGCACGACGAGGTATTTTTAGTGTCGTGTTTCAATTAGGACGGATAACCATAAAAAACACTGGGAACTGCATTATTTTTCAAAAGAGGTTTTCGTCTGAAACTGACTTTCTCCCTTGCCTTCCCCGAGATACCAAGTTATCTTCATAATCGCTGTAAACGAAGTGAGCACTACATACGAATGAGATGTTTTTAACGGGAATGAATTTCTTTCTCTATATTTCACTCAGTCAAGTTTTGAGAAGATCGGAATTACTACACAGAAACAAATGAAATGATAATGTTGAAAATTTTATCGCTCGATTTTAGCAGCGAGGAACACAACATGACACGTATATCCTCTGAATAATATCAGTCAAAAACAAAATTATAAGTTATATTACTTATATTATTTACTTCAATTGCGAAGACTCCTACAAGTTGTCAAAACATGTCAATCAAGAATTTAGTACTTCAATGATAAAAGAAAAATGTGGCCGTCAAATTTTGATCTCTTCAAATATCGATTCAACCTGTGGCATGCCTAAGGTACCGCACATTTGTTAATTTAGCAATTGAACACAATATTGCATGATGTAATTCAAGCAAAACATTGTAATTTACTGGTCTTTCATGCTTTGCTGCTGGCTAACTCCAATTTCTTGCCCAAGTATTTTCAGCGGCCGTCGATGTAAACAAGAAATCATGGCTTCAGTTGCAAATAACGGTGAATGAATGAAAGCGGGAAGTCTTTCCCTAATCTAGTTCTGTGGTTGTCGTACGCTGTGGTCATTTCTCTCCTTCTCGTGGAATAATATTCTAACCACAGAATTAGATTTTGTGATTCTAACCTATTCATAGCGTTGTTCTTTTTAGGCTTGCAATATAATTTCCGCGTTGTCTGATGTATGATTCAGATTCTTTGAAGTATATATTAAAGCAACATGAATGATGTTTACTTTTGTTCACTTCCGTCATGTTTAAATTTCGTGTTTATGTTTAACTGCTGTGCAGATCACACAAGCCGTTTAATAAATAATTTCATAAAAAAGTTGAACCATTTTCATATGCAGTTTTCGTGTTGAATTTAATTTCTTAAGTGGTCAGTTGTGGCCAGTAGGCTTTCCGAAAGATAATTGAGAGTTTCTTTGATGCAGGATTTTAGCATGAAGAGGACCGAATTTTTCCATGAGAACTGTCAAACAGTGTGAGCTATCATTCAGCTTCATCATGATGTTAAGATTTGTTGAATGTACAAAAAGATACAGTGCTAATAACATTTACCGAAAAAAAGTTATGTCTTCTGCTAGATTTGTTATTATTCGTTCTGTCACGGATGTTTAGATAGCAGTATTTTAAAAATTCACATGCTTTCCGCATCATATTTTGCCGCAGTTATGCCTTATCTAGTAAGAATTTACTTCGGACTTCCTGCAGGCAATGTTGTGAAACATAACATTCTTATCGCCGTGGTTTTTAGTTAAGCAATTTAATTTCCGCGGGATCTGATATGCCTATTAGATTCTTTGAAGTAATTATTAAAACAGTCTGAATGATATTTACCTTTGTTCACTTCATCATATTCAAATGGCATGTATATATGTTTAAATGTTATGTAGATCATACATTTACTTTATGTTGCACACTGATGTCAATATGCGAACTTCACAAGACGATCAATGACTTACAACCTTTGGATGTAACTTAATCCTTTAATTGTAATGTTTTAGAAACTCAACTAAGACTGGTTGAGGGGCGCAAAGTCTCAAATTTCAGCGCCAACTTTTAGGCTACCTTCTATAGGCTAGGTCTAGAGATTTCGTCTTATCGGCATTGGGGTGCACTTCTACGCGTAGAAGTAGTTAAGAAAGAAATTGTTGCGATATGATGCTTTCCCCATCATATTTTGTCACAGCGGTGGAAGAGAGTGAGATCGGCTGACACCAATCTTTTCTGGATTGGTGATAGGAAAAGCAGAGGGTTCCTTAAAACGCAGAGTGAAAGAGAACCGAAATGCCGCCCACCGGTCAATCATATTCTCGCTAAGTAGCTCTCAAAGTGTAGAATCCGCTTTTCTAGTAAAATATTAAGTGGCCGAATATCTCTCTTCTAAAAGGTATCAATATGCCCCCATTCTTTAGTTTAGGAGTTAGGGAAATTGTTGTTGAAATTCAAAGTTGATATTCTTGATTTATCATTAAAAGTAGGTCTAATCGCCATCCACTGTGCTGAGAAAATTCGCTGAAATGCTAGGTATACTCAACAAAAGTTATGTCTCCTATCACTATTATTAGGTCGAATGACGAAAATTCTATATTAGCATAAAAGTTACGCCATTTTATGGATAGCTAGGCTCTACCTTGATTCTCGAAATTATAGTTTAGTCGAAGTTATAGTTATTTTGTCGAAATTTAACTAACTTTTTAATTGCAAATCTCGAATTTACCCGGGTATGACTGCGACTTTAAATAGGGAGTTGTGTCGATGTTGACATATGTGAACTAGGGATTCTAATGATTCCTGATATTGGATGAAATGCCAGCTATTCAGGTCTATTCTATTTTTCAACTGAATTTGGAACTCAATATTTAATCATTCTATTTACATTGTGCATATTTTCATTTTCGTGGCTTGCTTGAAGACATCCCATTTACGTATACATTTTTTTCTGACACAATGTTCTGCCACTGTGTGATGAACATGCACTATTACTTCATCGCAGTTACTTGTGCATATTTTTAAGAATTGATCCATATTGCCGACATTAAACACAGTAAATCTCGGCTGAAAACAAAATTATTTCAGGTTCTCCAAATTCTCAAACTCCGTGGACGACAGTGGATAAATCATCGCGGTTGGTCATAACATCAACTCATCACTGATTTGGCCAAGTGTTCAAAAATTTTGTTGACTGTTACCGAAAATGGAATAACTATTGAATCTCTCATTTCGACTTGAAACCCTGTCGGGCCTTGAGAGAGGTGAGCATGAAATAAGTAAGTAGTACTAGATTTCGTTGCACTGGTATATGATAATTGAAATGAAATCTGGTCGATATGAAATAATAGCTTGAATTTGATGAAATCGACTTCGAGCAGTTCGAGAATTTGAAGCTGGTAACTTGTAATGGTGTCTATTATTGCGGTAAATCAAGAGTGCCCAGATTCATCAAAATAAAAAGCATTTCCATTCTTTATTTAGATTATATTGCTGTCGGCTTCCAGACGCATATTGATTTTAATCAATCTACTCATTCATTAATTCTTTTACTCTTGTGAAATTTACTATTAAATGTACGATATACACAGTTATGACTTGCTTGATTTTAAAATCTTCCTACAGATATGCCTAATTGCATACTTGCCAGCTGGAAAATCAAAAGTAGGCCTACTTATTCTGGTTATCTTACATTCAACTTTCCCTGTATTGACCTCGCAGATATGGAATTTCTGCAATGAAATCTCTCATTAGTAGAACTGTAAATGCGGAGGGGCCGGCCTATAAGACATAGAAATTTTCTTCGACCATTCATTAAAAATGCATGGAATTATAAAGCAACTACTATATACTATGTCGTTGAATCGAAATCGCGGTCTAGGCGATCCTAGGCATCTTGGGAGATGTAGCAAAAGTAGACTACCCGTGTTCTATTTCATTTCATTTCAACTGCCCAGGGCTCTTCTATAAGAATCATTTTTCAATTTGCTTTACAAAGCTCGTGCTAATCAGTGTCAATGACATCTGCTAGAACATTGGTTTTAGGCTCTAACATTGCACAATGATAAAGATTCTTAACTATAATGCTTATTAGATTGAAGAGCTTTACCGTTTCCATAAAATATGACCAGTGCGGGAGCTTAATAGACACGTAAATATTTTAATTAACGGTAGCAAGGAAATATTCGGTCGCTGAAACTATCTAATTAAGCCTAATTTATTCTAGGTCCGTCGTTTCTCTCCGTTATCGGTGGAAGGAATGAATCTGAATTGGTGAAAAGAATATTCGACACGCTGTTATCGCACAACGTACAGTTGCAGTGCAACTTAGATGGGAGGAGCGGATCCAAAGGATTTAAGTTTGGGTTGAAAGGCCCATTCTTACAGTTAGTTTTCGGTAAGTTAAGATGTCAAGACTAAAAAACAATCCCTGAATTAATGTCTGCTCTGTTGCATGTTAACATGATTAGATGCACATTACTAGTGGTTATTTGATTTCTGAAGTCTTCAGTTATAATGTTTTGTGATATTCCATCCCAGAATTTTAATTTTCGTTTATCTAGTTCATTCAGTTTTCGTTATTGTATTCGGTTTTGTGTATTTTTAATATTTCATTATTGCTTGATAATTGAAAAAGACTGTGGAAGCATTATTGGAAAATTTTCCGTCATTTATTTGATTAGCATTTAGCAATTTTAATTGTGTAAATAATGCTTCTCAGTTACTTGCATAATACATGTATTTTCAATAAGTTTGTAGCCAGAGTAGAAATGATTGTATGTGTATAAATAGTAAACAAAGCATGATTATTGTACTGTTCTACGAAATTTATCAGCTTCTCAAAGCAGTTTCACTCGGTCAAAAGAAATTAATATAAAATGAATTGAAGTAATTTTTCAGCCAAATTCATTGATGCCGTCAAAGCATATTTGCAAGAAATCCCTGTCACAAAAAGGTTTTGTTGCACCGGAATTGAGCCTCCCTTTCGAGGTGTTGTCCCGCAAGTATGTTTGTTTCTTTTGTCCCAGTAATGATGCCAGCTGGTCCAGTAATGGATGCAATCTCTCACATCTTAAGATACATAAATTGTCTAGTCTAAACGTGGAATTTCTTTGAAAATGAGGGTCTTTCAATATTCAATTGTTATAGGGACTCCAAAAAAGCAATTTGTATTTAGACGGGCGCTTTTCCACGAGGCATGATTATGGTGGTCGATGACCATCTGCAAGCTATCAGGCTCATGGGATCACTCCAACAACTAAACGTGGAAGCTGTAATCACATTGAAATTCTATCTATGTATACAGTGCTTCCATTCTTTACATATGCGCAATAGTTTACCTGCATAAATTTACTCGGTCTGCGTAAAAAATGCAAGTTTGCCGCGTATGACCATTGAGAGGCAGTTTTTGAGATATATTGTACAATGCTTTAATCGCGTTGTTCTAATAACAATAGAGACTGTAGGAGTGGTTGTGAGTATACAATAATGTATTTGTTTCTTCTATACCATTGGTTTCAAATTTGCCATTTTAATGAAAATTATCATATCTAGAAAATTAATTGACCTATTTATCGGTTCTTTTTTATGGTAAGATGAAGTGATGAATCAACAGCATTAAACCGTTTTAAAAAAGTGCGGGTTTCGGTTGCAGACCGAAAAGACAGTTAAAAATGTCATCAATGTACTTTATGTAAAAACCGACATTGCTTCCTATAATGTCTAATGAGAATTCAACTACAGGAGGTTCAATGGAGTTCCCATGCTCATTTCTTCTTTTTGCGGGTAGTTTTCATAGTGAAGCAGGTCTATTGTTATCTGCTTGGATAAACAAATACGTGAAAGGTTGACTCCCTTCTAAAATCGTTTCATATTGATATCCCGACAAAGGCAATTTTAAAGTACTCATTTATTGAAAATTTTGTTTATGAAAATACGGTATTCATATAGCGCACAATACAAAAGTTTCAAGGTGCTCAATGTATGCTCTCCTTACTTACTTCCCCGTTTTTCGTCCTTGTCCACGCTGAACGGGGGTCAGTTAGCGCAGTCCATACACAAAAATTGTTCAACCATTCTACATGAAGTCATTTCTTCCTCATTATTTTATGACTAATTGTAACAAATCACAACCATCTTCCTTGCATTGATTTTTCTTTCCTTTAAGTCCTGCATATATTGCATCATTGTTATTGATCGTTGTCACGGTCACTGATGATGGCATCTTGTCTACTGAAACATATCTGCGAATACATTATCTCCGATGAATTTTAATCAACTGGGATCGTCATATCCACCGGATGTTGTAAACTTTTATCTTGAAATATAAAAAAGACACCATTTCAGTGACATAGCAGCTATGTGGGTGTAAAATGGTGCTATTTCCGTTACAGATTCTGTGAAGAAACAGCAGTTTCCAACGATAACTTCCAAGAATTTTGAGGATATCTCCAGCAGGTATATGCGTGGTACAAGGACCGCAAAGGTGGGCGGCGACAATGAGAGTTTAGATGAAGGAGGCGGAGGCCCAAGCGCAGTTAAGTCACAGTGATTTATGTGACTCGGACTAAGTGGACTCGGACTATTGAGTGGTCTTCTCTGACTTTCACTTTCATAGATGCGCTACGCGCGCCAGTAGCTTTTTTTATAGTTTCATTGATCACATCGCCTGATGAACCGTTGAATTTCAAGTTTTATTCAACTTATTTTTATGAAAATGTTTATTGAGGCTATGAAGCTTTATGACAAATTTCATCGGAGATTAGTTCTTTATGCTTCCTGTTTAGATTGTATTCCGGGTATTATCACCCATGAATACTCAGAAAATGAAGAAATTCATCTTCATTAATCATTTTCTTTTTAGTTGAAATTAATGAATTTTTAAGTCTTTTTGGGCACAAAAATTAACAAATTATGTCAAGTTATATTTCGCCGATCTGACTTTGTCAATTGAAATAGAAAGAAATCATATGAAAAAATTCAGGAAGTCAAATGCCAAATCATTCGAAATCTCTACAAAATTACAAACTGTCAATATCGATATCTAACAAATATGCACATATACCACAGCTCATTGATTGTCGTAGTTCTGTCAGTACAACAAGAATCAATGAACTTTAGTATATGTGTATATTTGGTAGATGTCGACATTGACATTGATGGTTTGTAATTTTGTACGGAGATTTCAAATGATTTAGCATTTGACTTCCAAAATTTTTACTTAGGACTTCTTTCTATCTCAATTGATGAGACCAGATCGACGAAATATATTTTGTCATAATTTATTGATTTTGTGCGTAGAAAGACTGAAGAATAATAATATTTCATTGATTTCAACTATAAAGGAAAATGATATCAGAATCTTTCTTTACCAGATCAATAAAAATTGCCAAGAATTGCTAATATTATAATTATTATCTGCCTTTCAGATTTTTCCAGGTTGCTTGATAATTATGATTCGTATCCAGATTAATTATCTTTCCTGTAATTGCAGTTGAGACATAGTCGTGAATTTACTATCATTACCGCGTAGCTGTTATTATTTTGCAATCTGAAACTGCAGCTTCTGTAAAAAAAGTCACATCAATTTCATTTTGTCTTGTAATAAGTGGGAAATGTGTTACTTAAAACTGTTGCTAAGACATTGCTTAAATGGCATTGATAATATGCTCGAACTTAATTTCAATTTCATATCAAGTCTCTAGCTCATTCAAAATTCAACGGTTCATCCGTAATTTTTTGACTCCCTACCACGCTTCAGTATTCTTTACCGGACAGTAATTCTAAGACTTGTTAAAATGAAATTTATTATATAGATGGCTTTTAGTAGATGACGCCACGTCGAGAGGAGATTGAACACTCTTCACAACATTTGTGCTATTGTAAAAGGTTTTTTATTCAAGTCTAATCAATCCTTTTCTGTTAGAAATCATACGATATAGTTAGATGCAGTACTTAATGGAAATATTGAATAGCTCTCTTCTAACTACTTTATAACAAATAAAAATAATAACTGTAGCTGAGCAAGACTGTAGTAGCTAAACATTAAAATACTTACTAGTTGTCCGTCATATCCTATAGAAATGAATCGCTGTTTTTGGGTATAGTTAGTTAGTTCTTAGTAGCATTTTGAAATTTTCTGTCTGCTAGAGGTTGGATTTTTCAGATGGAGGATTGCCTTTGAAGAGCTAATTGATTCTTTTCTGCAAAAGCCTCCGAGTTTCTCCGATGCAGCACTGATGGCAGTGTCAATTTATTTATGCTAATGCAAGAAAGGATGGCCAACTGCAGTCATGCTCATAACTATTTAGCTATTTCTTTCATTTTAAGTGATTATGTTGGTTGTTAGAAAACTAGGTCATCAGATATTTCTAATAAGGACTGTATTACACATAAATAATTTATTCTAGAATCTCTGTGTTAATGTCTAAATAAAATTCAGCGTGTTCATTTTGACAAGTCTCATATCATGTAATTCTGTATCAGATTTTAATACTTGTGTGACTATGCGATTGTTTCAGTCCCCTTTTTATGATGAGAACATACACATTTGAACTTCAGAATGTATTTTATCTCACAAACAGCACAGCTATCCGCTACGTAAGTTTATACCAATTTAAATCAGGTCAGGGAGTTTTGAAATTGCAGTCAGCTTGATTATCCCATGAAGTGCGACACAGGTATGCGTCAATCTTGCGATTTTCTTTTCTGCAGTACCGCATTTAGTTTCCATTCCCGATTATCCATCTAGGGCGGCCACAGGCAACAATGCCGTAACACTAGTTATGGCGATACATATAATAGCTACGCTATTGATGTACACATCCCCCGCCATATTTTGAGCCAGAGAAACGGGGATGTATCGCCATAACTAGTGTCACGGCATTGTTGCTGTGGCCCAGATAGATAATCGGGATTGGAACTAATGCGGTATTGCAGAAAAGCAAATCGCAAGATTGACGCACCCACGTCGGCACTTCAAGGGTAGCACCTCATTTCGGCGTCGGCTCGGTGTGGAGCCGCTGCATGCACGGTAAGTGCATGCGCGCTGACGACGGGTATTTTGCGGCAACATTGGGCTATTTTTTGCTGGGCCAACGTCGTTTACACGCCGGTGCATGTGGTGGCTTACTGGGATTAACTAGACTAAAAACGGCCATTTCCTGATGGTGGCCGGCACCTGCTACCATTCGGGTAGCCCACGGGGCCATTGGGCAAAACGGTATCTTCCCATGTTGGGGCCGACTGGGCTGTGCTACTTGGGGATACACTGGGATCTAACCTGGTTTTGAGATGGCTAGAAGATCTGGGAACTTACTTTGGAGGAAGATGTTGATGTCGTTCTCCTTAGACC
>CAJQUW010007518.1:0-27906 GCA_907163375.1 Prostheceraeus crozeri
CCACAATTCATTTCGGTTGGCAACGAGCATTACTTCGGGTATTTATATTTTCTTCAGATCTTCTAAGACACATTGACGCTATGCTCTTCTTGGTCTTCCGATATTTTCCACTTTACCCAAGCAGTTTCCCACAGCCGTCTTTACATTACCGAACCATCTCAGATGACCTCTTCTAACCTTATCTTCCAGCTCCTTCAGACCACACATACTTGCCACTTCCTCACTTGATCTTCCGTCGCTCCATTTTACTCCTGCCATGTGTCTCAGCATTCTGCGATCACATGCTCGCAATTCTTCCATGTCAAGGACCATGTTTCTGAGCCATACACGAGAACAGATCGTATGGAAGACTCATACACATGAGCTCTTTTTTTTACTGAATTTTCACCCTTAGCACAACTATGAGCCATGAACGAAGCTAGGGGTTACTCAATGAAAAGTAACAAATTGTATTATTTTAAATAAATAAAATAAAAAAAAACATCTTCTAATCTGATTAAGCTGTCCCCATCAGAAACCTATTCGCACGCTTCTTGAAAGTATCAAGATTGTTTTGGTAAGGGAAAGTGGTCTGGGGAAGCTGATTCCAAAGCTGTGCCGTGCGAACAAAAAAAGCTTTTCGAGCGACTCACAGTACGTGCGCGCTCTAAGCTCACATGATAGCATGTGAGTGCATTAGCTCTGCGTGTGGTTCTGGAGAAGATCTTAGGTTTGGGTACGCACTCATTTACTGCAGAGATGCTTCTACCGAAATAGTACCTGTAGAAGAGACTGAGTGAAGCAACATCCCGTCTGATGGAGAGCGGTTGCAACTTGCTAGCAAGTTTTTTACCCATGAGATTCTTGACACGTTTCTCAACCCGTTCAAGGTCAAGATGCGTTTGTGGGGCGCCTACCCACAGATGACAACAATACTCCATAGCTCTGGATTATAGGGGCACTCATGTTGTTCATAAGGCTGACTAACTCTTCACTTGGACCAAGCATCAGCCATCCGAGCTCTCACTGCCTTTTCCACTCCAACATGGCTGTCCAGCATATGTATATTCTTATACTAGCATACAAGAATAAAATGTATAGCCTAGGGCCTAGTCATCCCATCGAATGACCACACATCTGTTTTTGCATGATACAACATATTTGCAAGACTTCACCATTTGCGATTATACTATAAGCGACGTATCAACGACATACCGGTGAACATCACCTCATAAATATCATTGACAATCTTACGTAAGTGAAATAAACTAATGAATATTTCATCCACTTGTGCAAATATATATGTTATTTCAATGAAGATTCGAAGAAATTTAATAGAAATGGTGAGGTCAATATGTCCTAAAACTAGCAGTCGAAATTAAGATATTATGCTCATTTAATGGGAAAAATTATAACGTAGCATTCCCGGGCTACTCAAGGGCGATTCACGAGACCAAAAAAATTGCCGGGCTTGGTCGCGACCCTGGACTAAGAATCATGTCTATAAATTTGAATTTTTCAGTTACTGAGTACAAATCAAGGTGACGATTTAACTCGGACTTCCTTTATCATTGTATTACTGCTTGCAACACACCAGTGATGTGGTCATGATAATCCCTCTACAACGCAACTGTGATATTGTCTTACTGTCTTGCCGTTTTAATGGGATAACTCGGGCTCAGTTTCTGATGATATTCCCTCACGACGCACGAGTGATCCTGCAGTCTCGTAAAGAATTAACTCGGGCTCAGTAAAATTTGATAGGCATATGAATTAAGAACCGCAGCCAATGATCAACGATAATCATCGACTTCAGATTTCAGCAAAAAATATGAACTCTACGATTTCCATATACTGGAAAAAAAGTCTAACTGGCTAAGAGAAAGACCATTCTTTCAGCACGCCTATTTTCGTTACCTGCCCAATCGTAGCACAAAACGGAATACAATGTATATAGCCTTCTATTATGATTTCACGATGTGACCACGAATAGAAATCGCTGATGAAATGCGAAGAAACCAAGCACATTCAAACACCTTTATCACAGCTGATTATTTCTCGCTCACGAAATAATGTGGACCCATTCAATGAATTCATATTGTTTTTGACACTTGTGACAGTAGAAACCTGGACGGTAGAAATCTCATTTTATAAGTAGAAGAAAGCAGAGTTGGAAATCGAGGCATTTGATCACCATTTTGGTCACTCAATA
This sequence comes from Prostheceraeus crozeri, assembly GCA_907163375.1. Lineage (NCBI taxonomy): Eukaryota > Metazoa > Platyhelminthes > Polycladida > Euryleptidae > Prostheceraeus > Prostheceraeus crozeri. The sequence goes on from CAJQUW010007518.1 coordinate 2,192, forward strand.
AAGCACGTGTTTCGGAGTTGCTAGATCTTAGGAAGATTTGAAGATAGACAAATCATTAAGATCGCACAATCTTCACCTGCACAATCTCGTCTTGAGGAAATTTTTTGCACGTTTATTCACAAAACTGACTTGATACACTAAAAGAAGCTGTCGGATCGCTGTTTTACAAATCAACATCGAAATCAACTATTGTTGATGATTAGATGTGAATGCCTTGATCAAGGAAGCGCTTTCTTGTCTACATGAAACAGAAGAGAATGGAGGAGCTTGGCATGTACGCGCTTCCTGTCCTAGATGGCTATCTTTCAAGTGCCACGCTGAATCCAGCTCTGATTAAGATTTTACACATGCGTCCTGCCAATTGATGGAGGTTGCGCAGAATACAGCTTATGCAACTTATCTGTTTATTCATTGCAGAAAACTTCGAATGAAAAATACTTGCTGTGAGTTATTTCAATTAATTTGATGTTCAGTTGTTGTGTGAGCGATGAATTTTTTCAACATTAATTTTTTATGTCATATTTATTAAAATGTGCTATCAAAAACACTTAAGCTTTTGTGATTAAAGACAAAAATTCTGCAGTGGTCAGGTGCACATTGTATGTCAAAATCAAGATCGGTTAGCTTTGACAGGCTGCATAGTGCTCAAGTTTTAGTTTTGAGGTACTTATTCCGTAGCAACAGGTGTAATATAGTTTGTTGTGCTCGATCAAATTATGAATTTAATTATCATATGATAAATGTCCACATTCTTAACTTCCATTCCTCGTGGAGTCATCATCTAACATGCATCTTCAAAGGTGCACTATGTTTTTAATGCTTTTGATATGAACCGTGTAATTAAACCGGTTTGTATTAAATAGTGCAGCCTAAAAAGGATGCAGTCCTAACTTGCCTAAGTCCAAGCCTGTATATACTTTAACCATTAAACTTTTACAGGTAAACCACAGGGAAGTGATTTTTTCCTTTTTCCTCTAACGTATGATAAGTCTATGCCGCCCAGCAATGTAGGCCTAAAGGCACATCACCTCAGAACATGTAGAAGCCGATGCCTTATGTAAGCCTATATACATTTTTGGTCTCCGTCGGGCGCCAACTGCTTTTTGTTTTTTAGCATATATATTTTTTCCAATTTGTGTTTTCTTCTAACAAATAAACGGAATTTAGGGACATATTTAATGTAAATTAGTACCCATTTGATGGAGAAATGTTTTGAACATTTATCAAAAAAATGTAGAAACATTTTTTGCTGGCATGTAGGCCTACATCACATTTGTTAAGGACGCAATTTACACCGGTCGTCGCCAAAATTGTCGATCCTAGTTTGGTTTCTTCGTTCGGCCGATGGATATGTTCGAAGTCATCTTGTGCAACGTCTTTCATCGCGTCAGTGCCATGCGGCATCATGTTCTATGTGGTAGTTAGCGGTAGTCAACGAGCATGAAGTCGAAGTAATTCCAAGTTGCATACTTACTCGCGTTGTGACACACCGATAGTTCAATCAGAATTTCTATACACAAAAAGTCCTTCGGCAGTGACTTTTTGTTCGTGAAGTCTTAGGAAGTCTCTGGAAACGCTAAGCATCAGCAACCACATTAAAAGCAGAATGTACCACTCCAATTTTCCTTTCGTAATTACTTTTCTGTGGCGCGGAAACCTGGCTCTTTCTACCACTGACACGTAAAGACTCATGATCTTTAATGTTACGCAAATTGATGTGAAAATCGAGCAGGCTGGTGGTTACTTGGTCCTATGCGAAAAAGTCTGAGAATGGAAAGATTTGATAGATACCCAGGCTTCACAGACGTACTATTTTTTGTTATTCTTACTTTTTGCGAATTTCTCCTATTTTTCGACTAAGATCTCCAATTCCACGATTTTTCCTATTTTTTCGGAATTTGCCGTACTTAGATGGTGCCGAGTGAGAGATAAATGCTTGTGTTTGGATATAGGGCACTGAAGAGGCCCATTTTAAGTGTGAGAATATATTGCTGAACACATTTGTGATAATAGTCTGTATTGGCTAATAATTTGGCAGTGATAGACTATATTCACTCTTATGTTTCCAGTATTTAATAGATTTGCCGCACTTCATTGATGACAAATGAGAGGTAGTATATTTTAGAGTTTAAGTGCGGCGTTCACTTTTTCCTGATCCTAGCTCTTTCGGAGGGAAAAATTCCAACAATTTTTCCATGTGGACGGAGTGAGAGACTTGCCTTGATCATTAGATGGTCGACATTTTCTTTTCTCCCACCTCTACCTTTGGGCATTAATTCCTTCGGAATGAGAGACTTTCTTCGATTGAATCATGACAAAGATCGACGCTTTCTTTCACCCGCTCTTTGCAAAATTTTTTTCACATTCTTTGGCTGCATTCTTGGCAGCATGAGAGACGTCTCGATCATTAAATGCTTGCCGTTCTCTTTTCCCGTTCCTTTTCTTAAGAGTATGAATCTTCAATCTACTTCATCTGGTAAGAGTGAGAAACTTAGAACCATTAGAAAGCAAAATATGTTGTATTTTCTTATGCCCACATATTTTTGAGATTTACGCATTCTGGGCAGCATGAGAGACTTGTCACGATCGTTGAAGAATCTACATTTTCTTTTTCCCGTTCCAGTTTTGGGACTTTCTCGCATTTATTTAGACGCCCGTTGGAGGACTGAGTTCTGTCCCCACTGATTCTGCCCCTTCATATCTGTCACGAACTTCACCTACTCTTTTTTTCGGAATTTATGAAATTGATCGTACTTTATTAGTAGCGAGTGAAATATATAACAGCGTTTTCTTTTTTCCCGATCCCATTTCTTTCGGGGAATGAATATTGCAAATTTAGTCTCTCTGGCCAGAGTGGAAACTGTTTTATGATCATTAGATCGTCGACGTATACTTTCCCCGCTTCTACTCTTTGAGTTGCTTCAGTTTGTTCTGTATGGGCAAAGTTAGAGGCTCGCTTTGATATAACAATGGAAAGCTTCCGTTCTTTCCTAATCCACCATTCCATTCTATCTCGATTAAACGGTTGACTTTATCTTTTTTCCTCCTTAAGTTTTCGGGGATCTATTCCATCTCGATGCTCAACGTTTCTCGATCTTTTCTTGTCCCCGATCCTGTTTCGGGAATCTTTTATGGGGATTCTGGTCAGAGTGTGAGACTTGTTTCGATCGATCTTGAAAAGGATCGAAGTTTTCTTTTATGGTTATGTTTATTGGGAATTTCTTCAATTAGTTCTTTTTTGGTTCTGGACAGCATGAGAGATTTGTCTTGATCAGTGTTCAGGACAGCGCGTAAATTTACGCCCCTGCGTAAATTTCACTTGTTTCGCGTAAATTGAGAACTGCAGGCGTAAACGTATCATTTAATGGGGCTTAAATAAGTTATCCATGATTTCCGAAGAATATTGAATGGAAAATTTATGTAAACATATCAATCATCTACCTGAACTGTATCAATGATGTAAATAAACATTATACTACTCGTAAGCCACCGTGCGCAACATTCACACTTGCACGCGAATTGCACATGAATTTTGAAAAAGCATGAAAATGTATTTATGAATTGCACGTGATTTCTGGAAACGAAATATTTCCATTAATTGAAATGTGAATTGAGAAATGAATAATCCGCCTTTGACTTAAATCGTGGGAGCGATCTTGTGAGCGAGTGACGTGCTGCGCGAACCTCAGGTCTATTATCAAAATCCTATATACTGAATTTCTTCGAATAGTAGCCGGAACATGAATTAAATAGGGGTGATTTGGGGTGCGATTGCCAATCGAAGGCGTCTATTATTCGAAAAAATAAAGTTTTCTGTAAAACCTAGTTTACAGGAAAAAAATTCAGTTTCTTCCATCTTTCAATCAGGCAAATGGGCCCCAAAACTCTATGTACCTTCATAATGTTTAGGATCTGGGTCATTCATGCCAACAGGTGTTTGGCAGCTCTTTATGGTTACTCTTAAAACATTTATATGAATTAATTTTTCTCGGTAACTAATTCTCGAAAAATCAATTCTCAAAAATCAACCAAATTCCGGCCTTGTAACCACCACCTAGACGATTGTTATGATGAAAGTCAATTGTATGAGACCTGTCCTGAAAGCAAGACTAATTTTGATAGTATATTAATGTAGCAATCAGACCAATAGCAGTGATTATACCCAAATTATCCAATAAATCGTGAGTTTTTTCCTTGTGAACAGATAGGATATGGTCTGACTGAAAATTGCAGAAAAAAAAAAAATCAATAGCCTTATAGACCTTTCACCTTCCTACTTCCAGATTTATAGTACTAGAATGATCTCTTCAACAGTTATATGACTGTTATCTCAACCTGTTGGATTTTGTTTAGAAGACTTATTTTAGGTGAGTGGAATAGGTTTTGCAAATCCAGTTGACCTATCATCGTAATCCTGCATTCCTACCTTGGCATGAAAATGCGTCGATAAAGTTATGTAGATGCATGTTATTTAAGATATTAATGTTACGAAGAGATTAAGTTACCGGTAATGTATATGCAATTTAGACAATTTGGCCTATTCGGAATCGCTGGGAGCATCAACCTTGCATCTTTTGAAATTCATTGGGATGAAATTTCGAAATTAATTCAACGAATGAAATCCAAGATATAAACCACTTTGAAATCAGATATCACGATTTTTTTTGATTTTATAAGAATCTGATTGTAGAAAGTTAAAACGAAACTTTTATAGTGAACAATCGCCGACATAGCCATCGTGTGTTCAATGGCACTATCATATTCATGTATGTGTATTCATACATTTCATATTGAGAATTGAGAGGTGTAGTCAGAAAGATACTAGATTCAAAAGGTCAAAAGGGTCAAAGACTTTCTTTGGAAAATTTTCCCCTTCTTGGCTTACTGATTGTCCTACTCATGGACAAATTTGAATCACAACAGAATATTATCATGCAACCATTGTCTGAGATTTGTCCTTACTAACGCTCTTAGCTAAGTTGGAATCGGATCGCTACTTACTTGATGGGGCAGTGATTTTATCGGTAAATTGGGCATAATCGTGCAGCATGCTTGGGAGTATGAAACTTCAAGATTTCTTAATCTTGATACATTGGTTTGATGCGCGGTAAATCTTGCAGGTGTTGCCTGGGAAGTAAGACGAATGTGGAAGGATTATGAATTGCATAAACGAATTTTTTATCTTGTACGCGAATCCGCATTTGAAATTTTATTTTCTGAGATAGGGTGGACACCTTGAATGAGGGTTTCCATGCCACAAAGTCCGGACATGATCATTAGCAAAATCAGAATGAAAGAATGCGCTCATTTAAAATATATTTTTTTGTTAACATGTAATTTCCCCAATTGCACTCGGGTCAAAAATTATAAACACATCAAATACCAATTTGCTGATGAGAATAGAACTACAACGGCCCTATTCTTTGAAGCACGAAGTCGCTCAAGAATGGTCCTAACGAGGTATTTTGTCCGCGATCATTGATCATCGTTCCATATCGACCAACGATTTCCCTGCTTTTTTGTTAGAATAATCGATAAATTGGTGATCATAGAGAATTTTTTCTTCCAAAAAGTTCTTGAATAATTTTAACTTATGACGATTTTAAATAACTTCGTAAATAAATAGCGAATTAACGGATGGCTTTTGGAATTGGTGATTAGTTACCTGAATAGCTAATGTAATCGAATCGGATGTTGTGAATGAGTGTCTGTCACATGACTAAAACTAGCGTCGCTCACTGACAAACGTTTAAGCTCACATCAGCCATCTTCTCATCTATCCATATTGATTGTCGAATAGAAGATGTCTCATTTCAATATGCAGTTTCATTATAATATATCAAAGCAATTCACTATTATAACATTCTGTATTAAAATCGCTTTTAAAGGAAAAGTTCTTTTTGCACAAGGACTTACGAGTGTTAAAATATATTATGCAGTGTCTAATCAATTCATAATCTCTGTATCAGGTGCATCGAGATTCCTAATCGTCATTATCAAACTTGCCCTATGTCCGCCGTTTTGGTCTTTGAACTCGGATTTTTTTGCAGTACTGAAGAAATTATCAGTCTGACATTCTGAATAAATGCGATAATATTGTTTTTCTAAAGACAGATGAGTTTTCTTCTTTATCGCAGGATATGATCTGCTGACAGAGAGAATATTCATTCATAATGAAGAATATGCGGGTTTAGTGACAAATTTGTGCTGTTCATAGTGGGCGTGAATTTAAAGGTAAATGTGATTAATGTGAATTAAAGGTAAATGTGATAAAAATCCCTGGCCGGGACACTGGTCTCGATCGTTAAATGCTACACGCTTTCTTTTTCCCATGGAGTAATGCCGTGAAAATACTGAATAATACGATTAACATGAATGAATCTGAATAATATTTGAATTTTCCTCTGCTTCAAGACCTAAGGTTTTTTCAGTTTTGTTTACAGCGCAGACCAAAATTCAGTAATTGGAGCCTATGCTTTGTTTGATCGAAGAAAAACTTCTCCCTGCGATAAATTCTATTTAGTATTGTTCCTTTCTTCGACTGAAGAATTCAAAATTAGGATGCTTTGATTGAATCTCAGAAATCTTAAGAAACTCAGTAGTGCTTCGTTAAAAAGTTATTGAAATCTTTAATAATTTTTAATTCCTGCTTCAAATTTAATATGGACATCAAGAGAAAGCAATAAAGCTTCACGAAAAAAGAGCCTGTTCAAAAACCAGAAAAAAGCAGAGCTTCCATATTCTTTTTAATAGACAATTTTATGCCAATAAATTTGGAACCTCCTATTTTTGCATGCTTGCTTGCGTGGATGCCTGAGTAAGATAAATGATGATTATATGATGTCATAAGCGAGGATGGGTGATTGGCTGAGAGCGAGTCATGCGATGCTTTCGGCTTATGTAATCTAAATAGTTGGCAGATAGAGGCAGACCGTTACCCTTTTAAATTCCGCTTCAATGACGATTTCAATTGAGCATCTTTTATGCAAAATCAACAGCGCTTTGGCTGAGCGCAGACTTTGTAATGTGCGTTGCCTCTATCCGATGACTTCTGGTTCGGATATATCGGACAGCTGAAAAAATCCAGTGGACAATCGGTTGAGCGAAGCTCGTTTACATGAATGCCTACTAAAATAGATAGACATCATTCTACGTCACGAAAGGTTCAGAAATTGTTTAAAGTCGCTCGGGCCAAGGGGATATCCAGGATTAGACTGCGGAAGTATCACAACAATGTGTAATAAGAATACGCTGAAAACTCAGAAAAATGTCGGTATGATTTTTATATATACTCAAATGCGGTTGATTAGACATGCAGCAACTAAAGACAAAATGCAACAGCAAGAGTGAATACGCAATAAGAAGTTAGCAACAAGTTTCAGACCTTGGCAACACAGACGTCGCGAGGAAACATGGATACAACTTTGCGATGAGGCCCTAAAAGAAGCCGCAGAGAAGACTATACCCTGTGAAAAGAAAGGGAGGTATAAGTGAAGACTGTGATGAGATTCGTATCGAAGAAGGAGGAAAGAAGAAAGAGTAAAGGAAACAAACGCTCGCTATGCAGAGTTATGGCAGAGATGTTCTGAAAATGTGCAAATCAAACAAAAGAAGAATGCTGAACAGAGAATGCCAAGAATTGGAGAGCTTTTCACAGACAAGCAATGAGCTGAAAAAGATCATCTGAAAGTTTAAGGAACTGAGCGGAAAGAAGACACCACTCAATCCACTGAATGATTCAGTCCGAAGGATGGGGATACAGTCTCACGGAAACAACAGTATCATAGAGAGATGGCATAATACCTCCAGGATTTGTATCCGCAGCACCACGATGAAGAATTCAACATGCATAATGAAAGTCAAAGGTCCAGAATTATGATGAAGAAGGAAGTCCATGCGCTGAAAATGTATAAAAACGGAATGGCAAGTGGGCCAGACGCTGTAGGGTTGGAAATTATTGGAAGTCACAGACCAGCTTGGAATGCAAGGAACTGCAAGAATCTTGAACAGATAATTAACACAGGACAGTCTGCTGACACATCAATCCTCATTGCACTGCCATAGAAACAGGAACAACTGAATGTGGACAGCATGGAACTATCAGACCTCAATGAGTCCCATACTATAACTGCTATTGAGAATCATCATGTGAACAAACAAAAGCAGAATTCCGTCAGAGATCCGGAGAATACAATGTGGCTTTGTAATTGGCAAGGGTACAAGAAATGCCATCTACATCATAAGAACAGTATCTGAAAGAGCCATCGAAGTTTAAAGAGACATGTACATCTGTGCCATCGATTACGCTGTCTTTGACACTATCAGACACGAGTCAATGATCAAAATCCTGGAATCCCTGAACATCTACTGCAAAGATCTTCGAATAACAAAAAAACCATCTATTGGAAACATACATCAGCAATTAGAATTGATAATGAGTCTGGAAAACAAGTGAGGAGAAAAAGAGGAGTGGCGGCAAGATGCGTCCTGTCACTGGTCTGTTTTCCGTGTACATCGAGTACTTCATGAGGAAGGGATTGAAGGGAATCCAGGAATCAAGCATTGGTGCCCACACAGTCAACAGCATGCGCTATGCGGATACAGTGCTCATTGCAGCTACCCGAGAATGAGCTAACAAGAGTCTAGTTAACATCGAAAACAAAGAAGGAGGGGTCTGAGTCCTCAATATCCAAAGAAGACATTACAATGGTCAGAAATTCAATTAAGAAAAGAAACACCAAATTGCGAATATCATAACCTAACAACTAACTTACAGCAGTAAACATCTTCAAATACCTTTGAACCACATTAAGACGTGGATGGAATATCATAACGTAAATAAAATTGTTTCAAGCCAGAAGGCTTTCATAGACATCTTAAAGATCAACCAACTACCAATTTATCCGTCAAGATCAGAAAACGATCTGGATTGCTATGTGATCTCAAACTAAATATAACGGGCAGCGAGGCAGGATTTCGAACAAAAGAGCTATTTCCATTTTTTAAATGCTGCAGGAGATGTGGTTTCTGAGAAAAATGCAAGAGGATATCATACACAGAAAGAAATAAACACACGAAGAAGGTCTGAGACGAGTCCGGTGAGAAAAGAACCCTCCAGACGATATCAGAAGAACCCGAGTGATTTTTCTGACGGTCATGTCATGAGACGAGAAGGGGGTCTGAGAACCTGGCGGAAAAATTGCTGGCGAAGAGGAGCAGGAGGCAGACACACAGAAAAGCTGACCGGACAATTTGAGTGAATGGCTGCGAAGGACAGCAGAGGAGTACTGCACGATCCGAGAAGACAGAAAGGGGTACAGACCATGAATCGCCCACTGACCACCGGCACTTAGAAGATAAGAAGAGGCCCCAGAAGAAGCGTGATTGCGCGAAACTCTGGCCTGTACAAGCTTTTTATTACAATGATATTTAGCCAATAAATTACTTCAAGAAACACTCCAGATCCTCCACGCTACCGGTTTTGCAACAGGAAAAGTCTCCACTTGATGCAAATCATATTCTATCCCTGTCTTTTTTGTGCAGGTAAAGAGACGCCTGAAAGCATTGAGGTGGTAGACTGTTTCACCTTAGTCACGAGGTAGTGTATTTTACAACTGACACTAGATGTAAAGTATGAAATCAAAAACGAATTGCCAATGCCTGCCATGTCGAAAAATCCAATCCAAGACATACGCTCCATATTTGGCAACAGAAACCTGTCAATGAAGTTAAATATCAGATTGCTAAAGTGTTACATATGTCGAATCGTGAACCTTTGGCTGTGAAGCTGGACTTCGACCATGATACTGGAATGCGACATCGAAGCAGTCGAAATGTCGTTTCGAGCCTGGTGTGGGAAGACAGCTTCTGTCGACCGTTACGAAGAGGACAAGTTGCTTTTTTCCTCGTCACATAATTCGAGTTGTAGGTTTGGGAATGTGTATACGTGTCAGGGTCTCATCGAAGGAAAGACTTTCGAGAGAGCCAACAAACAACGTCGTATTGCCTAGACCGTGCAATGAAAACCACGAGAATGAAGTTCGTCACGGCCATCTTCAGCTGTGCTCAGGAACCGTTCAGGTGGAGAAGCATGATCGCCTAAGCGTTCATCACGCACACGGCACCTAGGGCAAGGAGATAGGTAGACCCCAACGAGCTGAACTAATCATACTAGAATTTTTGAATTTGACTTTCTCTGCTTTATATTCTTTGCCTGCCATGTTTTATCACACACACCGTTTCATATTCCAATCAAAACTAGCCCAATTTTCTTTTTATATTATATTTCAGATTATGGAAAACGAGGAAGGAAGAGCTAACGTTCCTTTTGTATGAAGCCTCATGAAATTCAGCAAATTGAAGAATTCGCGGGCGTCAGCAGTTATTTCAAGCAATCGCCATATGAAAGAACTAAGATTCAGCAATTTCCTTGAAACAAGGCATTCCCTTGATGTTGCCGACGTCAGAAACACCATTGCTTCCGAAGTTCAGATCGCAAATCATAATGCAGGAATATCAGTATTGGATTCTATTTACTCCTGAAATAGTACGTGAAACTAAGGTATTCGCCTTTATCAACTTCGACAAGAAGCTTTAACTTTTCAAAGTTGATTTCAAGTCTACTGAAGTCGTGTTGCAGTCACTGATGACCAAATTTTCTCCTTCGTAAGCCATGTCAGGGATTCAAAAATGAAACCAGTTTTTCACTTGATTTGTATATAGTTTTACATTTAATTATTTAGATTATTTTTAAATATTTGCATATTTAGCTTTTCAGTTTTAACATTGAAGATATTCTATTTGGATTGTGTGCCATTGGAGTGAGTTATGTGAAGATAAAAAAGATTGACGAACACTTAAAAGTTTATTGCTAGTATAAATGTTCAATATTTCGGCATGCGTCTTAATCATGAACTATGAAAAGAAGGAGCATAAAGTATGATTTAGCTTACTTTTTGCTTAGAGGCTAAAACACAAAATTCAAGTGCGAAAGCTATTATAGCAGTAGAAGTGCTTGGAAATGCGTGAAAGACCACAATAGAAATATAATTACAATACTCAAGATGGATTGCCCAAGAATCAAGATATGTAAAAAACGCTTATACCTGCCCCAAACTCCCACAATAAGTAATATTGTTTGTGATTTCAGGGTCTTTGTTTCAGGATACTGTTCATTTCAAACTTTTTCCTGTGTTTGGAATCAACGAAACCAGCTCGAAGAACTAATAGGGAAACGCCAGTAAACGATGGAGTAGAAATGAAGTGAATATGAGTAAGATGACGGAGCACATTAGACAATGACAACTTAGACACCACTTATGACTCTCAGACACCTTCGCTAGTCATTTCAAACCCCTCCACGTTTTTTACTTGCTATGTGCCGGCTTATTTCGAAATGTTATTGAGTCATTCTGCTCGCTGTAGTATAAGAATCTTCGTGAATACGAGGAAAGTAATGCCACGTGGGTGTCACTTTGGCATCACCTCATACAAAATAAATAATGAAACCTTTGAAGGACTAAAAAAATATTATGTGATAAAATCATCTAATTCAACTCTAAAGATACCTGGAAAGGGAATAGGCATTCTATGAAGCCAGAAGGGCAAGAAAATATAGAAATCCGAGGCCACGAAGCGGACGAGGATTTCTACGATTTTCTTGTCCGCTGGATTGATAGAATAGCTTATCCTCTTAATATGTGGCAATTGTTCAATGAACAATGTGATTATGCGAATAGTTCTATGAAAATTTGTCTTCCCCTCTCAGAAGGGCAAGATAGAAATATTGTCGTGTGACATTTTTCATGTCATGGCAGATTACCTTAACAGGTTTAGAGGATAAAAAAATGACAGCCTCGAATGTGGCAAGGATCAAAATCAAAATTTTTTGGAGAGTAGATTTCAAATCTCCCCTGATACGTCAAGTATCTAAATTATGAAGCAAGACTTAACGCACATATGAAAATTCATGCATCACTTAAAGCGAGTCATGTGGTCAAATGAATTCTGCTTTAACGAGTAGCTAAGGAAGAAGTAAATTAGGTAAAACGGTTTGAAATAAAAATAATCAAATTTCAAACTATAATACTAAGAAATCATCATAATTGAATGCTATATCAATTCTAGCAACGTATTTACTCAATATCTCAATCCATTACCATTTATTAGTATTAATAGTTTAATTAGTAACTAGGCGAATTTACTACCATGGAAAATGAGCGAAATCTCTAGTGTTTTTTCGATTTAGCCATACATGCAGTTTAAGAGAACATTTTTGGTTCCCAATGCGGAAACCTGCCGATGATCTTCATCTTTAATTTTTAAAAGGCAAAGTACAATGCTTTATAAACAAAGTACAAAGTACAAGAAAAAAACTGTACCCCATTCGAATTGATTTCTTGAAACAAAACTAGCTCCACCCCTATTAACACATGATATTTCTAGAAAACATGTAGGCTGACGAACTACTGTGATCATGTTAAGGATGAATTAATGAGGATAATGACGATTAGAGGCCTATTACGTGCAGCGGCATGATTTCATGTGTAATCACACTGTAAACAGCCTGTAAAATTGATAAAAGATCAGCATGAAGACATGGAAACCGTGTAATATGGTTAGAAAATTTAGCATAAAAACCAGTAATCCTCATCAATTGACCTGAAAAAAATTAGAAATTTTGGCCTCGGACAGTCTGCATAAAGGATCGGTAATAATAATTTGGTCTTTAATTTAGTTGATGGATTTAGTCGGGAAGTTCATAATGTGAAAAAAGAAAAAATGAAGATAGTCTCTCCCCAGCAAATAAAACGCAGATCTTATGGGCCAGACGTTTCGCGTACCAGCCGCTTTATCTATGGCAAACATGTATTACAAATTTTACAAAGCGAGTTTATATGAAGATTTGTTAAAAATCCATAATACCAGTTTGTGACGGCGGCTGTTTAGAGCCGTCTTCAATCGTCCAATTATTAATCGCTGATACTGGTTTTGACACGTGGCAACCAAAGTTCGCGTATGCAGAGTCAAAGTCCTTCCATACAGTTCGCTGTGGCATCCACAAGACTGTGATCAGCCGTGTACTTGCTGTGTTTCCATGCTTGAAGCATCAAGCATTTTAATATCTTAACAAATCTCTTTGGTTGGTGCCCACAGATAACAAAGTACTGATAATTAACGGATTCATGATTTTATACTTTCCACGTTTATTCGATGTTGAAATATTGATGTTTGTGGCAATATCTCCAAAGCCGTCGAAAAGTGCCTTTCGCGTAAATCGCTTAGTTAGAATGCTCCGAAGGACAAGATACATCAAAATGATCTCTATCAAAATCATTTAGTATACATTTCTGAAGCCTTTGCGTGCGGTTGTGTCTCTTGCGTTCGTCTGGAATTTAACGTTTTGTGTCCATATCGTCGGCTAAAGTAGTCTTTTTACAAAGTTCTTGATACTGTGATGTTTCTTGTCTGTTGATCTATGCCAGGGGTCTCCAAAGTACGGCCCGCGGGCCGCATCCCGCCCGCGAGGGGTTTTAATACGGCCCCCCGAGCTCCTCCTTCGAAAATTATAAAACAAATGTCGAAGACAGGCCTTGCGAAATCATACAAAAACAAATATTCTTTATAACCCTTTTTAACACGCTTGACAATCAAGAGCTGAAAACAAACGCAAGACGATTCAAATTGATAAGCGCACAAGAGATATATTGTCTGATGAACATTTGAAATGCTTTGCTTGTTATGGACCCACTCATTTTGACTCAGTTGGACAAAATTATTGTCAGAAATGAACAATTTCATAATTTCCCCTATTGATCGAAGTTAAAAAACATGTTAAATGTTTGCTGATATTAAATGCATTTTATTATGTTCTGAATAAATAATATTTTATAATAATATAAATTTCACTGTTTATTTACATGCATGTATTTTTGGTATATCAATAAATTTAGAACCTTGGCCCGCGAAGCTTTAAAAATTCAGCAATGTGGCCCTCCGCTGGAAAACTTTGGAGACCCCTGATCTATGCCATGGACGTCGCTATATTGGTGGCCTGGACATGAAGGTTGCGATTTCCGAATGAGCGTGTCTACAAGATGGGGGCTAGCTTGCAGCGTTTAGATTTGGCCTTGGTGGCTGAGGCAATCTTGTCTGGCAGCCTCATCACACCAACTCATTCATACAGGCAAACACAATAGCAGAGATGTGGTGGAGTCAGCAATAAATTCAAATAGACCGGTAAGGTTTATATCGATCGACTCGAGTCAGCGCACACATAAGACTGCGCAGCGAATAGCACATTCCATCCTGCTTCCATCAACCTCGCGCTATAGTTCATGACGATTCCTCAGAACAAGTGCCGTGAGTGAATCGCTATTCGCTGCAAACGATTAAAACATTAATTTGTGCACAGTGATGGGTCGAACATGCATACAGGATACAAGTCTGAATCAAAGGACCCAAATGTCACTATTCATGTCTTTCCGTCGAACGATGATTCTCTTCTCAACGAATGGCTTCGTCGAATAGCACGAAAAGATTTCAAACCTTCGAAAAATACTCGAGTTTGTTCTAAACATTTCATCGCCGACGACTTTGTGAATACCTCTCAGGCCACCAATATAGCGACGTCCATGTCTATGCCCCTATCGACATCGTTACTCCCATAGTGCACTTCAACTCAAGTAATTCTCAGAAAAACATACTTTGAACAGTATTCGTTGGTTTTGGTGAATCTCTGCATGCAATGAGTGTTGGTTCGAGAAGAGGTAGCGTGTCATCGATGCATTCTATTGTCTGCAAAGCGTGCAATGCAGCCATCAATGGTGAATCATTGCGTTGCGGTTACTGTCAATCTCAATTTCATGTACGGAAAGAATGTTCCAATATCACTCGTCCGCAGAGTAAAGCCTTGTCCAGCGAGAATATATCATATCAACGCAATGATTGTAAAAATGTAAGCTTTCATAATTTCATCGAGCGTTTTATCGCTATTGAACAAGAGTTATCATTCCTTCGACAACAATTGAAATTTAAAATGGAGAATAATAATAATAATACTTTATTCGTCAGTTACAAAGGGCGGTAATGACAGAGGCGGGGTGACAATATATCATGAGTACATCGAAAATTTCACAAAACTGTTATTATACAAAGCAAGTCGCCTATTCAAAGGTCGTAAAACCCGTGAAGTTTAATATCAGTGATGTCATCAACAAAGCTATTACTGAGAATGATGCTCGAGCAGCCAAGAGGAATAATGTTGTTGTTTTTTGGGATTTATTGAGTCGGCGCAGAATGATGATGGCGATGACAAGTTGTAATTCGAAGGAGTATTTTGCGGATTACTGAGTGGACCCTTCGCTGTGCTTTCATCGATGCGTAATGGGTAGCGTTGACAGACCCATGGCCGCAAATCGAGACCCGATAAAATTCACTGTTAAATCTTTTGAAGATAAATTCACGGTGTCTGAGAAACTCCAAGTTGCTTAAGAACCAGAGTCCTCATCGTGCAGTCTTTGTGAAACCAAGATATGACTCGCTTGCATTTAGATGAGAGAAGTAAGATTCAAGAGGAATTCATCAGCATAGGACTCGAGTGGGGAGAGTACGAAGGGGAGGAATGATGGTGAAGATGAATTCATGAGCAATGGAAGAATGTTTTAAAGCTGGTGGGTGTCAGATAGACAATATAGCTATGTTGTCTACCCCGTAATAGCTATTTTAATTCTCGCTCTATTCTTAATAAGATGGATTGAAGTGTTTTTGGCGTTTCTGATTACTCGCCGGACATCAATATGCGTCCACTGAGTCGTGGCTGGACTGTTCGATAAACTACTCAAACCATTTCCAACCCTGGGTTACGTTGCATACCTTGCAGATCGGAACAACAGGGCCAAAGGTGGATGGATTATGTTGTTGGATAAATCGCCATTTCAATCTGGAAAGCTATTTCCATCGTTGCATATTTCGTGATGGTTGAGATCCTTGTAGATCGTGTAACTTTATCGCCGTTTTAAGTGTTAGTAGTAGCTTTGTAGATATGCCTAAAGACGTACGTCGAAACACCAAACACAGGAAGCGTCTACATGAGTATGTTTAGTCTGTGATATGAATGGATTTTTCTAATGAACTTCAGTGATCATACAGTACTTTTGCTTGGAGATTTTCAATCATGTTGACTCGTCGATCTTCCGAAGTAATCTCTTGGACTTCATAATGTGATTTCTGAACCTTACGCGCATGAATGCAGTTTTTGGACTTGATTCTCCTACCTGACGATTATGCAAGTTATACAAAACTCCAGCAATTCGTTCCGCTATTGGCATCCAGTGATGCACAAAGTAATTATTTTGACTCCCAATGCAATCCATCTCACCAAAAGGCGGAGTGCGTGTGAGTGTTGGATTTACGCCATTCAATTTGGAGAATGCATTTGCTACCTATCTACCATTGATTGGAATATGATAATTGATGGAGATCTTGACAGAGTTGTGTACGATTTTATAATAGTACAATAATCATCGCATTGGAACTAATCTCCTTATATTGCATTAATCCTAGTGCCTCTGATAAACCTTGGCTAACTAATGTGGTGAAAGCACTAATCAATAATACACAGCATATCGCAACAAGGACTGACGCTAAAACCGTACATTCGGGATACTTGGGCCATTTTTCATTTTGAAAGATTGTCCACTCCTAGACTGAAATTATTGAAAAATTTCCCCCGTCGTCTCAAGAGGACCAAGGACATTCAGACTTTCTCGTAAAGCAGCTTTCTTAGAATTTGAGTTTTCAAACATTATTTTTTTAAAAAAAAGTGGGGTGGTCCGAATTAATGGACGTTTGTGGATAAATTTGGGCCATATATCATCGGAAAAGATACTAAATCACATATTTTATGCAGTAAATGAATTCTGTTCACTAGCCTATACTATGTATCGTTAATGATCTGTGCACCTATAAAAGATATATTTTTTTAATTTCCTAAACATTATTTTTTACTAGCCATAGCCTAATTACGTATGTACCGTATATACAAGGTCTAACATGATCCCGAAACTAGATACATGTAGATGGACCGCATCGTATGTATCGCCCGTAAGCGATACTGTACAATTAAGTGAAGAAGCCGTTTGTAGATATCAATTTTAATTGTTTCAATTTGAAACTCCAAAATCCGAATTACTCCGAAACACAGGAAAAAAAACAAAAATGGAACTATAAACATGTATGATATTGCAGCCATATGTATATGACATAATCACAGCATTGATAAACGATAGAAAAAATCTCATGGGTCCATTAAATCTAGGCTACAATCGTGCAGTCATTGAACAAGTGGAAGACAGGGATAGGAACCGGCAATCACCGCCTCGCACCGTAACGGTGTCAAGGTTCATTTAGTTTATCGGAAGGAACGCGAATTGCGAAGCACAATCAAGAAAAGAATTATACCACGACGATTGATCGCAGGGTTTGGAAGGATGGAAACAACATCTTGGAAGTTCAAGTGTCAATGTCATCATTGTGGGCGCATGTATATTGACTGACTGGCATTTCGCATAATATTCCTGCCGCATGAACACACTTTGAAATGACGGTCGATGATTGAACCAAACGAAGTAATGTTTCGCGAGTCATCTTTGATTTTTTGGAAGAACCAGCCAACGGTATATTCTCACTATGACCCAATCTGAGACTTTGAGTAGCCCTTGTTGGGGCACCACACCAAGTTGGTCAACCGGTGACGGTTCGATTGGCTCAGATTCATCACATGATTGTGAAGATTCATCGGATGATAAATGTTCTGTACCGCCGTCATCATGTGGACCGGCACTATTATCAGATTCTTCATCTGATTCATCAGCAGCGGATATTGCTTGTCCAGGTTTGAATTGCAAACGATTGCCCCGCTTTCTCCGAATAGCATCATGCCCACTGACTGACTTCAACATATCAACAAGGCTGGCATCCAATTGTTGAGCAACGTCGCTACCGGTACCGGTCTTTTTGGGTAATCTGTTCAGCACCTGCGTTCTGTCCAGTGGACATATGCCAGTCTTGGAGAAGCCGCTCACTAGATTTTCAAACTTGGTGTTGTCAATGAGTCGTCGCAGCAGAATGGGAAATACCGATTTGGGCACGGTTGCCTCTTTCGGATTTGCAGTCTTCCATTCATTCAGAACTTTTCGCCACTGAACTTTAAGCGGATGGAAAAACGCAACATCGAGTGGTTGAGTTTTGTCAGTGGAATTGCTGGGTAAACAAATGAGCTTCACATTGTGCTTGCTGCACAATCTCAGGACTTCAGGCGAGAAATGAGAGGAGAGATTATCTCCTATCAAGGCCGTACCGGTAGATTCATTGTGTTTTGCTACAGGAATAAAGACGTTTCGAAACCAATCCTCAAATGCTTCACCGTCGAACCAGCCTGACTTCGTGCAGGCATAGCGAGCATTTGTAGGCCCTCCTCTGACCCAATTCCGATATAAGTTCTGAGCTTTATAGACAACGTAGACAGGCAGCAACTCGCCGGAAGCAGAACCACAAAACATTATGCTGGTGCAAGCCTTGCTATTATTCATAACTCTTTCCGGATACTTCGTTCCTCTCTTCATTAGGCACTTCTTCCGACCCGGGTCGTCAGATAGATTGGTTTCATCATAATTGTAAATGCAACTGGGTGGAATGCCTTCGAGTTCCCTCTCCAGATGATCGAAATAGTCATTCACAATCTCTTCCGTCACTGCTGCACGACTTCGTTTTATGTTTCCTGCGAAGCGCTCACTCAAAGTTGGGTTTCTCCTTTTGAAGTGGAACACGAACTCAGTGGATGGTAGGTTATTCCGAAACCTTGGTTCCTGTACGCCTTTCCTGTCAAGATACATCTTGACAAGGTAACGGAGATCAGTTCCACTTAGGGGAAATCCCCAATCACACATCAATTGGATTCTATCAGTTATCATTTCTTCTTCCGTAGGATTCAATACGGGTGGCCTTCCAGGCTTATCGGCGCCGGTACCACTTCTATCAGATACAATTCGACGCGTCAGTGTAGTTCTTGGAATGTTGTATGCTTTGGCAGCATTTCTCACTGATGCTCCATTCTCAATAGCTTCCAAAGCTAGGCTCAAGGCGTTCTCACTAAATTCCATGTATCTCCGTGCTCCCAACTTTCTTTTATGGCACCGAGGCATGATTAGGGAAACTGAAGTGTTATAAGGATAGGTCTAATTCTTTGAAAAGCATCGATTGCAAATTCTTAGAAAAGTTGTCCCCTCCTGCGCATTTGATTGGCTCAGATCAGGAGTCAATCAGAATCGAGAGAGTCAGCGTGAGTGGAAAGTAACAACATAAATGGACTTGTAACGCAAGGATCTGGTTGACATAAGCATTCGAAAATCCTGATTTTAGGAAATCCCAAAAAATGACCATAATTTATGGAATTGCCTAGCAGTGGTTATAGACCTACATGTATTGATAATGAGATACCCGTAATAATTTATAGCCATTGGTATAAAACACATATCACAAACGTGATATATTTAGGCTTTAACGGTAAATTATTTGCAAAAAAGATGTGGCCCAAGTTGCCCCATGAAAACTGGGTGGTCCAAGTAACCCCATTTTTGTGAAAAATTTCAAAATCTGAATAAATGCATATATTACCTACTTATGATGCACGACATATTAATAAATGACTTCAAATTATGAAAATATGTATCATGAATGCCATCTCCTGCAATTCTTGTGTTTCTAACCTAAATATTTTTTTCACTAGGTACCCCATTTTGAATTGTTGATTTTTTGCTCGAATGAAGTACCAATAATGAACCACCCATTAGATAGACTATTTCCTTGATAATATGATAAGTATGCATACAAACCCAACCATTACATGCTGTTTGAAGAAAAAATATGAGTTGGGTGCATAAATAATTTCTATTGATTAAGATACAAAGGAAAACAACAAATATTTTCAAAGTGGCCCAAGTAGGCATAGGTGGTCCGAATAACCCCGAACGACGGTACAAGTTTTACAAAGATAAGGTGAAAAATGCAATTTTCCAAGCTAAGCAGAAGTGGAGTGCTTCGTTTCTTTCGGTGCGTGGTAAAACCATTTGGGACGTGCACAAGATGGTTACATCTAACAGTAAAGTGGATAAGGACAGGCTTCCTCGATGCAATCCTGATGTCCCCTTGACAGTTCTGCTAAATGAGCTGAACCATATTCTTTCATCCCATTTCATTGACGATCCAATTGATTCTTCGCCGTTTAATTCTGGTAGCGCATGCTATCTTCCCCTCGTGTTTGATGTTGATACTGTAGAAAGAACACTTTTGAATGTCGGCCCAAAGACATCTCCCTGCTCCGACGGAATCCCATCAATAATCTAGTCAACTTTCGCGGAAGTAATTTCAAAGCCTCTAACATCCCTGTTCAACATGTGTATTTCAAATACCAATGTGCCAAAATTCTGGAAATGTGCCGATATATTGCCCTGCCCAAAAACCAATCCCCCTGATCTTGCTAGTATTCGTCCAATATCATTGCTTCCTGTGCCGGAGCGATTGTTTGAAAGACAATTACTCAAACACATCGGAACGGAATTTCTTGCTCGATTTGACGAAAAGCAGTTTGCTTACCGAAAGCGGAGTTGCTCTTGTTGAAATTGAAGACTTTATCTCAAAGTGTTTGCAAGAGAAAGGAGTAATTGAATGCCATATGGTTACATTAGACTTGCAAAAAGGATTCGACAAGTTATCGCACAAGTGTCTTATCGAAAAAATGCTGAGAGATAGGTTTTCCGACTTCACTGTTCAATTTATGGCTAACTACTTGTCGTCAAGGTTCCAGCGGGTCAAGTGGCATAACCAACACGCAGACTATCTACCTGTCAAGAGCGGGATACCACAAGGATCATGCATTGGTCTTTGGATATTTCTGCGCAGACATGCCTACTTCGAAAACCACCGATGTATGTGTAGTCAAATATGCTGATGACATCATTATTCTTGGGAAAATAAATAAGTGCATTTCATCTAACCCCATTATCCGCACTTACAGTGATATTTTGAATTCGGCTACAAGAAACAAAATGACAATTAAAACGGAAAAAAGCCAGCAGATGTTCATGAGTCGAAGCAATAAAATCGTTGCTAGTGGACATTCAATTGCTCATATTCCAGCGATGGATTATATTAAAGTGCTTGGTGTTACTTTTGACCCTCTTATGAACTTGGCATACTCATTTAATCACAAAAAGGGCATCATCACGCATGCACATCCTACGTCAGCTCAAGCCATTTCTGTCATCATCCGATCTGGTTAGGATTTACAACAACATCGTGAGAAGCATTCTGGAGTACTGTGCTCCGCTATTTTTGAGTACGTGTTCGACTAATGCCAACTTGATGAATAAAGTACAAGAAAGAGCACATAAAGTGATTTGTGGTACTTTCCGCTGTCCCTGCAATGGCTTCCTTCCCCTCGAGTACAGACGCATCATGATTGGTCTCAAGCTGTTCAAATCCATAACTCGAGATTCTGATCACCCCCTACATCGTTTGGTGCCTCACAAGCTTATCCATTCGAACAAATACTGCGTGCCCGAGATTAAATCCTCAATGAGATCAAGATCTTTCATAGTGTCAGCTATCAAATTTGTCAATGGTGGTTTTTGAAGGTTTCCAGTGTCGTGCTTCATTTAACTTCATTTGACTTTTTTCCTTGTGTTTCTTCTAATCAGTCTATTTACTTCGTGTATGACATACTTGTGTTTCAAATGTAACTGATGTAGACATGCCTCACGATTTTCAATATTGAGGCACAGATGGAAAAAATAATCGCTATCTATTCTATTCTATTACATTAGTGGTTGTAGAGCAGCCTACATAGCGAAGAGTGGACGGTCCCTCAGAGTTCGCTCAAGAGAACAACTTCTGAAATGACTCACTACCAGTTCCAGAAGACTGCATCCTCCAGCATCACGATACACCTGCAGGAATGTTCGTATCGTACCTCTTCCAATATTAATAACTTTTCTGCTATCAAAAAGTGCCGTTCAAAATTTGAACTTTTTTGGCCGAAGGTGGGGCGATTAAATAGCTTCTTCCATCGTTATGTATACAGAAAGAGCTAATTTTTCTCAGCACCGTTTTGTAATTCTTCAAATGATTTTATATCCCTCTTTTCCTCCTTCTTCCTCATTTTCTTTCCGCTACCTTCTCTCATGTGACTTTTCTTATGTACTTCAATGTAATTATCTCTTAACGTATTCAATTCTTTATTCTTGACTTGCACGTGAGTTTTTACACTGGGTAGTCAATCGCTGTCTCCTACTGTATTGCCTTCATCACGTGTCATTTCCGTTTATGCAATGTGTCACTGTCAGTCGTTTGTGAGCTTTTCTCAGACCGTGATTACATACAGCCACGATGCAGTTTCGTGCATGCATTGCTCTGATGAGAATATTGGGGAGTTAGTCTCATTATCTGTTTGGAAGCTCCCCATGTCAGATATTTGACACATTAAGTCGAAAGCGCTCGCGCGAGACCAGCTAGTTTTGCTGTGCATTAATGTGTCAAATATCTGACATGGGGAGCTTCCAAACAGATAATGCATTGCTCTATAAAGAACAGACGAAGCGCCGAGCAATATAGATCATATTGTCATTTCAACATGGAAAAGAAGTGGAAAATGTAAATCATGAATCCGTTAATTTTCAGAATCTTAAACAAATTTATATGCAAACTCGCTCTGTAAAATTTGTAATAGATTTTCACATTCTTTAATTTATACAATTTCTGCCGTTAATTTGCATGTATAAGTTATGCGACATGAAATGATGGATGAATCGTTGAGCTAGATTTTGCATGCATCATGTATAAAATTTTCTCAACAGTCGTTAAGACTCGACTGCTTAAGGCTACCCTAAATCCGATTCTGTAATGGAAACATCAGACATATCATCAAAAAACATGTATATTTGATTCGTAAATAGACAAGAAGAAAATGCAACGATAAAAAGGAAACATAGCATACAAAGGACGAAACTTTAGAAGAAAACTTTACAAGTGATTCACTTCGGATAGTTCATCAAAAAACTAATTCTTTCAGGCTTTCGAGAAAGGATTATGATGATTTTAATAAAATCTTTCCGATTCGTTGCTTGTCCAGACATCTAGCTGCAGAAACATAAATGACGTCCATCGAATGGCTGCGATAATTGAGGGATGAATGATGAAACGTCATTTATTTCCTAATTGCCAACTCTTCATAATACTTGTTTAGTATGAGCGAATTTATATAGGACATTGAGAATGCGGAAGTTATTCATATAAAACGTGTGTTGATCAGCTTACGCTCTCGCTGCCTCTTTAGAAGCCGTTACGGCAGAAACTGACAATTTCGATACGTTCATGCGATCAAATCATTACGCAAAAGGCCGTACCAGCTTGTAAAGAGTGGCAACGAGAGTTTAAGCTGATCAATATACGTTTTATATGAATAACTCTTTTTAATGAATAACTCTTCATAATATCACTGTCTGTAAATGATTGTTTAAATCCTGCTCTTGGGGAATTTCATCGTTCTGTGTTCACATCAGCTCAGTAACGATGGAAAGTGCATCGCCGTAGATGCTAAGTCGATCAGAGCATTGCGTAATTTGTTTTGGTCGGTCGCGCTGTCGTTCTGAAGACTTTATTGCGGCGAATGACGCCATCAAACTAATATTTCTAGCTTTGAGTTGAGTTTGACCTTTCTTCTTTGAAGTGCATAATCAGATCATGATGGAAAATGTCAGTGCCGATGCAATGTACTACACGTTAGCGGCTCGAATGGTTCCTGCACAGGATTTAACCTTCCGCTCCTATGTTGCCTCTAATCGGAATGACGAGGTGGTGATGGCTCCTTCGCATGAAATGGAAACTGAGCAGATGACCATTGAGGCAAACAATCAGATGTGGATGGAATGGAATGCTACTGCCAATGCCCAAATGGCGGCTTATAACGCTCAACAGGAGGCTATGATGGAATCTCAAGTAGCCGCTTCACAATACTCGTACCAGGCAAGTTCTAATCTGATAATGCCCTGCGATCTCAGTGGTTATCAAACATTAACCTTGCATTGAAAGGAGATGTCTCCCATTTGACAATATAGCAATGTCAATACGATGTCTAAACGACATTGAAAATGAGTATAGACGAGTATTCACATTGCTTTTGTTGAATATAGACATAGCGATTAGCTATAGAAATGATATTTAAAACAATTCATATCAATGAATCAATTGCCATAGATTTACAGAGATATGTGGCCAAGATATCCATAAAATGAAGGGTTGGTCAAAACCCACCCGGTCAGAAAAAAATCCGATTTCACCCGCCCGGCGGGCGAAATCGGGTGAAATAGATTTTTCCATATTATGCCATTTTTTCGATGCTTCTAATTAAAATACAGCAATGCCAATTCATTTTTCTGATTTATTGACTCTGCCTCTTCTCAAAAATCATCGTATGGAATGTATACAATTCCGTAATCTACATGTTTCTTACTACAACACCAAATATTGAAAAGGAAAAGGAAAACCGAATAATATGTCAACGTCCGATGTTTTCATTGCGCAAGAAACTTAACGCCTATGCTGATATGATGCCCATATTCCATCCCTGACTCGCCGGACATCAGCCAGCCTGGATTTGTCAACAGCGGACTGTAGTGATGCATTCGTGAGATGATGGGGAATTCGGGAGAGCGCACTCATCTTGGTTGACGCTGCTGGTCGCATGTCTTTGGGTGGCTGATGCAGTCGAAAGTGCGTAAGATAAGATCGATATTGGCAAACAATGATTTAAAGCCACTGCCCACAAGTCTGGTCATTAATGTTATTATCGCATACAAAAGACACTCAGAAATGATGGGGAGTTCGGGGTGGCGCGCGCGTCATTAGTGATACCGCAGCAGGCTGCAAGTCTGCGACGGACACTTCGGACCATACGAAAGAGCGTGCGTCCTCGATTTCAAATAGTAGGACGAGGTCTTTTGACCACACCAAACGACCATCCTCAGGTAATCAAAAAAAAATAAATAAAATGAATCGAAATTATGAGATGAAAGTTCGTATTATTTAGCTTTAGTATCAGTAATACTGCTAACAGTTGGGCCTATATTTTCTTACTTTTTGAATACCGGTATAACAAACAGATATTTGGTGATCGATGTTTAGATGACTCATTAGATCTTCCCCGTTTTGACCATATTTTTTGTATAAAGTTCAATTTATAGACCTCTACACATGTGTTTTCTCTCTGATAATACAATAATAGAAAAAATTTATAAATTTTAGATAACAGCCAATCTTGTGTAAAGTGTTCGTAAATGCAGGTGAGAGAATAACTTCATATGATTCCTTATATAGCCTGTAATTATCTGAATATTTAGTACGGCTAAAATACAGTAACCTATATTAAGTACTCACCGATATTTTCTCATGATATTGTATTTTAATCATGGTTTACATTACACTGATGTGTGCAATGTAGTTTGATTTTTCAATAAGATGATAATTATATAATAAGATATTACCTCTTAATTTCAAGAAAATCGAAATAACTAGATTAAACCCGAAAAAACCCGCCCGGACATAACCCAATAAAACCCCGGGTGGGTTTTTTTACTGACCAACCCTGAAAAATGAATATCTTC
>CAJQUW010007519.1:0-120717 GCA_907163375.1 Prostheceraeus crozeri
CTTCATTTTATTTCTAACATACAAGCTGATAAAACTTTATTGTTAACTTGTAAACTGGTGTGAAGCTTCATTTTATTTATAACATACAAACAGATAAAAGTTTATTCTTAATATACACACACTATTGAAACTTCATTCTTAACTCGCAAACTATTGAAACTTTATTTTTAACTTGTTAACGGTTGAAACTTTGTTTTATTTCTAACATACAAACAGATAGAACTTCATTCTTAACTTGTAAACTGGTGAACCTTCATTTTATTTCTAACTTGTAAACTCTTGAAACTTTATTTTGATATACAAACAGCTAAAACTTTATTTCTAACGCATACACCTTGAAACTTAATTTCTAACTTGTAAACTCTTGAAACAGTTATAATTTTATTTTTAACTTGTAGACTGTTGAAACTTTATTTCTAACATATAAACTGTTATAACTCTGTTTTGAAGCACATAAACTATTAAAACTTTATTTCCAACGTGTACACTATTAAAACTTTATTTCAGCTTGTAAACTGTTCTAACTTTATTCTTAACATACATACACTATTGAAACATTAGTTTTAACTTGTAAACTCTTGAAACGTTATTTTTAACTTGTTAACGGTTGAAACTTTGTTTTATTTCTATCATAGAAACAGATAGAACTTTATTTCTAACGTACACACAATTGAAACTTTATCTTATTTCTAACATACAAACAGCTGAAACGTTATTTCTAATGCACATACTATTGGAACTTTTCTTTTAACTTATAATCTGTTGAAACTTTATTTTGACTTGTAAACTGATGAAACTTTATTTCTAACTGGTAAACTTTTGAAGTTTTATTTTTAACTTGTAATTGTTGAAGCTTTAATTTTAACTTGTAAACTGTTGAAACTTTATTTTTAACTTGTAAACGGTTGAAACTTTGTTTTATTTCTATCAGACAAACAGATAGAACTTTATTCTTAACTTGTAAACTGATGAAACTTCATTTTATTTCTAACATATAACTCTATTTTGAAGCACATAAACTATTAAAACTTTATTTCCAACGTGTACACTATTAAAACTTTATTTCAGCTTGTAAACTGTTCAAACTTTATTTTTTATCTTGCACACTATTTAAACTTCATTTTAAAACTTGTAAACTCTTGAAACTTTATTTTTAACTTGCAAACTATTGAAACTTTATTCTATTTCTAACATGTAAACAGATAAAACTTTATTCTTAACTTGTAAACTGATGAAACTTCATTTTATTTCTAACATACAAGCTGATAAAACTTTACTCTTAACATACACACACTATTGAAACATTAGTTTTAACTTGTAAACTCTTGAAACTTTATTTTTAACTTGTTAACGGTTGAAACTTTGTTTTATTTCTATCATAGAAACAGATAGAACTTTATTTCTAACGTACACACAATTGAAACTTTATCTTATTTCTAACATACAAACAGCTGAAACGTTATTTCTAATGCACATACTATTGGAACTTTTCTTTTAACTTATAATCTGTTGAAACTTTATTTTGACTTGTAAACTGATGAAACTTTATTTCTAACTGGTAAACTTTTGAAGTTTTATTTTTAACTTGTAATTGTTGAAGCTTTAATTTTAACTTGTAAACTGTTGAAACTTTATTTTTAACTTGCAAACTATTGAAACTTTATTTTATTTCTAACATATAAACAGATAGAACTTTATTCTTAGCTTGTAAACTGGTGAAACTTCATTCTATTTCTAACATACAAACAGATAAAACTTTATTCTTAACATACACACATACACACACTATTGAAACTTTATTTTCAATCTGTAAACTGTTGAAACTATATCTTTCATTTACAAATAGTAGAACGCTTAGTCTAACTTGTAAATCTTAAAACATTTCATATGGACGATGATGATAATAGATGAAATAGTGTCAAATAAATTAAGATAGCTTACACTTCTGATACAGGGATAGCAATCGACTGCGATCCATGTGTAAAGAGCTTGTTAGACTACGGAAGAGAGAAGTGTGTTATGTTACGTGTGGCGCGTGAGTGTCCTCCCATTTCATTCCATTCATCAATTCGTCTCATTGATAGAGACAGGTAGAACTCATGGTTCTCATAACGTATGCAATGGAAAGTTTTAGGCAACCTTCGACAGTTGGCTAAATGTCGCCCTGGCGCGAATGCATACTACGTTGAGACAGAGGCAATCACTTGCAAACATGACGCAGAGAGGTTTAACAAGATTGACCATTGCCGAATGTCCCCTGCGGTATACATAGCTACGGGTTTCACCGCCGCCCTTTACAGGAACGCCCGTCGAAAGGAAGTATTACACCGAACTTCATTTGCAACGTTCAAGTTGACTGATAGCAGATTCAACTTAATGATAGTATTCGCCAGTCCGAAGACTGCCCAGGGCAAACCGCGAGGAGGTTCTATCATGTCTTGCCCCATGGTGGCCCTTAAGAGAGCCGATGGTTCGTTCTCGGGAGTAACGTCATCTTACACCCTACCAATTCTGCTGAGAGAGTCTTTGACTCTCTCTTTGGTAGCACTGTCGACTTCCACACTAGCTGGCGCATGGCTAAAAAGTGGAATATAGCGCCATTTCGTTGGATTGACAGCAGTTGCTGTCATCGGATTGCCAATCCGAGCAAGATTATTAAAAACTCTGTCTTGCTCCTCTAGCCTGACAAACTCCTCAAATAAATTTCGCGGCCTTAACTGCGGTCCGCGAGGAGAGCTGACTTGACTGTTCGGCGTCTGCATGATTGAAATGAAATGAAATGAGAGGCAGTGGTTTATATACCCCTCTAATGCGACGCAACGTTCAAGTTGACTGATAGCAGATTCAACTTAATGATAGTATTCGCCAGTCCGAAGACTGCCCAGGGCAAACCGCGAGGAGGTTCTATCATGTCTTGCCCCATGGTGGCCCTTAAGAGAGCCGATGGTTCGTTCTCGGGAGTAACGTCATCTTACACCCTACCAATTCTACTGAGAGAGTCTTTGACTCTCTCTTTGGTAGCACTGTCGACTTCCACACTAGCTGGCGCATGGCTAAAAAGTGGAATGTAGCGCCATTCCGTTGGATTGACAGCAGTTGCTGTCATCGGATTGCCAATCTGAGCAAGATTATTAAAAACTCTGTCTTGCTCCTCTAGCCTGACAAACTCCTCAAATAAATTTCGCGGCCTTAACTGCGGTCCGCGAGGAGAGCTGACTTGACTGTTCGGCGTCTGCATGATTGAAATGAAATGAGAGGCAGTGGTTTATATACCCCTCTAATGCGACGCAACGTTCAAGTTGACTGATAGCAGATTCAACTTAATGATAGTATTCGCCAGTCTAAAGACTGCCCAGGGCAAAGCGCATTGAAGGCTCTATCATGTCTTGCCCCATAGTGGCCGATTATACGGTAGTGTGTTAGTAGATTTCAATCATTGAAAAGGGAAGATGAGAATCATTTCATTTGTCTCATCAACGTTTATCATGGGAACAATCATTGAAGGGACATCTAATGAATTACATTTCACTCTACTCCATATCATAAAGACTAACCTTTGTCGAATGGCTGAAGTACTCTGACCTGGCGAGAGAAAGCGTCACGTTGAGTATGAAGTCGAACGCCCAACATGAGCAACGGCTCAGAGGTTTCGGTCTAACAAACGACGAACAACCCGTGCAACACAATCCCTCTACGGCAGTACCCGCCGTCCCGAAGGAACGCTCGAGCAAAGGAGGTATTACAGCGATGATGTGCTTTATGAGTAGAAGTGAATCTCTTGATAGCAAGAGACTATTCAACTAGATAGCAAGTCAAAAATAACCTGATAGCAGGACAAATGTATAGTCAGTAATTTACACTTAGTGAGGAATGATAGATTTGAGTGTAGTGAGTGGCACTCGATCCCGTCGACAGCCCGAAGGCCTTGTACTGATCACTAGGGAAGTGAGAGATCTTCCCCGATACCCGCTCTTTACAGCTGAAGACATCATTGTCACTGCCCCGAAGTGGTAACAGGAACGCCGAGTCAAAGGTAGTGAACAGTAGCTGGGATCTAACCCCTCAAAGCTGCCTTAGTCTTAGTTGAATTTGAAATCTGATAGCAGATTTGAACTTCGCATACTTGAAAACCTTGAGGAAACATCCCAAGTTGTTGCTTTGATCAGCTTGATAGCAAGCCGTAGAGAGCTTGATTCACCAGCGTTTTGCAATGGAGATGTTTAGAGGCCACCCATGACAAGATAGCTAAGACTCAACCGATTGGCGTTCAAAGTGCTACGTTGAGAGCTGTGTCAAATGCCCAACATGAGACATGAGTTGTCCCAGCGGTTACGGTCTTAAATATGACACATTCCCTTGCCACACTTATCACTACGGCATCGTCCGCCGTCCCGAAGGAACACCCTGTCAGTGGAATATTACAGCAAAACTCTCCGTGTCTTGCTCGCTTTCAGTGAAAAGTCGCTTATACCATGAGAAGACTGGCTCAGACATCATTAAAAATGCTTTCATTGACTTCAGCAGGGTCGAAAACCCCAGAAAACCTCCAAAACTAGTGAATTTAAAATTTTCAACTTTTTAGCACTACTTATGAAATTTTATAAGTAGTCCATCACTTAGGGCAGGTCAATAGCGACCGAACCTTTTTTGAATCAAGTCAAACGGACTTGTAGAAGCAAAGTTACGAGCCTTTAAAGTTTTGGAGTCTTTTATGGCCTGGAGACGAAGGCCATCTCCTGGCGAACCTCTAAGTCTGACGCCTTAGCTGATATCAGCAATGAAATTTTCTAAGTCGGTTTCTTACAGAAACTTGGAATTTGGAATGTCCGAAGCTATCATCGGAGCTCAGAGAGACGACCTACCTCTGACAGTCGTTCTCCTCTAAATGACAAGTCTCCGTTGGTTCCCAGCTTATATAGTGTGTGGCGATCAGCTGATGACGTAATACCCATCATCCAAACACTAAAAATCCCGTCTATCTCCGGTTCTAGTGCTCCGATTGAGCTGGAAATACACCATTTCCATGTAGAATTTGACGCTGAATCCGAATCTGGCCTCCGTTTTCCCATCCGATGCTTCGTTTTGGCTCTACAGTAGGCAGCCATCGCAAAAATTCTAACTCTGTCGTTTTTCCGAAAAAATGTTGAACATTTTTCTCGCCGATGACTTGAAACTCTCCGATTGACATGAAACTCACCATATAGATAAAGAATTTCACGCTGATTCCAAATCTGAAATCCGTTTTCCAATCCGATGCTTCGTTTTGAAGCTAGAGCCCAAAACGTCCCAAATTCTAACTCTGTCGTTTTTCACCAATGTCCGAAAATCTTAAATGGCATCTCACATCTAAACGAAGACAGATAGGAACAAGCCGATTCTTTCATTGAATTGGTCTCACTCTTAGCTTTCAAACGAGCTATCGCACGACAAAATCCGTCCACTGGAAGCCAAAATCGAAGCAAGCTGTCCAGAGGGGGGGGGGACGTCAGTGAAAATTTTTTCTCTCCGATTGAGCTGGAAATACACCATTTCCATGTAGAATTTGACGCTGAATCCGAATCTGGCCTCCGTTTTCCCATCCGATGCTTCGTTTTGGCTCTACAGTAGGCAGCCATCGCAAAAATTCTAACTCTGTCGTTTTTTCGAAAAATGTTGAAAATTTTTTCTCTCCGATTGACTTGAAACTCACCATACAGATAAAGAATTTCACGCTGATTCCAAATCTGAAATCCGTTTTCCAATCCGATGCTTCGTTTTGAAGCTAGAGCCCAAAACGTCCCAAATTCTAACTCTGTCGTTTTTCACCAATGTCCCAAAATCTTAAATGGTGTCTCACATCTAAACGAAGACAGATAGGAACAAGCCGATTCTTTCATTGAATTGGTCTCACTCTTAGCTTTCAAACGAGCTATCGCACGACAAAATCCATCCACTGGAAGCCAAAATCGAAGCAAGCTGTCCAGAGGGGGGGGGGACGTCAGCGAAAAATTTTCTCTCTCCGATTGCTTTCAAATTCACCATACAGATGCAGAATTTCACGTAGATTCCGAATCTGGCCTCCGTTTTCTCATCCGATGCTTCGTTTGGGCGCTACACACCAAAACGTCCCAAATTCTAACTCTGTCGTTTTTTCGAAAAATGTTGAAAATTTTTTCTCTCCGATTGACTTGAAACTCACCATACAGATAAAGAATTTCACGCTGATTCCAAATCTGAAATCCGTTTTCCCATCCGATGCTTCGTTTTGAAGCTAGAGCCCAAAACGTCCCAAATTCTAACTCTGTCGTTTTTCGCCAATGTCCCAAAATCTTAAATGGCGTCTCACATCTAAACGAAGACAGATAGGAACAAGCCGATTCTTTCAGTGAATTTGTCTCACTCTTAGCTTTCAAACGAGCTATCGCACGACAAAATCCGTCCACTGGAAGCCAAAATCGAAGCAAGCTGTCCAGAGGGGGGGGGGACGTCAGTGAAATTTCTAAATTTGATGAAAAATGTTTTGGTGACGGTCCCAGGTCGAAATTCCACACTTTGGAAAATTTTCAAAATTTTACCCATACAAAGTCACTCTGACACTTAGGATTTTTTCAGGTAAGCGAGCTCCGACCTAAAATCTTGTAACCGCTCTAACTTTTGAACGAAGACAGATAGGAACAAGCCGATTCTTTCAGTGAATTTATCTCACTCTTAGCTTTCAAACGAGCTATCGCACGACAAAATCCGTCCACTGGAAGCTAAAATCGAAGCAAGCTGTCCAGAGGGGGGGGGGGACGTCAGCGAAAAAATTTTTATCTCCGATTTCGCTGGAAACATCCTTCCTAACCCAAAATTTCACGTAGATTCCGAATCTGGCCTCCGTTTTCTCATCCGATGCTTCGTTTGGGCGCTACACACCAAAACGTCCCAAATTCTAACTCTGTCGTTTTTTCGAAAAATGTTGAAAATTTTTTCTCTCCGATTGACTTGAAACTCACCATACAGATAAAGAATTTCACGCTGATTCCAAATCTGAAATCCGTTTTCCCATCCGATGCTTCGTTTTGAAGCTAGAGCCCAAAACGTCCCAAATTCTAACTCTGTCGTTTTTCGCCAATGTCCCAAAATCTTAAATGGCGTCTCACACCTAAACGAAGACAGATAGGAACAAGCCGATTCTTTCAGTGAATTTGTCTCACTCTTAGCTTTCAAACGAGCTATCGCACGACAAAATCCGTCCACTGGAAGCCAAAATCGAAGCAAGCTGTCCAGAGGGGGGGGGGACGTCAGTGAAATTTCTAAATTTGATGAAAAATGTTTTGGTGACGGTCCCAGGTCGAAATTCCACACTTTGGAAAATTTTCAAAATTTTACCCATACAAAGTCACTCTGACACTTAGGATTTTTTCAGGTAAGCGAGCTCCGACCTAAAATCTTGTAACCGCTCTAACTTTTGAACGAAGACAGATAGGAACAAGCCGATTCTTTCAGTGAATTTATCTCACTCTTAGCTTTCAAACGAGCTATCGCACGACAAAATCCGTCCACTGGAAGCTAAAATCGAAGCAAGCTGTCCAGAGGGGGGGGGACGTCAGCGAAAAATTTTTTATCTCCGATTTCGCTGGAAACATCCTTCCTAACCCAAAATTTCACGTAGATTCCGAATCTGGCCTCCGTTTTCTCATCCGATGCTTCGTTTGGGCGCTAAACACCAAAACGTCCCAAATTCTAACTCTGTTAAAATTTTGAAGAAAAATTTTTTCTCACCAATTGCCTTGAAACTCACCCTACCGATGCAGAATTTTACGCTGAATCCGAATCTGGCAGCCATTTCACCATCCACGACAACCTAGACGGTCGCCCACGTCAACCTAGACGGTCGCCCACGTCAACCTAGACGGTCGCCCACGTCAACCTGGACGGTCGCCCAAGTCAACCAGGCGGTCGGACCAACTCACTCGAGTCTCACACTCTGACGTTCCAGAGGGGGGGGGGAGTCAGCGAACATGTTGTGAACCAACCTGGCCGGCACACCACGACAGACTCTGTCGTTCCAGAGGGGGGGGGCGCGCTGTGTTTATTCTGGACCTTTTGTTACTACTGCTGCTGCCCTTTGAAGAAGATTGTTGCAATATATTAAGCTGACAAAATGTTGGCTCTTTAGAAAACAAGCAGTTAGTTCTAAGAGCAGTCAACGATCCGTTGATTTATCTTTCGATTGATCCAATGAGTCGCTCCGTAAGTGAATTTGATTGCAATTTTGAGTTTTGAAAGTCTTGCAAATCATTTTCACACAACGACTTTAGTTGATAATTCTTACGAGAAATGTATTTAATGCATTATGTATTTCTTCTTGCAGGAAAGTGCAGAAGCGATAGAAGCTGAGAAGAAGGAACTAGAACTTTTTGTCAAAGATCTAGAAAACTCGGTAGACAATCGCAACGCGGAAAACGAAAGGTTGAAGGTCAGTTTATGAGATAACCTACATATCCATATTTTTTTTAATATTAGTTAGCCATCACATGTGTATGCGCTATTGAAAATTATCAAATCTGCAGCATTTATTTGAAAACTATCACACTTTTTCATGGATCTGCTATTTACAAGACGTGCTTGTAATCCTATTGTAAAAGATGTCAATAAGTAGAGCATTAATATTATTTCTTTCATTATTGCATTGGAATTTCATTTTGACATCGGCGTTCTTTTTCGCCGTCTTTAACAAATACATAGTGACCAAATTAAAACAAAAAGTTGTGCATCTTTCTGATACAATTAGTGCTACGACATACATGCTCCATGTTGCAAAATTGAGTATTTAAGACACAATGAATTTTTGCGATTGAGACAGCATCTTGAATAGAAAGAAGTCTTTGTAGTGACCTAGATGATGATTTGAATTAAAGAATGAGGTAAAAGGATGTGTTTGAGGTTTCATGATCGATAAGATTAGAAAAATAGACTATTTTCTTTTGGAAGGTTCCCATAGAATTTTCTACTTGATTAAGTCCTTCATCAGACAGCTAGTTAAGGCGGAAGCAGTGTCCCAATGTTGTTTATTAGCGATGTAGATGTTTCTCATGTCATTTTTTCACCTTGAGAGGAGATATCTGTCACAGTGCAAAAATTTTCATTAAAGCACAGGACGTGATTCGGATAAAACAAGTCAGCTGATCATATATTGCTTTTTAATCCGCTCAAGGAAATCAGTGTCATATTGCGTTGTGTAGACCCCCTACTTTTTTGAGTTGGAGGAAAGGAGTCAAATCAAATATTGTGGAAATCATATTATTCGTCATGCTATTTCATAATTTATTATTTGTTTAAGATATATCTGTCTAACATTTTTCTAAGAAGGCATTGACAATTACTTATATTCATTCTGGCTATTGCTAAATAAACGATGCTGATGACAGAAAATACAAATGGTCATCTCGTTTGAGTAGCTAAAGTGGCATTGAGTTGAAATAGAACAGAACGACTACAAAATTAAAGGTAGAATTAAGTTTCTCTTGCATTTCTCTCCTTTTGTCTCTTTTAACTGTGTTCCCTGCCTTCCCTGCACTATATGTACAATTGCACTTAATTTTATACTACTAATAAACTTAGTGCAAGCCTTATTATATAAAAAATGTATAAATAGAAAGCAGTTCATAGTATTACCAGCTCCATTGCTGTATTCTGCATTTAAATGAAAATGGCATTAAACCAATCAGGATACTTGAGTCGTTTCGCTATGGATTTATCCCGGTGGCTATTAAGAGAAAAATGTTATATTTACATGTAGATTGTACAACTGTCCATCATGTGCATGTCTCGATTTCAATGAATACAAATCATTATTGATAAATAAAATATTCAAAGACAAGTACAAAATCGGATTCATTTATCAATGATCTAGTGAAAGGAACGAAAGATTGCGCACTTTCCTCAGTTCTACGCAAAGGAAAAAAATAGTTTCGCGGAGTAGTAGAGATAAGAAATAGACTTTAGATATTATTTAGACTTTAGACTTTATTTTTCTATTAATGTTTGAATAGACTAATGTAACGAAGGAGTTTGTTCTTTCTCAATTGCTTTGAAAAGTCATCGACTGACATCATCATATCTTCTCTCTATTAATTACATGAACTATCCATATTTGCTCTCCAAAAATACATGCAAATGACTAACATTATTCTTATTCACAGAGTCCATACGGCAGTGAGAATGTGAGTTGGATTCTAAACTGAATTGATAACAAAAGTTGATACTTACTAGTTTGCTGTGCTAACAAAACAAGTAGTCAAAATCAGCTGTAACATGCTTCACACTGCACATTGTGCATGAGAAATAGTAAAATCGAAAATATTTGCAACCATCTTTCAGTTAAGCCTGTGTGTCATGTGAAGTAAAGTGTCTCAGTGATGATCATTAAGCTGATATTATAATGAATGCTGAAAAGTTCATGTCTCATATCCCGCTGACCGTCGTACAATGCTGCCAGCATCTTGTTAGCGGCAAAATTTCGAATTTGTTCATCAGAAGGATAAAAACCGTTCGGAACAAATCTGTGGGCGACTCGAACCGCCATTTTTCGATTTATATTTCTTGAATGAGAATGACAATCCCCGGTAGATCGCGGCAAGAGAAAATATGTTTCTCTGCTATATTTCTATTTTCCTGTTAAGAAAGCATTTGTGAATTTATTTATAATAACGGATAATGTTTAATTGAAGGACAGTCGACCGTCCGGTCAGATATTCGCGTATCACATGCTGTCAGCGATGTCAGGCGCGTAGTGAGATATTCTTTCTTGACGTGGGGAAAAGAAAATGTTTCTGGTATAAGCTTCATTCAAAATTTTCACAGTACTATATGTTCTAGTACACTGAACATGCAGAATAATGTCAAAAAATCTTATGAAATGTGAAATAATTCTTAAAATTAGCTAGTTATGTATTTGAAATCTTTTTGGAATGTATTGACAGTGTTGCATTGCAGTCACAATTAGAATGCAACATCAGCATTGTTATTCTGACTATATGCTTTGAAATGAATTATTATTTTCGCTTCTTTATAGACGCATCCGTAGTTTGTCTTATATGCTTTTTTAAGAATAAGTACTTGTATTCTTGCGCAAAGTCATGCATCGCACGAATCTTTCGAAATATCAGCGAATTCACGATTGTCGTGTGTCTGTATGCACGAATTTCTATTTCTTCTTTAATCAACATATATGACCATCTGTAGACTTTCTGAGCATATTTATGAGTTCGATAATGTAGCTGACTAACTTTAATTTTGAACTGTTTGATTTTCTATGAGGAAGAATTATTCCATCTTAAAATAATTTATAGGATCGAGGTATTCAATTTATTTTTGGGGACTGTACATGTAGACTGGAAATTTGCTATGGTTTTTGTCAATCTTATTTGCTTGTGTATAATTCGATCCCTATGTTGGGCCGTTATGAATGAAAAATATGCGTATAATCGAATGAGCACACTTATCGTCACTCTTGCATTGTTATTGATTGCTCATGGCATTTCGGCTGCTGTAAACGCTATACTGCCCGGAACATGATTGATCAGGCTGCGTGTCTGACGGCACATTCACATCAGACCGATGACCATACCTTCAAAATTTTGACGGCATTTAATTTGCCTTTCATTTTGGTGGACAATGACCCAATAGACGCTGCGATGCAACAAAGTCTGATATTGTCTATTATTGGGCTGCGAATATCAAAGATAGCACATCACTGCGCTTCTATTACGCAACGGAATGACAAGACAATGGTATTCTGATCACCACCTCTGACATCAAACATAGCACTACCCGTGATATCACAGGTATGTTCGACGGGTACGAGACGGGCATGTCTGGCTTCATGAGGTCGGACATTGTCCCATTGCTAATGAACTTCAATGAGGTGCATCGGATCGAACAGATCGCTGCACAGGTCTTCCGTTAGCCGAATTAATCGTTTTATGAACTAACAATATCTGGTTGCTTTGGTGGAAGAGCTGTTATTGAAAGTCGCCTGTGTGAAGTAAAGGCAACAAGCAACATGGCCTTTTCGTCCGATAGGGAGCGGCGAACAGTTTGAGGAAAATTCTGGTCAGATCTGGCCAACGTCTGCTTGTTCTTCTCCCCTTCCACGTACGAGTACAACCATGTCTCGTCTTTCACGACCAGCTTATTACAGAACTCTTACATGCGTCACAGGCGGAAGAATAAGCGGTGAATTTGCTTGGTACATTTGACATGGCAATTCTTGGTCTCTTCATATCAATTAGGCGGGACCCACACAGCGGAAGCGTTTCGTAGCGTTAAGTCCTCTGTCAAGATCTCATGTGGTTTTCCCGATATCCAGACACTGTGCCAGGAATCGGACGCTAACCTGACAGTCTGACTTTGCAAATAATCACAAAATTGTACAAGAATTAAGCTTGCATGATTATTTTCAAAAAGGCTTCAACGTCGATTCTTGCTAGAATGAAGATTACTTGGTAGTCGGGAACAAAGAACGGTGTCATCGAGTCCCAGTTAATAGCTTGTGTTGTTAGCCTTTGCGGTTCTGATTCCTTGGACTGTATGAAGTCTTATATCAGCCTGTTCTACCCCATGGGCCATTGATTTGAAGTGTCTGACTCTTCTGCTTGGATATGTTTTGAATTTCATCATAAATAGATATTTAACTCCACTTTTGTTCAATTTAGTGTATGCCTTGTCCATAGCCTGGCATTTTTTCTGCATATTCAATTTGCCTACCGTATAGATAATGTATAGGCATGAATAGTACACATGCCACCACTCAAACTATTTCAAATACTTGCACTGTGTTGAATATTGATAATAGTTCTAAAAAAGTGATCATGTTTTATTGTGGAAGTCTGTACTGCAGGGAAATGCCAATTCATAATTTCCGATAACAGAAAAATAGATGACAAAGTCAGACTTCAGATGAAGCGGTGTGATACTTTTAGTCCGGATGTCCTTTCTGCCGACTTTCAATGACACTTTCAGCTCGACCTCTGCAAAAAAGGGAACTAGACCAACCACTCAACTACTGTGCCACGAAGACCACATCAACATATATCCACATATTCATAGAAATTAAGTCTGTTACAGCAATCAAACAATTTAGCTCTCTGTTCAGATCATAACATGAAGTAACTTCGCATCTTTTGAAAGACAATCATGTAGTTATTGCTCAGTTTAGTATAGTAGATTATTGTATTGTAGTTATCGAGTGAGCAACGAACAAGGAGGCATAAGAATTGTAAATTTCCAGTAAGTACCAGTCAATCTGTCACCAGATGGAGAGTGTTTATCTAATTAAGTTGACATGGTGTTTTTCATCAACTGACACTGAATCTTGTGCTTTGTCGTTCTATTCCATGACAAGAGATTGAATGATTAATCATTTTCTCAATGAAAAACTAAGAACGTTTTTTTGGTATCAATATTTTTCGCCCTGTCAATGCCGGTAATTAGAATCTAAATAAGTTTACGATAAGTTGGTCGACGTTCTACTATTAGCGTTTGATGGAGCATTTTACATAAATTTTCATTCAAATTAACTCTACTAAAAATGTGCTTGACAATCATTATTTTTATCTCCTATCATTTGATTTTATCTTTTCCCTCGTGCGATTGCATTTTCAAGGACGATCCATATCGCGTACTAATTGTGGCTCAGTTCGCCTTGAAGGACTACTTAATTTTTCACTAAATAGTCCTTGCCTTGACTTTGTCAAACCTAAAAAAAACTTTGTTAAACCTAACAAACTTTGTTCATTAGAAACTCACAATTGTTGGCACATCGAAATGCACGAACAAAATCATTTACAAAAATGCACGACTAAATGAACTATTAGGCCCTTATATCTTCAAACACCTACATCACTGATATTGAAACATACGAACGCAGGATCTAATATCAAGAAAAACTCAGTGTCCTTTCAACAGCTAAATATGAAGCAGCTCTTCGTCTGAAAAGATCTATCCTTATGTGAAAGAGCAATCCTACTATCAACAATCGCCTCGAAGATGAACCGCTCAAAGATATGTTTTCATACAAAAACATCCACATCCTTTCTTATATCTCCGCTACTTTTAGCAGCAAATTTCAATATCAATGTCCAATATATCAATATCCATACCTT
The DNA here is from genome assembly GCA_907163375.1 of Prostheceraeus crozeri. Lineage (NCBI taxonomy): Eukaryota > Metazoa > Platyhelminthes > Polycladida > Euryleptidae > Prostheceraeus > Prostheceraeus crozeri. Next base: position 14,130 of record CAJQUW010007519.1, read on the forward strand.
GTCATCATATGTCCCTGTTTATCCTTATAGTGTTTTTTATCATTTTTGTATGTCCAACTTTTTTCAAGCATTCAACATGCTATTTTTAGGTTGAAAGCAATTTCAGTATATCTGATAGTCGAAATATATTTACATGCATGTATAAAGAATGAAATGCGGATGAAATTGTCCTTAAACAATACGAATGAATGAACTTTTATTGGTTTTTCAACATCTGACGACAGGGAGTTTGTTGTGAGTTCAGCATGGAAAGGCCTGGATAGAATCTATCTGAAGACATGTTTTGTGGTGTATTCAACGAAGAAGAGGAAACTAATTAATTATAATGTTGGCATTATGGTTAATTTTATCATATTAGGATGAAGTACTATCGGAAATAATCTCCACAATACTTACATGTAAATTCTTCATAAGAATTTCATTGTCTCGACTCCTTCAAAATGCTTTCCAATATTATCAATGCTAGTCTTGTTGTGTCAAGTAATTTTATATAATTTTCCGATGCAACTAATATCTCTTGAGTTTCGTCTGTTCTTCGCTCCAAAGGTGATATTATGTATCATTATAACATACCATGAAGTTATCTTATGGCTCGATTGAAATAAAGCAATTATGCTCGACGCTGTTCACCAGTTTCACAGAGGAAATGTCCAATACAATTTGTCTCAATAGTAGAAATCTTCTGTTTACTTATCTACCTACGCATTGTTCGTGCTAGAACGCATCAGGTCTGTTTCGAAACCGACACATTCCACTTAGGAACCAGTGTAATGTCTGCATGCTTGTATAAGACCTGTATTGCTGAATGAAGATTGGGAGCATAAATCAAACTATTAAGTAATTATAAGACACCTTTTCTCCGGCTCGTCGTAATGCGTGTGAAAAACTTGCATCCTACATGTGAAGTAGGGTTGGAAATACATGGCTTGTTTCAAAAGATGTGCTTTGACTCAAAATTTATTTCAACATATATTTCAGATAATTATATATAAGTAAGCAGCATTTGCCTATGCAAACCAATCAATATTGTCTGTTGGGTGCCACACACATGCGTGTTGGGTGCACACACTCTGTCCGATTTTCATTATATGTAAGTTTCTAACTACTAAAATAATTCAATTACAAATAATCCACTTTTGGATTGCTAGGGAAGTTGGTGTGCTGCACAGAACAGCTGGAAAAGCCTTTTAGGAGAATGACCTTGATCGTGTTTTGTTAGTATATAAAAGGCTTTGATAGTCATCGATTGTTCGCGTACATTCAACGAATAATGTTCTTCACCTCATGCAATACGCATTAACGTAAAGCAGAATCACCGCATGTTGTTTTTTGCTAAACAAAGTAAAATATTCTAGTTCTACAAACGTGAACTATATATGAACGTAGATACAATGTACACGTATGAATTACTAGTTCTTGCTTACAAGATGAAATATATGAATGAATCACTACCACAAATTTTTCAAAATTATGTCAATACATCGATAAGACGCAATAACAACTTCCAGCTTCCCTATTATAGAACTTCTTTGGAGCAAAGCATTAGTAAATTCAAGATACCCTTTTTGTGGAACGCACTTCCTAACCATATTAAAAACACTAATAATTTAAAATCTTTTAAAAAATGTTTTAAGTCTTATCTGATTGATACTATGATCACTTTTTGACAATCATGTCAGTAAATTGCAGAGTGAAAATCAATCAAAATTTTGTAATATTGTAATCATGTTTTGTAAACAAGTTTGTAAATGTGTTCTTTGACGACTATGTAAATATTGCACATGTATAACGTAATATCTCTTTTGTGAATATGACTTTATCTGATTGACTGACTCCTATCACATACAATCACTATACATGATATTACCATACATCATACTATCACTATAGTGTACTCGTATAGTGATCCGCTCAAAGGCTATAGGGCCAGGTTTATACCCTTATGATGGGTCCTCTGGTCCTTTTCCTTTTCTTTTCAAGTGTAAATTTGTGTAAATGTAAACTTGACACCCACCTGTATATATTCATGTTGTGATTGATGAAATGGGAATAAATCTATTTTCTATTCTATTCTATTCTATATATAATATCACTTGAATGGCTGTATTCGTATTAATACAAAGTGGAACAGTTTTAAAACTGCTTCTAAGGCGACCTTTTTAAACAAGGTTTTATAGCCATGTTTCCTACAGTATTTCAAAAACTTGTTTTTACTGAACGACGTAAGACCAAACTTTTAAGCATGAGTTTTTATAATTTGATATGTACATGGTTGAAAAGTACACTTGCAGAATACCAGCATTATATTTTTCATAATTTGTACTGATGACATGTCAAATAGGCACAAATATCAATTAACAATTTGTCAAATACCCTTTTTGACAAAATGTCAGATATGGTAAAGGCGTCAAATAGGCGAAAATTTGTATTTAATTAGATGATACTTAGCAGCTGACTGTTTTTTTAAAAAAGTTTTGAGCATTGCTGTCAAATAAAACTTCTATTACCGATGTTCTTATGGCTCGCTTGACTGTTCACATTTTGTGCCATTAATTTGCGCTGCTATTGCTTCTATATTGAGTGATTTGTTAACTGAGTTCTCACTTCATCATCTGTTTTCTGAAATAGACTTTCACAATCGTCAGAATTTATTCCTAAGAACAATTATAGACATATCCAATTCATCATTTCTAATTGAATATTCTAGAATGTAGGAGTGAGTTTCATGAATTGATAAGCTCGCCAGAAGTTGTCGTCGTAAACTTTCAATAACTTTAAGCGAAAATGCTGTGTTGTGTTACAAAATTGCAGACTTCAACTGGCATCATACGTGCAAGTTCCCACGAAAATCGGCCCCTCTTTAAAAATCATTTTCAACATTCAATAGCTATATATGTTTCTGTTTGTCAACCGTGTTTTATCTTTGTATATTTTAAGATGAAAAAATGTGGACTGTTTGTGATGATAAATTGTCAGCCTTAGCTATTCAACAAACGAATGTAGGAACTCCGTGTTTCAAGTTAAGGCTGTGTTTTGATGTTTCAAATTTTTTTATGAAAGAAAGCTACTCCCTTCACTGAAGACACATTAATCACAAATATTCTTACAGAATGTCACATGAAAGAAGGAGAAGAAATAAGAGGGGCGAAATTTTCAATGAATCAATCAAATAAACAAATTCCCATCATTCAAACGTTAGATGGAAAAGCCTTCTATCTACTGTGCTTTGATGAATAAATATGATTTCAACAGTCAACGTTCATCGGAAAGTAAAAAGAAATTAATTCAAGACTCAACTTCATCACTTTTCGACGCCACTTAGTTTTGGATAAGTTAAACGTAGCAAAGTTTGCCGAGTCTCCTACTGAGACACGTGCGGAACTTTTTGACGTCTTATAGACACTTTCACTTATATAGCTATTGCGATTAGTCCAGCTGACTGCATCCTTAAAGTTTAATCTCCTTCCTTCAACTCTCAATCCTTAGTCGCATCGCTTCATTCGTGAAAGATAGATTAAAGAACTGCCTGTTAAAGTGAAGGAGGGATTTAATTAAATTCATGTTATGTTATCAAGACAAAAGACAAGTTTGACTCCATGGAATTTTTGAGCTAGAATTATATATAATGAAATTTGAGATATATGTATGTGATCTTTAACAAAACGATGTGTTTTTTGGCGAAGTTGTGTTGCTGTCGCGACCGACTATATTACAATATACATGTACCTGTAAAATGTGATTTTTCTCAAGGGTTTCCAAATTTTTGTACATGGTGGTGTACTGAACACTCCCTTGTATTCTTGATCAATGCATTATTGACGAATGAACAAGTATTTCACTGGATATTGTAGACATGAACTATTGTTACAATAATTTCGGTACATGCATATGTTCATCAATTTAATCGCATCAATGACGTAATTGGCAATCAGTATGTAGATTCAAAAGAAATATAATTGTTCGCTTAAATAGAAAGATTATTCACACTCAAATATGTCAAAATGTCAGTAAGATTTTCACAATGAAATAGCCTCTAGTTTTTAGCCCCAAATGTGCTCTTTGCAAAATTGAATTTACCTACTTCTTGACAAATTGCAAGCAGTAATCTCAACCTCATAGCCGACCATAAGGTTCTCTCCCCCTTCCTCTACATCCTTTACATGCAACACTTTCGTCTTCCAACAGACACTACACTCGAAGCAGCGGTCTACGCTGACGATATCACCATTATGGCCACTCTCTCAAACTTCAAGACAGTCCAGAAGACAAGCTACAACCTTACCTCAACACTCAGCTTTCCTGGACCCAACAAAACAACCTTCACAACACTCTCAACAGAACTCAGCTTTCACTCCGTACAGTGGATCCTCACGAACACAGCACAAACCTATCACTCACGATTCACAACACCCGACTCACAACTCGTAACATCTACCTAGCCTAGACACTCATCATGCATACACGACACACGTCAACAGCATTTGCGAAAAAGCAAGACACATGCTAAACATTCTCTCATGCCTCACTTCCACCAATTGGAGACAACAGCAAGAGACCATCGTGGCCACCTACAAGGCCATCACACGTCCCCTGTGGGAATGCACATCTGCAGTCTGATCACCAATCATAGCACAAGTAAACATCGACAATCTACAAGCAATGCAGAACAAAGCGCGCAGGATGCACACGCGACACAAATACACAACACCTGCAAGACGAAACACATGTCCTCTCCATTGCTGAACACCTCACACTGCATGCAAAACAGCTTTTAAGCAAAGCAAAATGCCAACGCCACCCTCTTCATTTCCTCATGCAATAACCAGCACCTCTCAGACAACAAAGACTCACAATTTTCAACACAAGGAAGTACGCCTCATCCCCACTCACGCAGCCATCCAACGCGACAAAGCAGCTACTCAAACAAACACATACCACGTCGGCACGTACCCAGCATACAGACAAAACAACAAAATCATGAATTGAATCCCGCAACAGCATCTTGAATCAGAACAAACACTCGACAGGTGCACACACGGAACACTGGCACAACTCCGTACCAACAGATCACCCTTCTTAAACTACTACACAGAAAACTACACAACATAGACCCTCCTGTCCTTTCTTTTCCTCTTTTTCCCCTTTGTGAATTTAAGCAAGACATGTGCCCAGACGACAATGTCCGCTTTCTGTCCATTTGGGTAAATGTTCTCTCATTCGGACCCTGACATATCTCTCAGGACGCCCAATATAACTGCGTCCGCAGTCACAAGAGCATTTATAGATAAGACGGGCGCGGCCGAGCGATGGTGCAGGATCCTTAGGACAACGAGTGGGAACTGGGAATACGACAGGCCGAAAACACAATAACAATCCCGACAACAGGAAGAACTTTCTGAGTCGATGAAACAATACGTCTTCGGACGTTTTTTGCTGGCGTCATCACCACAAAAATGTAAACGCAAAATCACATTTTTGCGTGCATTGCCAAATTCTAGAAAAATCCAGGACACGGACTGATGACCACTGAACTTGTCAATAAAAGTGGTCGGAAAGCCATTACTTTTTAAAGTCTTATAGAGCAATTCTCTCTCACAATCGTAAGTAGGTGGCGCACACAAACGACGAGCTCTGTCAAATAGACTCTTGCCCACACATGTACACATAGCGCTCAAACCTTGGAACCTGTGGTTTCCCAATCCCCCCCCCATCAGGTGTGCTGGACTCATCCACCGCTGAGAGCAGGTGATTGGACCGCCCAACACCTGACGACCCCATGGACCTCCTCCCAATAGGAAGGAAGGGGTGGAATGACACCAACACCTCAATTCGGTTATCATCATCTGCCACATTGACCACAGTTCTTGGTCGAATTTATATGAGATGATCAGTGAAAAATCAGTGAAATCAGTGATCTAATTAAGAACGCAAACATAGTGCTGATGAGGTTACTATTTCATAACCTCAATCGTGTGGCAATGTGCTTGACGTCTTGCCGTTTATCGTTAACTGAAGATGAAAATTTTTCCGTTCACTGCTATAACAATAAAGAGTCCAAAAATAAACCTGCAAGACCGTCTATAATAGCATTGTGGTTGTTGACTCTTCATTATGAAAAGCGTAGACTGGCGAGTATCGACCCCAATATTTTTAGCAGCCGACAAATTTATAAAAACTATATACAATACTCTCAACTATTCAAGCGTTCGCCTTCTCCCCTTCACAGAAGACGGGCGAACGCTGGGGAACAATGTTCTCGACGCTGGGCGAAGCCTCGGGAGCATTTTTCATAGTTATCTTATCTATAAATAATTGTTTATTCATTATTCAATTCTGCTAAAAATAGTGGAGTTCGTACTCTCCTGCTTGTCAACGTTTTTCATTGCGACCGTCAATGCATCTTGCCACAGATAAGAGTATCTAAGTAACTACACTGCACAAGTTCTCAATCGGTCCACGAATTCATCTTTTCGCATCCGATCGAGAACTGTTGTCACTCTGACTGCAAATTACAACATTATGGGCTGCTATGGGGATAAAATTATTAGATTCTTCGAAATTTAATGCTGCGGTGAGTATATTTTGAGCTTTTATGGAAGTGCCGACTCTTCCTGTCCACATGATCTTTTTAAACCCAGCAGTTGAATCAAGACCATTTTAATCATTCAGCAATAGTCATTGCATTGATTTCGGATGAATGTTTCTTAATATAAAAGAATTTGAATTGTTTTTTCAAACTGCATACCGTTTATAAGTTGTGACTAAAAATTATTGAGACTTTCCTGATAGATGATTAAGTAACATATATATTTTCTAAAATTTGATGCGTTGTAATAAAGTAACACTAGCAACTATCTGACAAAAATTTGAGTCTTCTGTCCGATTGACATATTACGTGATTATCACTGATTATGCAAGCGTGCGTACAGCGAGGCATTACAGACGATCATTTTTGGAAATTGCATCGAAAGTTTTTACCAGGTTTTGCACCCAAACACGAATTTCGCTTGACGAAGTACTTGTTAAGTTTTTAATGACTTCTAAGCTAAATGTGACAATGAAACACTCTCCCGTTCGACCACTTTCTGCTAGGCAATAATGCCATCCGCGGTTGGTGATTCCGCTGAAAGTTGCAGTGCTCGTAGTCAAGCGAAATCAGTGTCTACCGATGAAATGTGGCGCTCATTGGCGGGCATATAAGGAGAGCAATTTCTCACTTCGGGATATTGAACAATGAAGAGGTTAGCATGGACTTATTTATCCAGGATAAACTGCAACACTGATACTTGTGTGTTGACCATGGTTCCTCATGCCTTGAACGCTAGTTGCTTCAAAAAATAATGCCATCTCAATCAGGAATCGCTAAAGAAACCTCAATGAATGAGTTTGACTACGTTACTGAAGACGAGACCTGGACAGAAAGCGGGTGAGAAAAGGGTCTTATATCTGACACTTCTCGGCTGAACCAATTCCATCTTTTATCAACAACACGAGTCCCCATTTGAGGTGTTAAAACTGTTTGGCGATCGTCATGGCCTAGGCCTGCTCACCAGATTCAAACTTGTGTGGTAGGTGCTGTTTGTCAGACTCGTATTAGAAATTTTGAAAAGTGAGTTTTAAGATGAGGATGTTGTTGTGGATTATTCTATCGAAACTTTTCGTTCAATCTCTCAAGAAAAGTTCCTGACCAATGTCCGAAAATCTCTCAGACCATTGTGATGATGTGATTGAATATGGTAGATACATGTAGCTAAACAAACATCCCGTTGAGCTAAATGCCCTCATGATGCCACTTTCTAACAGAATTTGGAAGATTTCCGTGAAAATCTGACTAAAAATGTGAATACCTTAAATCATTTAAAACCAACGTTGTCCGTCCTTGAATAATCGTAACAATGCAGCTAAACTTAAAAGCGTTGAAACATGATCAATACACTGATACCTCCGCATATTGTAGAACATGAACTTCAAATGTCACTATTAATTCCTTCGAAGAATTGAATGAAACTGAATGAGCTACAGTTTCATGATTGACATTCTGAAAGTCAACAGCACAGTTTTCAATGACACCCTCTGTAATAATTTATATTTACAATTTGTCTGGTAAAAGTTGTGTTTATGTTTTTCAATGCTGCTTCGAATCGGTGACCAACATAAAATGTTCTCTTACAGACATGTATTGGCTGAACTACTCCTTTAAAATCTCAATGATTCATTTATTTTTCAAAATTGAAAAAAAATAAGTCATGAATTAAAGTACACAACTTGTTGATTCCTTGTGATTGAAATATCAAAACTGACTAATATTGTTAGTTTCATGTTTCACAAGTTTATAGCAAATAAAGTTTGTTTTCATTCCGCATTTTTCCTCTCCGATTTGTCGATGTTTAAAACACGTCCGAAGGAAGCAAACAATTTTCGGTAGAGGGAAATCTTTTGTAGTTTCCAAGTCATTTGGAGATTTTTGCGCTGAGATTGATTTTTGTTTGCATCCAGAATGTGATATAATAATGAAAATGAAAAGATAACAAACTGAACTCTGGTAACAGCTATTTGTCCTTTCCGCCTGAACTCAGAATGTATTATTTTCAATTACAGTTTCAAACCGATATCAGACTAAATCATGAGGAATTCAGACTTCTATAAATGGTTATTGTCTGCACCTACTGATTTTACACAGCATCTGATAATAATTGTTTTACATACATAGAATTCTCAACAAATTTGTTCGTATGCAGACAATGTTTCTACCAAAATCGAAAGTAGAATGTATACATGTATGCTTAGGTCACTTTTCTTATTAAGAATAGTCAATATAGTGTGACATGTCGTACTTGAAATCTTTAATCACTACTACTCAAGTCTAGAGAAAACATCAGTCTGAACTCTGAAAGTGCTGCTAGTTCTAGACTTTGTTCTCTTATTATGTTTTCTCTCTTTTTTGAGATACCTTCTAATTAATTAATAAATTAATGAAATATTTCACACAGAGGAGAGAGAATCCGCACGAAAGAAGTCTAGAAGAATGACATGTAAGCTTATGAGTTGAAAGCCGGCCAAGAGTTGGTATTTCTGTAGACGGCTGGGACGGCCATTAGGAATCCGGTCCGTAACCAACTCTGAAATGGGAACTAGCAAACCATTCTTTCACATGAAACACATTTTGCGGCAGCAAATGTTTCAGAAAAACCAATTCATTTTTAAACAAGCCGACTTAAGTTGCTTAAGTATTTCGTTTCACCGCTTTATTTCATGTCAAACAATAAGGGAGTTCACCATTTCATCGTTATCACTTGAAAAAGCCAGACACGTAGTGTTAAGTTGAATAACTAGCGCTTAACTTGACATTTTCTTTTATTTTTGAATGATGAGTTTTCCATGCACTTTCAGATGCAAAACAAGTTAAGTCTCTGTCCCGCTGGGAATTTGATGAAGAGACTATAAACATACAAACGCCCTTCAGTGGTTGAAATTTATTGAAGTTGACGTATTTATTAACTTAAATCATGATGGAGAGGAGGACCGTCATATGGCAGAGCTATCAGGATTATGTAGTCGTTATATGCATTATGTTGTGTAGTTCAAAAGAAAATCTTCCAACAGTAGCGTGGGCAGTATCTAAATAACATTTCGAATCGAAATATCTCCGTTTATGTCTCATTTCATAATCATTAACTTTATATTTTGAATGCACAAACTGATTGGGGTGATAATCCATGAAACGCAATGTATGCCTCGACGCTACGAGTCATCCCTAAAGACTTAAACCTGGTCAGCTAAGTTGATTCATTGAATGCAATAAGTCTTTTAATATGCTTTCAGGTCGCCTTAAATCCATGTTCCGATAATGCAGTCTCATAGAAAGAAGGGAAATATTTCAACAACCGTAAATTTAATTAAATATATGAGACTTTGACTGTAGATAACAATTTCTTCTTTTTTAGACGAATTCTGTCCGATGATATACTTGCAAGTTGTGAGAAAGCTGGCAGCTCTTCTACAGGTTCGACGGTGGAATTGCGCTGCAGAGACACAAACAAATTTAACTGCTAGATCGATTCACTATGTGTAGCCATTAAAGCGAGGACACGGCAACGAGTGAAAGCATCAGTTACCTAAGATAGATAGCAATAAAGATGGCTGAAGAACAGTAGGCTGAAAGGGAAATTCACAATACTGTAATGCAAGAAAGGCAGGATTAATAGCAAATACTATAACAAATGAAGTCATGCTGTTATATCGATAAGATTTGCTTGCAAGATGCAAGGACCTGAAATATTGAATGGCAGCAGAGTTGCAATATGAGAAAGTGACAATATTGAAGTGAACGGCCCCTCTATATATAGATAGGGGACAAATAAGAATAAAAGCAGATAAACCAGAACTCTAAAACCAGTTAAAATGTATGAATTGAAAATGAGACAAGATGACATAATTACCAAGAAACAAGACTTGAACACGTTCTTGATTGTATACATAAGTTAGGACAACAAGGGCACAGTAGCGATGTTTTGACCGTGGGAGCAGAAATATCACTTCATGTGTCACCTGCTAGTGTCACTTAGATCTGCCAAAATTTCAATAAATAAATCGAGCCACTGTGCCAATTTCACTAAGAGGAGAAGCATTCAATGACTGTAAGTTCACAAATATCTAAAAGTTGCACTACTGCTTAAATCTAAATACGAAGTTGTCATACGAAAGAAAATCAAGTTTCTTCTTAAGCATTTGTCACTCGCCAAAAGTTCCAAAGTGGTGTCTTAATCCTTCGAGACAAAGCACGATTTTTCTCTCGCTATCTCTCATATCCATCTGAATTCTAAAGAAATATGACAAAGTCATTTATAAAAAATTTTATTCACCGATTTTCGCTCGGCACTTTGTCGTGGTAAATCAAATAAACGAAGGAAGTTATCAGGTCATCATAAACATGCATACAAAATTGTTTAATTCAGCAACCATCTCTTGTGGCATGATAACTTAGATAATTCGTTCATCTGTGGAAACTTTTGGATGGTTAGCACATAGAGATATGTCAAAATACAGATATCTTTTAAATAGTTATGTTGCATGTATTTATATTAGAGCTGTCTTGTCTTTTTTTGAATAACAAAATGGATGTCAATGATCTTTAGACCATGACGGAAAGGCACAACAAAAAAGATGTTCTAATTTGAAAAAACAATTACCAATTCCAGATTCTACATATAAGGGCTATATGTATTCTAATGCAGATGCATATATTCTATACATAGATGTTCATATACTTTATTGAATATCTACATCAGTAAAAATTTGTAGGCCTATTTAGTATGATATTTAGCTTCAGTCACAACATAGTAAGTCATGCTAATATGCTGAAATGTAAATACCTCATAACATTTCAGTTCTAAGGCATTCAGCTGTTTGAGAACTTTATAGAGCGGTCATGTAAATGTCGAAGTGATATTCCTTAATACTCATTGACTCCGGGATGTTGAAAAATAGACCACCACCTTACAGCAGAATGCCACCTGTAATAGACCGCCACCCAAGAGAGAGAGTTGAAAAAACCGTCATGGCGGTCCATTACAGGTTTACGATGTAAATATATAAAACAAAATCATTTCGCCCATTTGGGTATGTTTTGTATTCTATGCATACTGTAGATAACTTTTTAACAGGTCTCTTAGTTCCCCTGGTGATAGTGTCAACTCACCCACTCCCTGCTATTTGGAGGAGGTCCAGAGGGCTGTCAAGTGTTGGCTCCCAGCGGTGGATGAGCTCCGCACACCTGACGGGGGAAGCCCACAGAGTGGCTTCTAAGGGTTACTTTCCTTAAAGTCTTACTTCTCCTCAATTATTTGGTCACCAGTGGCAGACTTTTTGTAGTGAATTCGTCGAAATAGGTGGTAGGATGTAATTAGAAGTTGTATGGGTTAGTGCTATGTTGGTACACCCGTTCGGAAGGTTGTGTATACAGTTTTTGGAACAAGAAAGCGAAAAATTCTCGTAAGTAAAAATATTTAATGTGATGGCAGCTGCCCCTACTGGCCTATGGATTCCGTGCCCTGGATGAATTTGTCAATAGACACGGCTGCTAGAATATGAAAGTGTAGGCGTCAGGTTTCGAGATAATGAAAATTTGGTGACTGTGAACATTCATACAATCTCATTTTCGATTTCAGATACAACTCAGCAATTCAGAAGCAGAAAAAAATCGACTAAGAAGGGAACTATCTGCTGCAACTCGGCCTGATTCCGCAAACAGTCAAATAGTTGATCGTGACCGATATAATGAGGTCCTACAGCAACTTGCAGAATCCGATCGACGTGTTCGGCAGCTTGAACAGGCTCTGAATACTCGTTCACGAGAAACTAATCAAATATTGAAAGGTGAATATGTCTATATCATGTGAATAAGTTTGGTATTTGAAGTTCCTCATGTGGAAGTCTTTTCTATGTCCGCGTGCTGATGCACACTTGAAAATGGTCTTGTTGCGCTCCCTTTTTCCAAACCAGTTTATTTGAAGATACGTCTTTTGTAGCTGAATTGCTCGATATGAATTTTACTGCAAATTTTGATTCCATGATCGATTCTGAGCTGTGTGGCTGGACAGAGAAAGATGACCAGTTTCTTGCATTGTAAGAATGTATTTATTGAATCAAAATAGTAAACGAAAGTTTCAAGAACTGATGCTGCCATCATTCCGCTTCCATGATGTCAATGACATTGACACAAAAAAAAAAAAAAATATAAATTCATTCATTCCAATTTATATATATTTAAATATATTATGTTTTATATAAATTTAATGAAATGAAAAATGCACATGAAGGAAGGCAGTGTACGAGTAAACTTTTCGGAGATCATCAATGGACGCCATGGAGATGACCTCTTCGAGAATAAGAAGAAAGTTTACATAAAATTCATGGAAAATTGTCAATAAGAACTGTTCAATGTACTATGCAGTGTAAGAAACCTTGTCTTTAAAAGGTGTGAAATTCTTTAGTCTCACCAATGACACCGCCCGAAGAGACCATCTTGAAAATCGATATTGGAAATCAAGTATATCTCGAAATGAATACAGAGCAACTGCGACATGATTGTATTGAAGTGACAGCGAATATTCACCATGAATAGCAACACAAATCAATATCATGAAAGGAAGCATTTAAATTCATTGAGTGAATCACAGTATTTGACGCAAAGATGTGAACTAAAAGAAAGAGAACGGTATGTCTTCATTATAATGCCCATGAAAATGACCTTTTCATAACTTATTCCAATAATAATGCTGGTTGATTTGTGTACTCATTGGTAAGTAGAGCATTGAAGAATTGAGAGAAATATTTACATGTACAGGTAGCACGTCATTCTGTCCAAATAAGTCCAATTGATCAGAAATTGAATTTCCAGAATTACTTAGAACAGCTCTCGTAGAAACATTACGGAAGTGGTCACACTTTCCCGTTGGAAGACTTTTGGGAAGTTCGTAAATGTGGACGTCCGAAACTCTAAATCATTCCAACATCTGGCAAATGTCGTCAGCATACCCATGTGCCTAGTTATAGACTCCTTTTCGATAACATGTGACGAGACAGACAGCATTGATCATATCAGTGTGGATCAGCTGGAAGCTTGTAGACACTGACTTTTTCATTTTCATTTTTGTTGATTTGCAATTAGTGCAGCATTCTGCCGCACTACTTGTTTGGCATTTTTATGATTCAAAGTGATACATGACTTCATGCAGATATGCATATTCCTTTCAATGGCCACTGTAATGTTACATCAGATAGATATTTGAGTCGCCTGACAAACCGGCGTACTACTGGCAGCCCACTGCCAGAGTGTTGTACGTCCCGGTAGCTATATAGATATCTCAGAAGTTCCTGCAGAAACTACACCTTTTCCATGTCTATTTATGGAAATGGTGTAGATGTTTATCTAGAATTTTCCCGATAAGCTATGGTGTTTCTTGATTATGTGGAGAGGAGGATGGCCTTTTAGTGGGAAGCTGCTTTGTTTTGGAAAAGCTCCAAATTCGATAAGTGTGATGCATTTCGTGCAGCTGCCATGTTCACGCATCACATTGCATTATTGAATCATTATTCAGTTCTTTGTACTTTATTCTGGCAGTCAAGAACAACTTTCCATTATTCATACCAACATTTGACTCCATTGAAGTAAAGTGCGGCTTTTCTTATTGAGTCCTCACCTTTAGCATTCATTTCTTCTTTCTTCGTAATCGTCTCCTATTGCGACTGTCATTGTCGAAGTTAAACAGTTCACCATGAAAGTCTTCTAGCTGCATAGTTGATGACCGTGCTTCTCCTATCCAATTTCGTATAAGAATATGAACTTAATCTACTCGTATTGCGGGGATTTCTTATTTTTCCATGACCATGTATTTCTCCTTGTATTTCTTTGCTGAATTCAAATTCAAGTGTTTCTCCGCTGAAATCAATCACTAATATATTTAAGATATTTTCTTTTGTCTCCGTGCATGCAATGTGGATGTTCAGTCGCCTTAATTGACTTGTAAAGCAGGTTAATTCCCCTGCGGGAGATAATATTTACTCAAATGCACTGGAAAAAGCATAATCTATGCACGATTTATACCAATTTTCCTCTTATAGTGTAGATTAGATCTGTGAAGAGATATTTACGTAATATATAATGGATGATTTTGAGGTCATCATGGAACTTATTGACCGAAGGCCGCTAGGCTTGAGGTTAATAAGTTCTATATGATCGAAACAAATCATCTATTATCTGTTATAATGCATGCAGATACATTTCAGGAGAGGCTAATAATTTCCATAATTACCTCGGTACACGGATTTCTCGAAGTCGTGATCTTGATATTTCACAATTTTTTAATTGACATTTTTCTATTATGAAGGATATCAGGTTACCATACAATGGTAAATTTTACATGATTATCAAGATTCAAATTTTTAGAGTTAGAAAGCATTTCTAGTAGAAGCTTAATGAGGATGTCAGCTTGCAGGCTGCATAATAGCAATAGTCGGTCAGTGAACAAAAGAATGGAAGATTTTATTTATCTCATGGAAGATAAACAAAAGCAAATGATAGTCTAATTGAATGCGCATTTATCTGAATATCCTCAATTTTGCAAGCCTGTTCCTACTATGCGTTGCATCAGATAAAATGATATGCAAAATACCATGTTCCAGCATCTCGCATTTGAAATGGAAGGTCAATGCATCGACGTGGTTATACCGAATTTTAATGCCATTTTTAAAGGCATAATTTTTGGGATTTGATATATTTAGGAATAGTGAATGGTTGTTAGCATAACACTCTGTCAACATTTTCACAAAACTCTGATCAATATTGGAGAAGGTTAATGTATTTTAACCCAATCAAAATAATGTTTGATGGATTATGATAGAATTTATAAGTATTGGACAGGTTGCAGGTGAAAAACAGGCAGGATGCCTAGCGAAATTTTGTGAAGGAATGTAAGGTACTTGGTTGATTACACTCCACGTAATAGTGACAGAAGCAACAAGAGGAAAAATTCTGCCTATCACCCAAAGAAACCCCCTAGCTCCGCACCGATTGATAATGACAAGAACGTGGCATGTGGTTGATTTATCTCACTGCAAAATAGGCCTATATGTTGTGCAATCGCGTTGTGCAGTCAAAAAGTTCTCTATATGCATCATCCACGATAGAACTATAGCTGCACCTAGCACCTACAAAAAATGACAATGATCGAACTTGGCATCGTTCAACAAAATGGTTGCCCTCAATGAGCGCACTAACAGACATTCATTACCGGAGCAAAAGCAAAGTGATCGATTGCAATCCATTGGAGAACTTTTCAAACCTGAAGGTAGAACCAAAGATGATTTTTCTAATTCTATTTACGCTTAGTCACCATCACCTAAATCGCTGCAGAGCAAGTAAATAATCTAGGTAGCATATCTAAGTAATGATGGTGCTATAGAACAACCTGATTGTGGAAATTATCATTGAATTATTAGCCGGTAGACATAGAAAGCTGCACATGCATTATGATTGATAAAGTTGAATTTCTATTCAAAAACTCTTGATAATCATAGACATGTCAGTTGCAATCTGTCCGTGATCATCATGGCATGTACACTCTTTAGCAAAATTAATGTTACATCACTACAACTGCTGAAACATCTCAGTCTCTGAAGCCATTCAGGTCATTTGATTACAAAAGCAGAGTTGCCAACTCTCACGCATTTGGCGTGAGTCTCACGCATTCAGGCCTCTTCTCATGCTCTCACGCTGGAGGCAAAATTTCTCACGCATTCAAGAAATTTCTCACGCCTGTCGTATTTATCTCACGCATTCGTTTTTTTGATGTAATTCTTAACGACATTTCCTGATAGAACTGCACTTTCGCGTAAAATCTATGCAGTTAAGCGAAATAACATGCTAACAGGCCTAGATATCTACTTCTTTGAGATGCAGAAAAAATGCGAATACTCGCGTTAGACGTCTCAAGATGCAGTATACGTATCTAATACAATAATCTCACGCATTCCACTCAGCAAATGTTGGCAACCCTGCAAAAGTATCATATACTCGTATCATCTGAAGGGCATTGGTCCCCTCTAGATGATTCACTATGATTATTGGCTACATCTTTGAACGGTTGTCTACTACATGAAATTTTGTCAAACATAGCTACTTTTCTCTCAATGAATGTTTTGGCATCAAAATCATAGGTTAGAAAAATGAAACACAGATCAGTGTATAGACAAGAGAAAATGCTTTCAGAAAAGTATTTGGACTCATCCACAAGTCAATTATACGAGTAATTGAATGCATAATCGGTACTAATGTTACATTGCCCCATTCATTTGTCATTCAAATTCATCTCATAACAGTCTAATGCTTATGCATATGCTGTGTACATAGATAGTGAGCCTTATCCTATCATCTAACGTGTAGATGCAGTACCGTAGTTATTGCTGATCATTGGTTGTTCATTTATTATTTCATTATCAAAGGAAAAAAGTTTCTGCTCATGGTGAATCGACAGATTAAAGACAATGATTTTCTTAGGTGATACGAAATCCTTTTAAATGAAAAACATCTCGCAATCGAAGAAGTGTGCACTAAGGCCTAAGACAGACTCTCTGGCGTTAGCAAGGAGAATTTGGCATTAAGAAATGCAAAATTGGTATCCGATCAGGACGGAAAAGAATTACATCTCGAAGCAACCGACGTCTAATCAGAATGGCTGGAATTGACAAGAGAGCTTCCGTGTTTGTGGAGGCAAAAGATTTCAATGTGGACTGAATATCGACGCTTGCGTAATTTCATCTTTCAGGATTATAGTGCACCAGCTCACACAGCGAGTGAATTCTGTAAGGAACACATGAAACACAATCACTGCCCGGGCCCTCCTGTAGCCCTGATTTGAATCTCATAGAGCATGTCTGGAATTTCCTCGGTAGGAAAATCAATTATCGTTCACTCCCGTAAAAACAATAAAACAGCTGAAACAGTGGCCCCTGGCAAAATAGCAATTGATGTCACAATTTTTTAGTGACTCATTGAGTATGAATGATCGCATCTCAGCAGTAGTTGCAGCTCGTGGAGTTGTCACCCAATACTAATTACCTATGGACTTACAAACATTTCACAATAAATACATTAGTTCTCACAAAATGTTGTCGCATCGAGGAGCAAACATAATAGGCTACCATCAGACAGGAAAAGAGGGGTAGATAAAATTTCACATGAGTGTACCCGTATGTAACATTAATTTTGCTAAAGAGTGTATATATGCAACTATAGCATTCCACGAGTTACCGGTAGATATCTTAAATGCCCGAACCCGTAGGCTGAGGATTTTGATGTCCGTGTTGGTCTATTGATATCCAGATTTTACAAAGATCATCATTCACTGTTAAAGCTGCCAATATGCTCATGAACAGCAATTAGATTTTTTAAACCAATACATGGTTTGCATGCAGCGTTTACAGACAAATATACATCAATACTTCAATATTTTGTTCTTCAAATTGCCTCCTTCCATAATATTCAGCATCAAGCATTCACTGATTTTTTTTCTTGTCTTAAACATTCATTTACGCAGGTACAAGCTAACGGCTGCATTGATGTTCTTCTAAGATTTTCGGAAATGCGTCAGAGCCCTGTAATGAATTTGCTCATTCATAATGATGTTCGTCTTATATCTTTAAGAATGACCTCAAAAACATGCTATATCTGTTATTATACATGATATCAGATTAACCCGTCGTCGGGCTTTTTTTGCTATAAACCCTCAAGCCATATATAATCATATATAGTATGCATAAATCATTTTCTGTCAAACTTGGATTCATTCAGCGCTTGCGTACACATTATTTAGATTGTTTCATCAGTCTATTAAGCAGAACAAAGGAGTTTAATGAATTGAAAGACATGCCTTAATGGTGATTTATTTCGTATATTGGTTTCATTCTAATCTTTATTGAAGACGGTTATCTCAGGTGAAGAAAGTTAGGAAAGAAATGTCTTCAACCCAACATTTCACATGAGCTGCACACATTTTTTCCCCCAACACATTGTAATATTCCAATCACTTGCGCTTCTTTGACAGGCTGAAAGAAGTAGAACTTATAGCAGTTTTGCCTTTCCCACAAAGCACGACTTCTTATTTATGAGTAATAAGCTTTCACTTGGATCGCTGCTTAGTTACTATACATGTATACTTCCCCATTTCTTTATCGTACTTTTTCTCACTCCAGTTAGCATCTTAAGCGGCATTTTTACTATACCGAGAATTTTGCACATTTACAATATGCATTTTGATCCCTACAACATATTGTGATTGGTCCGTATTTAACTAAGAATACACAATTCAAGGAATTTGTGACTTACTACAAAATTACGGAACATTGACGAAGTCACAAATTCTTGAGATGCTCTCATTAACTTACTGCTCACTAGAATGAACTTTTGAAGTTAATGATGTCAACATTCATTGCTGCTATTATTTTAATGCGGGTATTTGGTACAAACGATAGTAAAAAAAGTCGAGCGCTTGGTACAAAGTAGCAGTAACTCGGGCGTTTCCGTCATCTCAGGCGCTTGATGCAAAATTTGAGAAAATAGAAGTTTGACTCATTATAGTAAAGCATTCGACAAGTGCATTGCAACCTATATCAAAGATAATAATTTGTTAAAAATTTCAAATATTTGAGCTAGGGTGTTTGGTGCACCTATTGTGCTAATAGCCCGAATTACATAAATTAATGGAAATTCTGAAATCCAGTTCAACTTATAAAATAACCGCAGACTACGTATTTTTCAAGCCAAAACAAGTAGATATTTGAACATGAAAACATTGCTATACATCGATTGTTATTACTATATATCGATCGTTATCAAATAGACTATATTTGAGCTTTTAAGTAAAGCAGTTCTCTGTTAGCATGATTTCTAATGCAACACTAAAATGAAAACACTGTTTTAATCGAAACAACAAATTCCCTAGAAAGCTTCATAGTACATAATATGATTTTATAAATTCCATAGATATGGCCCCATAAAGATTCAAATGAAAAATCTGCATTACATAACAATTACGTAATATTATTACACTGACTTCGATGTATTACACGGTCAGAATCTACGAATATGATGCTACGGTATTCTCCGAGCCGAAGGCGAGGAGAATACCATAGCATCATATGAGTAGATTTGAGCTGTGTGATACATAGAAGTCAGTGTAATAATACTATGTGTTCGCTGAATGATATCTCATGACTCCATGGATATATTTCATATTTGAATTCATGAATTTTGAAACAGCTTAATTATCTAAGCAAGCATTCCTTTCTTCACTTTTGACTAATCAATGACATAGGAATGACGTCGAGATTTGTAAACATGTCAGAGGAAGAAGTTAATTCTGATATCGATAATAGAATACCAAAAAGTACTTGGAATAAGATGAGATGAGCATTCAAGCTATTTGTCACCTGGCATGACCACTGGAAAATAAGAATTGACGATAATGTTTTGAAAGTATATAAAAATGTGAAAAAATTTACACCAAACGATCTCAATCACTGTGTGAAGTACTTTTTCGCTGAGGTCAGAAAGGTTGATGGAGATATGTATCCTCCAGAATCGTTGAAAGGCATTGGTGCGATGCTACAGCTATATTTCAATACAGAAATGAAATGGAAAATTTCTATTTTTACGGACATTGATTTCAAAAGTGCTCGTGATTCCCTTGATGCTCATATGAAAAAATCAGCTCAACGCGGTAACGTAAAACCAAAGAAAAGAGCATTGCCAATTGATCTAGAACAAGAGAACGAATTGTGGGAAAATGGTAGTTTTGGAATTTCAAATCCAGATCAGCTAATCCACACACTTATTTATCATTTGGGAGTTCATTTGAGCCTTAGAGCGGCTAAAGAACATCATGATATGGAATTTGGAGACGAATCTCAATTAATTCTTTGTAAAGACAGTGATGATAAAGAATATTTGAAATACGTTGAAAGAATGTCAAAAAACAAGCGTTATGGATTAAAATGTGCCAGAATGGACCCCAAAGAGACTCGAGTTTATCAGAACACGGACAACCCAGATCGATGTGTGATCAAATTATATAAAGAGTACATTCGACATAGACCAGATGGTGCGTGCAAAGCATTTTATCTGACGCCCTTACAGAAACATCAAATAAAAGGAGCTGTTTGGTACAAACGCTGCCCAATGGGGATTCATTAAATTGAAAATACCACTAAAACGTTGATGAAAAATATTGCAAAAGACGGCGAATTCTTTACGAACACTTCTTTACGACGCACTGCTAAGACTCGACTTGTACAAGGCGGCATATCCAAGGAGGTTGCAGCACTCAAAACAGGTCGAATCAATGAAAAAGCAGATAGTGCCTACATTCATGCCGAGGTATTCGAGAAAGATATGTCGAAAGTGCTGTATGGATCATATGAAGCTACAACAAACAATGTTGTATCTACAAACAACACAAACACACGAGAAAACAAGTCTATCAATTTTTATGGATGTACTTTTAACAATTGCATTTTATGATGTGTTACTCTATTATTTGTATTGGGTTGGAAACTAAGCTCAGACTCATCTCGTAATTATTAATAATTTATTAGTTATCTGTAAGAGTGTATTAGTGGTTTAGAAGTCTAAGACAATTCCGTCTTCAATTTTTTGAATCTGGCACATCTTCTAGCTCTCATGGAGCATTTAAGAGCTAATTCTTTTCGCTTCGGTGAGTCAGAACTTAGTTTTCAATCATAGTACTGTTTCAATCGTTAAAGTGTGTTATAACACATTAAGGTAATCTACTCTCAGGTAATCTACTGCAGTAGATTACCTGAGAAAGATATTGCAGTTCAAAATATACATGTTGAATATGGATATCTAAGCGTATTTTACTCAATTATAATCGACCGCCTAATTGCATTAGGGGCATGGCACATGAGGCGAATACATAATAAGTCAGTGTTACATGAACAACAAATCAATATTTTTTCAAAATGTCTATGCATGAAATATCATAACAAGATTCATGTTGAAGAGTGCATACAAAAGTTCTAATCAAAGATTTAATGCCAAAATCCAATGATCAAAAATCCAAAACTTTGCAATACATTGCATTGATTTTCTGAAGATTGATGCTTTTGTTCCCTGTGCTTTAAGTCCGGCAGTCAGAGCGAGTCTCTGCAGGGAACGAGGCCGAAAATGACTTTCACAGAATGATGTACACCCAATGCTGGCTACGAATCTGCGAGTCTGCCGAGTTCTACCTGGTTCCTCTTCTTGTCAGACACGATCAAAGAAAAACACATGTTAATCCATTTAACCAAGTTGAGAACAAAGTTCTCGGGATAACAATTACTGTTAAAAAGTTGTAGCATTTTTTAATTTCACTTCGAAAAATTATCCAATTACTTGAAATCATGTACGCACGATTAATCATGCCTAATACTAATCCTCTAAGCCATTGATTAGGGCAATTGTCTCCAAAGTTCAATAACAACCCAGTATACGTGTCCTTTCGAAACACACTGGTCTCTACAGTATTCGACATACTTATGCTAACATCTAAAAAAAGAAATACAGTATATGGATATCTAAGCTCTATTGTACAAGCGCCTTATCACAATATCTCAATGAATTCCAAGAATGCTATGCAGATCGCCCTATCGAAAATATACATTGAAATATTTTTTCTGTATTCGCTGTAAAACGAAATATCAAAGGTTTTGAAGTGAAAACATATGTATGAATTGTTGACCACCTCCGTGATACACATGTGAAATATGGTGTTCGAATTCACCACAAATATCATTCGAAAATAGTAGGACCTTCTGCACAACATGAACGGTCCATTGGAGAGCGCTTCGTACGAATAGCGTCCCATCCCATTATACTAGTAAATGAATCACTAATTTTCTGTTCGGAACCTCAGATGTTTGAAGTTGAAGGGATGACGGAGCGACAATAGATAAATCACAAAATACTCGTAATATATGCGGTAGTTGTAGCATATATATGTAGTGTAAAATATGCTCATTGCTCAATAGGATAATGAAATATTACTAAAAGTAGTACTTAGGTGACAAATAAGGTCCTGCGCTTCTTGATTATATTTTATTCGTGTGTATTAAGCATTCAAAATACGTCAACTCAGAATGTTATTTTGAAAAAGGATAGATTTATTTACATGGTGTTCAATATGCAAGAATATGAAAGACTTTACAAAGGAGACAAATGACAAGAGGATGATGAGTAGCAGGGGTGGCGCTACGGGGGGTCCTGGGGGGGCACATGCCCCCCCAAGAAAATTATTGGACCCCCCATCGGCAGGGCCACTGTCGGCACCCGGATTAAATTTTGTCAGCAGTCGGCCTCCAGCACCTATATTTTGCATTACAATAATAGAGAGTACAGTTACGAATCGTTGCATTAGATATTGACTTGGATTGCTAGCCAAGTCAGCAACATTTATTACAAGCATTTTTGTTTACAACGTTATCTCTTTATCCTGTTGAGCGGTATCAAGATTGTAAAGGGAGGAGATTTTCTCTGTGTCGAGTTTTTGGTTATTTGATAATTGTTGACACGTGCACAACTACAATAGATGATCATTAAACACAAGATAAAAGTTTGTTATCGTCTTGTTAAGGTTCGGTATTACGTTTCTGAGATCTTATTCTGAGACATTACTTTAATGAATAATTAGAGCAGCTGACAATATGAAGGAGCAATTGCCATTTTTGATGATTTTGCCTTGCTCAGAATATTCGAGCGTATCTTATCTAATAGATTTGCTACCTATTAACATGTAGCATTATAACTGATTTCTCGGTGGATTTTTTGAATGATGAAGATGAGATAGGATAATAGATGAGCGATTTTCTACTACAGATTTCCACCTGCTAATACAATCACTCAACAGATCGTCTATCTTGAGAGACAAGGAGCTAATTCAGATTTCGGTAGTGGTGTGATCGATCAAATTTTGCGCGAGCGTGCGTAGACCATATCGTGCGATGATCTTGCTATTTTACCAATGAGATGGTCCAAATATGCTACAGTCATGTGATTTGCTTTCATTTGGATGTTTAAAGGAAAACGGAACGCCACATCTGCACCATTTCTGAAGTCGCACGACTGATTCAACAGTCAATAGAACGCCTGCTGTTCGCGTTGTCGAGTAGTTCAAACGGTGTCGATCTGCTACACAGAATGTCAAATTATGAATTGATGCCTTACTTTCAAAGTCAGTGGTACAGTAAGGTATGGAGTAACCTCCTCAGCGGCTCTATTGCCTGGTCGCTGCGTCGTTTCTGGAAGCAGTTCCGACTAACTTCGACGTGTCGGCCCTCGCTACTGGGACATCATCCCAGGTGGTTGACTTTGGCGGGAATGTGGAATTTTTCCGCTGAGTGAAGCAGTCGAAGGAAAAAATGAAGGCATAGATGTACCACTGACTTGGCCATGAGAAGTAGGGACACCCCAGTGACGGCTGGCCACCACTTACAGTATGTTTTAATAGAAATTAAGATTTCCTCCCCTACTTCGTTTGAGAGACTTGTCTGGGTGTAGTGTCGAAAGCAACAACTTTGACAATCTGAGAGGGACCGGCCTGAGAGTGGAGACGGAAGTTTAAAATTGCAATCGATTCGACAGCAGCTTCAAACATGAGATCTTGGCAAGTCTCATCTTGGAAGTAGTTAAGATAGGCTTTAATAATTACAAATATACTTTGAAAGTACTCAAGAAAAATTTGCATCTTTTTGACTGAAAATCCCTTTTACTACTGCGAAATACAGAAGTCACATACATTCAGATATATAGTGTACATGCAGTGTAACCTACAGTGTGGGTAGTCATATAACCATAGCATCTGTGTAGGCAAATAGTCTGCATCCCATGCAGTCAAATGGTCAGTCATACAAAATGCTTTGTAGTTAAGCGCCAGGTTGCAGTTCCTAAGTGATAGTCACAATAATGCAGTATACATAATTTGCATGCAATTGGACATAAATGCACATTTAGTATGCCTATATCTAAATTTCACTTTTTATATAATCGAAATATTTCTAATTCAATTTGTAGGAGTCTAGATAATAAGGTTAAACTTTCTCCGGGTTCAACTTAGCCAGGCCAAGGAGTTATGAAACAAATCAAACAGACGGGCTTTGCGATGCTTGTGGTCTATAAAAAACAAGCACAAGAAAAGGAATTAGAAAACAATCGAAATGCTTAAAAGACAGTGTAGTTATGTCTTCGCTAGGATCCTCTTCCATTATTGATTTTTGCACACAAGTATTTTATCCGATAATTGATCTTTGCATGAACGAGTTCAACTGATGATTTAACGAGGAAAAAAAGGTTATCATGAAAGGTATATCGGCACTGACCCCTGGAAGCAAAGCTTTTTTAAGGTAGGATATCATCCGACCCTTCGGAGAAATTTACAATGCTCAACAAGACGATCTTGATATTGAGGTGAAAAGTATGATGCGATTACTATCAAGAAAAAAGGACGGCATTGTCCTTAGTGTTATTTTCTCTGTTTATGTATAAAATAGCATCACGAATAGCAATTACTTTTGTAGACCTATCTCATTTCAGTTTTTGCTCTTATCTTTTGTAAATGTAGGCCCAATACTGATTTAAACGAAGTTATAACTTGCAAGCTCTATCCATTTGCTTTTGTACATAAATGATATTGTTTCTTGAAAATCGTGTCCTAACACGTTAGGAAAAGTACATGTGTACATCCCATGTCTTTCGAAGTTTTGTGACATATGCATGCGGCAGTTCCCTGTCCTCACCATTTGTACATAATAAAAATTCTAATATTTTCTCTATATAGCTTTTTCTCAAATTGAATTTGGAAAACAAATGCATAACGCTCCTACATAGGCTCTGATTATTTGAGTTACATGCATGCATTAACATTAAATCGATTGACATAGTTGATAGCTTTTATGGTGCAGTCGAGAACTCCTAGAAAATAGAGTGAATGATGAAGGTCATCATCACGCACGCTACATGAGTCAAAACATCCTCGTATTTATACAACACGTAGCGTTTACCAGGCGGCGAAGATGCTTTCAGTTCATAGCTACTTATTTACGAATTTTAATTGTTCCCGCAAGAAGAAATTTAACAAACCGTTACAAAACTTGCTACCTGCTCTTATGCAATGTACACGAGGTAAGCCAACAGGCATTTGTTTCAAAATTCTCAAAGTTAACATACATACATCACGTAAGATTTTGAAAGAAAATCATAGATATACTCGCTATTAATAATTAAAGAAATCTCAGATATAGGAACACATTTTTGGTGACAGTTAACATGTAAATTGTCTGAAAGAAGAAATCGCACATATGTGTAGGTGCATAACAAAGAGTGCATCGACTGCACAATTTCTTGTGTGTGCAAACATTGCACATTTGCAACTCAATTACACAATTGACATGTGTATGTATAGCCCACAAGTAGGCATAGCTGCTCACAAATTACAATAATTAGCCGGTATAGCCTGTCGGCACCTCGGTTAAAACCGTCGGCACAACGCTTCCATGGACTCCCCAGCTCTAGGACCCTGGCGCCACCACTGATGAGTAGTAAAACAATATATTTATTCTGAAAAAATTTAAGGAAACTGGAAACTTCACTTTGAATCACTATCATTGAAGCTATTGCAAAAGCTAGGAACACGTGTTAATGCGCATTGTATATTATTTGTATAGCATGAAATGGTTGCATCAACAAAAATGTTGTGAATTGAAATATGAAACTTGATTTCATATTTATATTTTTGCTATCAAAACAAACAAGAGCATTTGTGTTTGACCTTGTCCAAAATGTACTTCTTCCCGGCCTGAATGTAGCATCCTATTTCATTTATCTGAAATGTGAAATGATAAATTTCTATTGATCTCTCTTTTTCTATTTGATTTCGCTTTTTGACAATGACAGTAAGTGATATGAGAGATCCAGATTTTTTAACTTCATTACAATGTCAGAAGAGCAGAAAATCTTTGCCGAACGATGTGATAGCCAATGTTATGCATGTAGACTTATTTCATTCAATGATAACGTCTGCTGAAAATAAATGTTTGACATTTAAGCACAAACTATCAGACCCGGGAGATTATCAGTTCTATTCCCTTCTCGACAGTTAGATCCTGAGCTGCATTCGGCCGTATGTGAACTTAGATTAAGAAGCATTTCAATCATTTGGCCGTAACCCGAGTGATTGATCATCAATATTAATCTCCCTGTCAGTTATTCTACGGACATACTGCTGCCGATATCCTCCCGAATCACCGACGGAGATTCAAGGTCCTTTTATCTCAGTGTCAATTGGAGATGAGCTTGGGTTCAGATTATTTCTTCAAAAGCGGAAATTGGGATCGACGTTCGCCAACGTTTTCAGTCTTTTAACTGCCGACAAATGTGTTTGAACATCCTGTGTTTCTGTTTTCCGACAGATCTTGTATTTCATGAACCATCATCCACTCAGAAATGCTGACAATTTATGAGATTTTCACGATGTATTATAAAAATTAAAATTCTATATGGCACCGCCTTAGCTCAATTGATAGTCAATCAAATCATTCCTGAAGGGAAATGCTTGATTCCTTTTCTATTCACAGTTCATGAAGATTGCAGAGGATTTCGTACTCGCGCATTTTCTCATAGAATTGCTACTCACATTGTGGAATTTTGAGAATGAGAAATCAGACTCTGTGTCATGAAAACGGTGTGATCATACTCCCACCTCCAACAGGGGAATGTTGCACCAGCGGTTGCATGAATGAATTTGCAATTTATTGAGCGCGGTTGTTTCTGCAAATGTCAATCAACCTATTCAGCGATCGCTGTTTACACCGGCTCCCATCGACGCAGTGACCTTGCTTGTAAATAACTCAGAGCTCAGAAAATCCTAGTTCAAGCCAAGATCTGATAAAATATTGATAATTGCCATCTTCCAATTTGACCCACACCCTTCTTTTTCAGCAGCTTTTGCACAGCTTCATGCAAAGGCCGCTTGAGGTCATGAAAGTGTGCAGTGTTTGCCGGAGTACAGGCACAGAAGTTGACTGCTTGATGCAGTTTTCAGCAAGATTTTCCTCCCAACGTATCCGGAGCTCCTGTCAAATACTCAAATCCAGCTTCAAATACTGCATTTGTTGTTATAATCTGCCCTTTTGATTATTGGCACATGGGTGTGTGGCATAACAGTGGTTTACAATTTGCTACAAGCCTCAGTTGCCCACCAGTCAGTCGTGCAGATGGATATATACTGTACATAATGCATAAACAACAGTATCAGCGATAAGTGAGAACTACAACATAATTATTTATTGCACTATTGCAGTAACACCCCGCTTCACACAAGTGATGCATTCCTGTGAAATCTTGCGTTAATCGAATCAACGTAATTTGGGCAAGACCAATGGGAAATTGATTTCAATAGGTCGACAATGTATTTTAATTTTATACTACTTCATATTAAACAGAGATGCGTAAACAGTGAATATATTTGCGATCTTTTACATCCTAAAGCGTATTCATATAAATTTGATGCATGCAAAATGGACACATCGTCGATAAATTCTAATTTCATTAAGTAGTGTGAGTGACATTTCGCCACGGTATCATCTGGAAAGATGTTTTCAGACTTGATCTATTTAAGCACTAAATTCGTCCGTAGACGTCTCGTCCTGCAATACGTCGTAACTCATCAATGCAGCTCGGAATGGCCCAAGCTGGCATGTCATGACTGCACAACAGGCTAGTGTGTGTACCCTGTTTGACCTTGGCCCTGCACATAGTCAGTTCGTCTGTCCATAGAAAAAAAGTAGCATTAGATGTTTCTCTGCTCAATATTTCACAATATTACCGCAAAAAACCATAAGAGATGAAAACTATTTTCATTTGTTTTATACGCATTTACAGTACATGGAAGTTGTTACGTAAAGCGAACCATTGTTGGGAAGCATGAATTGCGTGCTGTTAGTGCTGCATATGGTGGCGTATTTCGGGGCATTTTGTGTACAGAGAGCAATCTATCACTCACAACGCGATAATCAATTGTACCACAGGCTTCAAATGTGAATGTCATGTAAATGTTATTGGGCTTCCCAGCACCCGACCAGTAAACAAGTGGTTATATTTAGACTGCCTGTGCATATCCAGTGCTCTACAATGTCGTGAAATCACCATGTTCACTCAACGATGTCAACAACCCTCTGCTTCCCATAGTTACACTTTTGATTTATTTAATATCGTGGGCTATAATGAATCTCTCGTTTGCTCTGTAGAAACTTTTGCTTCAAATGCACTAATAGTGACGCATATTAAAAAGACTACTGAGAACTTAATTTTGTATCTCATACTTTTCTCCAGCACTATGTTTGGTGATAAATGAGAGGAAGTTGTTGCGTCTTCCTTTTTGTTTTTACTTATTTCCATTTTCGCTTTACTCTCATCCATGGCAGTTTTGGTAAGGCAAGCGAAACTTTGTACATATCCAACAGTCATATCTTAATTAGGCAAATGGATGTTTACAAATTCAAGATTTGCATTATCACTCTCTAAAGATGGAGACCGACAGAAAGTTGAATTCTTATACTTAGCGTCAACCCTTAATTTCGCGTTGAATATTGCAGATATTCCACTTAACTCTGTGCATGAAGTGTCAGATAAGTGTGTCGCATGAGAGCTTGAGGCCTACTGCATCAGCCGCGGTGTGAATGATGAATTCGATGAATCGAATAGAAAATCTGGCTGGAATCCATTTTCTAATAAATAAAGAAAGTCGCAAAACAACATCAGTGAATCAGCTGAATGTTGGATTACTCATTGAAAATGTATTTATAGATCTGAAGACTTATTCAAATCACTAGGAGTCAATCGCGCTGCAGAAATCAATATGCGCAAGAAGCATGGCAAGTATTTATGTCAAGAAATGTTGTCATCTGATGCACCGATTTTTTTATTATGAGATAGAAGCTAGATCGCTGATTTGGGACTCCCTGCATTTCTTTTAGACCTGTCGCAAAACTGTCAATAACTCAATGAGATGTTGCGCCCATTAAGTTGTAAATTTTGGCTTGATTGATACGAGATGTCGCATCGAATCCAGATGTCGACATGATAAAAACTAATTTTCTCTCTAAATTGGTCAATATCTATCATATTTAAACATCTAGAATTCCGCGAGAACACGTGCTGGTCCCTCCACGCCTTGAATATCGAGACTATTTCGGTTTTCTTAGCCCATTGCTCATTGAATACCTATTTCCAACGGAATACAAACTTATCCTTGGAGCTTGTCTCTGGACGTGATTGTTTTTTGCTCTTAGAAAGTGTCAACAAATGTCATTTTCATTTTTTCTTAATCTCAATTGTTATTCCGTGGAGAATGACGGCAGGATTTTCTCTGGAGCCACAACTTCAGTTCGATAGTATCATTAGTGATCATTCACTTCACTAAACTTATCTGATTAGCACTTTCAACATCTGCTCTGATGAAAGTGTCACAAATTTCTAATTAATGAATAGTCTCTCCGACACTACCTGCCACTCTCCTTAGCATATCAATGAAGAATTAAATTTCCTTTCAAATCGTTTTGAGTGGTGATTCCTCACTTCAAGCTTCAAAGTTCGGAAATGATACCGGGCAGATGACTGAGTTGAGAATTGTCTTTGATAATTGACTTAAAAGCGACAGTCGACGCTTACCTCGTCGCATTCTTGCTTTTTCATGAAAAACAAACGCAGCTGTGAACCATGCTGTCGTGTAGTTCAGACAAATTTGAATTGTGACTTCAAACATCTGTCCTATAGATAATCTTAAGCAGTAAAAAGTAAAAGAAGACCGCAATTAAGTAAAGAATTTATTTACGATGCATTTCATGAAAGCGCTTGTTGAAGTGCGGAAGGAATTGACGGCATACTTATCTCTTCTTTGTTGAACACGTGCTTCTGCCGTGACGACGGATTGTTAAACAGCTTCCTGCGCGAAATTCAAAACTAATTTATCTCTGAAATTTGAGAAATGGAATAAAATATACGAATTAAAAATGTTTTTCACCGCGGTAATCATTACTGCGAATATATACTGTACATCTGGTCATCGACCGGTCTCCGTAGATCTGTCGGTCCAGTGCAATTGAGTGCGATTGCAAACTAAGTGAAGTGCAAACACGGATTAAAATTATTAATTTGCAAAGGAAAATGAGCTGAAGAAGTAAAAAAATTTCTAGCAAGCAGTCGTTGTCACTCGTCAATACTGTTCCTGTAAAACAGCTTTCATCATTCTTTTCTATTTGAATTGTGAAGAATGAACAAAACTTTTAATCTATCCTCTTTTCACAAATTGTAAATGTGCGACGTACACTGTAAAGTAGCAAGTTTTAATTGTAAACTAATTGAACGTGGTTGATAGCCTTACACGGGAGGGCGTTCATGATGAGGATGAGAAAAACAAAAATACGGCACCCCCTTTAGTTACGGCTTTAATAAAAACAAGTTGCTAAAAATATTTACACGGCAAACGTTTCGCGACGCAGTCGCTGCCTCAGTGCACTAAAAAGAAGGTAAAAGCAGTCAGAGTGCTTTGTGGTTTACGAATTTGCTTGTAAACATTGTAGCAAAAGTTACATTGGGCAAACTAATAGGCCTTTCAAAATTCGTTTCGAGGAGCATGAACGTAGCTTGCGCTTGCAGAACAATACAAGTGCCCTCTCCGAACATTCGATAAATGACCACGACAGTAACCTTGACATTTTCGATTTCACAATCAATATCATTGCCAAGCATAGTTCGCCTCTTGAAAATCGTCTGGCTGAAGCTCGCTACATCAGAAATAGGAGACCACAGTTGAATTGCAAAGACGAGCTGGTTGTCTGAGAGATACTCTGTCTACGGTATTATCACCCTGACACATAAACCACGCACTCTGACTGCTTTTACCTTCTTTTTAGTGCACTGAGGCAGCGACTGCGTCGCGAAACGTTTGCCGTGTAAGTATTTTCAGCAACTAGTTTTTATTAAAGCCGTAACTAAAGGGAGTGCCGTATTTTTGTTTTCTCATCCTCATCATGATTATACGTGGGTGGTTTACATAAACATCTTTCAGCAGACAAATTATTGGCACCGCTAACTGCCTGTGTAGATTAATTAATTCACTTTCCTTATTCTTTACTTGCTTCAGTGATAATAACGTAGAATTAATAAATCCAAATTCTGATGGCTTTGATGTTTTACTTAAACTATGCATGTATGCAATCAATCAATGCAAGAAATTTGTGTCATTTAACTACTCATCGTGCCTACCATATATACAATAAGTTTATCAAAAATGATGGCAAAACTGAATTTTATCAGAAAATATGCATTCATACTCTTTGAAAACGATGAGAACATTAGATATAACATGATTGAACATTTTAATGAGCAGCATATTCTCGCGTTTTGTACTCTAAGGAGGGGAGTTGGGTTTCATTTGTGAAAACATCGCAAGAATGCTGATTCCTAGACTTCATTCAGTAATTTTTCGATGTCTATCAAATCGACAGAAGGACGCTGTTACAAGTGTATGTGCATGTACTACAGTGTATATCATGGAGGCGCAGATGGAGAGTTACAAAGCTGCATGCGCCCTTTCATTCATCAACATTTTATTAGCCATGCAAATATATGCCGTTGGAAAGATGTACAACTACAAGACTGCTTGGATACACTAGCACAGCGCGAATGCACGTGCTAAATAATGTTGAAAATAGTACTGATAGGAAGTACTTATCAACATACAAAGACTATAAGGTTCACACATTACATTATTGAGCAAAGACAGTGGATACACACACAGAGTTAAGACTGATTCGGAAAATTACACAAAACATGTGAGGCAAGGGATTTCAGGTGTGTTTGAAAAGCTGACAGGGAACATGATTGTAGGGATGAGTGGGGAAGAATGTTTATAATGCCACTTGTGAGGGATAAAGGTGCCCGCCGAAAGCGCTCGGATGGCGGATTAGTGGGCTGCATATTTTTAGGCAGCTCATAGTAGGTTTGTCTGAGGTTGTAATTTTTAGGTCGCACGTCGTGAACTCTTGCTGTTGACCGCTCAAACAGTGAAAATGACAGCGGTGTAGAAAATGTCTCATTATTTTAGATAAATGACGGTGCGAACTGATGGCTGATTACGTCTCAGCTGACAGCAGTTACTATTAGAAAATATGCAATTATTTTTGGACTTTTTCTGTCCAGTCTGTAAAACAGTTTAATTACAAAACAAGGTTCAACAAGCAATTTCACACTGTTTCTCGCTTTTATGCATGGTTTAGCGTATAAATGCGAAAAATATGGTGATAAACTCCACGTTGTATGCGGAAAGCAAAATGTAAAGAATAGCGTTGGTTTACTTTCGTTGTCTCAATATTTTGTCCAACAAGACACACAGTAACTGCTTCTTTGCCCATTCTGCTATCGGCGAAGCGAATATTTCTACATATTCATAAATGTGCCGACATCGTTAAGTGAAATGCAGATGGAAATTTTGTGTGATCTCTCAACATTGTGAGGCTGTATTTAATATTTCCATATTTGAACTTACACCAACTGTTATAATTTGCAAAAGTCACCACAAAGACAAGCTTTTTATTTTTTCAATTGACTTGACTTTATTTGTTTTCTTTGTTGATAATGATCAGTGAATTTTTAATGATGTGAATGTTCAATTTACCAAAAGATTTCATACTAAGTATTCAAATATTCAATTTTCGTTAAACTCTGTCCGACAAGACCCTATGTCATCGCAACCTAACGTAATATGAGTATATTAGATTTCTCTCTTTTCTTCGACGGATCTTCTCGACTAATTCGTTTTAGGAAACGTTATTGTACCTTGTTGATATCAAATAACGAGTAGAACAGTCAAAACATAGAGATGATATTATTGAGAATTCGAATCTACGACTCACTCAATCTCTTCTGGCGTCACCTTGATTGCCATTCCCCTGCGCTTTGTCTGTCTCCTTTTCAATTTTCTCTTCCTTTGCCCACTCAGTTATGACCGCTCTCTAAATGAAAAATCAAGTCAACATTTTCCATGTTGAAATAACTCTCAGATTTCTCCTTTTTGAATCAGTGAATGTCTTCTAGTTGAACAGAAGTATATGGATAAATATGCTTTCAAAGAAGCCTGATTTGCAGTTTTTTACGACGAGAGCTCATTTTTATCAATTTCAGAGCGCACACATATTGAAAGTTGCAAGACGTAGCAATAAACCTCCTCTTGATGTGAAATTTACACTCGTTAACGGAAATTGTTGTGTAACATTATTCACAGGACGAGCCTTGGAATTAAAAACGAATGAATGAATACTTGAATGATAGCAACAAACTTTAAACACTACTTATAACAACTTTGTAAGTAATACAGTCAGCTCCCTGGTAGAAGTAGTGGATCCCAAATTGAAATGTAATTGACAGGCTATCACTCCTCACAATGTTTTGGCGCATTCATTCATTTGGATTTTATTGTAAATTTTCTGAACCAACTCTGATATATATATTCTTATGCCAAACACACGAATTTAAAGTTCAATTTTTAACTCTTGAAGCCAATTTCTCAAGTCAATATCAGGATCACGTAGGAGGCGCAGGTCACCGGGAGAGCTGTGGACTCCGCATTGCGAGATTATGTGGTCCACTGTTTGAGCTGGATGACCACAAGTACAGGAGGCGGACTGTCGAAAGCCCCATCGCTGGAGGGTTGCAGCCACGCGATTGATTTGGAGCTGGGCAGGCACAACTCCGATAGTAGCAGACTATGCGCAATTTGCTTGTATTTTCGCAAATCTCTTAACGCCGCTAAAAAATTCTAGTGCAATCAAACATACACCTAAGTGTCAGGATGAACATAAATTCTTCAAATTTGTATCGATTATTAATTGCAGAAAGTCAAGCCGACCAAGCGCGGGTGTTACGTGAGCGAGAGATTGAGAGAGAGGAAATGGTTCGTCAGGTGGACAGGAGCCGCAAGTTGTTGCAGGACCAGGAGATGAAGTGGAAGAGACAAGTGAGTGAGATTCATCAAATTGAACTTCGTATGACGGCTTCGGTCCTTGCTGTCCCTTCAAATTCAAGTTTAAAAGCAGATGTTAATACAAACCCGACTAACACGGTGAATTTCCGAGATTTTTGAGAAAAGAAAATCTATCCAAAATGAACGACTTTATGGAGACGGCGAGCGCCACTTTCTATCAAATCAAAGGCTTAAATCATTAAGTCTATTTTCAACCAATTCGCAGATGTCCTTTTGCACGAGAATGAAATAATCTTGATATTTGTGCATTGATCTTGTCTTATGTGCATTCTATGATTGCTGACTACGAAGTACACGGATTTATCAGCATAGCGCTACCTGGCTTTCATTGAGTCAATCTCTGCGCCCTTTTAGATGATGATTTATCAATTCACTAATACCATGTCGAAAGCTGCTTTTCGTGCATGTTGCAAGAAAATAGAAAATCAGTTAATTCCTGAATCAACTGAGAAAATTGTTTATCATAGAGAAGTTGAGCGATGCTAAATCGTTGCTCAGGCTCACATTCAGAGAATAGAATAGAATGAAACTTTATTTTTTCTTACAAGGTCGGTGAGCACATTCACCAATGACATTTCTGTTGTTCAATGGATCATATCTGAAGAAAAATAATCGAAGATAGAAACATATCAATTAAAGGAATGAAATATACAAGTTAAGGACAATATCTAATAAAACTTTC
Organism: Prostheceraeus crozeri; assembly: GCA_907163375.1. Classification (NCBI taxonomy): domain Eukaryota; kingdom Metazoa; phylum Platyhelminthes; order Polycladida; family Euryleptidae; genus Prostheceraeus; species Prostheceraeus crozeri. Next base: position 49,461 of record CAJQUW010007519.1, read on the forward strand.
AGTAAAGCGCCTGGCTCTTGTTCTTTTCTTTGCGAGAGGACAACAGTTCCTAGTTCGAGATTAATAAAGAGAACATTCCAAATCGCAATCAAGTGATACATATCAGTTAATTATTACCAAAAATTTCTAGGTTTCTATCTTGCCTCTCCTTCAAGGAAGTGTACATGCATGTAAAGTGGTTGCTGCAAAATACTGCATTCTTTTAGTATTTGCAATGACTGATGCTATCACATCGATGAGTTCTGCCAGACCACGTTTACCCATATTGTTCAAATGCCTTACTTCTATGAATCAATCGTTTTCTGATCTCATCAGAGAAGCTTTTAGTGAATGACGAATTAATAATTTTTCAATTTAACCTCTTCGCTACTGATTGCATTTCTATAAGTGGCTAAGACGTGCAGGACACGTCATGAAAGGCATGTGTGAAATGACTTTGCTGTGTATTGCATGACTTTGACATTATGATCATTGAAAGCTACCAGTTACTTCATCATCTTCAACATAACAAAACCAAGCTCAATTTGCTGGTCATTTTTGGTGCAAATTTTTATCGCTTTCTGCGATTAAATCCTTACTTACATGTTTGCCCTTACATCTGATCAAACATGTGTCAAATTCTCAAGCATCTTCAATTTGGTATAGGTTGTCTCATTGATATATACTATAAATATTGTAGAATTGTACCACAGAAGTAGCTGTGTTATAATTACTCAATGTTAATTCTACTATTCAAGAGAATGTCAATTATTGTATTAAGTTAATAATGCGCAATGGAATCTTGTGTACTTAAAAATGTAGACTTCTTGAGAGTACCTCACTTTGTTGTGTATTTGAACATTTCACTAGTAACAGCCTCTTTCCATTCTTATTTGGTATGTCGATCCTGCGCTGATCACCAGAAGAAAAGTTTTGTAGGCCAACAGCGACAACTCTCCTTACCTCACACGCATCATGTTCCCGCCTATCGTCGATGGTGCAGCATTTTCGTCATTGAGACCATTAAAAATTAAATTGCAACTTCGCGACATACGATATAGAAGTTTTGAAATTAGTAATCAATGTTTATTCAGATAATTGTTAATGCTAATATTGCAACATGAAAATGACAATCATGCACTTTCTTTCCTTCTTCTTGTAAAGTTGTCTGCAATGATAACCAGACTACCGAATGTATGTCTCCTTTCAAATTATGATAAATGGAAAACCGCTCATCTCCTCGATGTGCACCACTTCATTGACTACCACCATACTTTCTCTTGGATAGCAAATTTTGACAAATGTAACGTGAAACAATAATGATGCCATCAAATGTGATTTTTCTGAATTCAGTTTCGGTATTAGAGAACCAGTTTTAATCGTAGGAAACTATTCTTTTTCATCAGTAGCTATTCATGGATTTTTTTGTTTTCATTGACTGAAACTTCCTTTTAGTTACTCCTGAAAATGATATTTTTCTCTTCGATTCTAACTGATTTCTTTCTAAAACGAGTTCAAAGAAGCATTTTTCTGATAATTGACATTATCTGCGATGTCGATTACAGAGATTTGAAAAAAATGTCTTTGACAATCTTTCTTGACTGACAGTTGAAGAAAGAATTGCATTAGCTTGACGAAGCTGTCACAAAGTTCGAATACATTTCTGTACGTGCAGCGCATTCTCTCATCGTTTGTGCTTGTAGTATTCTCCTAGGAACATTATAATCCACTGCAGTTAGGAAATTATAGATGAAAGGGATACTTTCGCTTTCGCAGTACAGATGACGTTGATGCCCACCCGTTCTGCTGCTGTCGAATGCACATCAAGCCATGGCGGAGATCTTCATACATCGACAATAAATCGAAGTAATTGTCGAAAGACAAACTTCGTTTGCAATGCAAAAAGTGTTGCGAAATCAGATTTCTTGACACAATCAACCCATTACTCAACTGCTTGAGGATCGCTGACATGATATGCCGTATTGCCAATCACTAATGTCCCTGTAGCAGGCCATTGAAGGTGTTAAGAAGTTCCCATCTGTCAACATCTTGAAGGGGGAAAATCTTTTTCGGACAATGTGGACCTTTCCTTTTAATTCTGTCAACATCTTGTTTTGCCACTGCTGGGCAAAATGCTGGAGCACCCAAATCAAATTTAAAATGCACTACTTTTGTACAAATACATGTACTTGTTTCTGCAATCAAAATTGATGATTAATTAATACTATTTTTGTTTAGTACAATAAAGTTGACTAAACAAGCTTGTAGCCTACAATAACAAGCATGTTTAAATATTCCACAGCACATTTGGTTTTAAGCACATTCGGTAGTAAAACTTGCGGTGATTAAAGCTTTGAATGGAAATAATGAAATTTAATCGATGGATGAACTAAATTTGCAAGTGTTTGCCTGCAAACAAGTTTCGTCAGATCATGGAACTTCTTTTCGAGAGCAATAGTCAAGTCTAGTAAAATTCAACTTCCTTTGTGAATTTATGTACTTCCTACACATGCAAGAGAGTGACATTAGAGTTTATCATTATTGAAATATTTGCATTATCATAATATTTTGTATGCAATCTGTTCAGAAAGACCTCCATTGTTGAGAAATGTTGTGAAAACATCGTATTGTTGTCAGATTATCTCACCTAAGTCGGTAAAATACAACGATGATTCAAATCGAAAACCGTTTAAATCCCTTTTCGTCTTTTGTATTTGATTCAATCTCGATATAAAGGATGAATATGTATAGATTGCTGGAGCTGTGATATTTCCGAGTTGTGGCTTCAAAACATTGATTAAGGGACTACTTGAATCGAGTTTTTGAATCCAGCACCCGAGCATAGTTGTACCAGTAATGCCGAAACTACTTTGACTATCACTTCAAATTGAGATAATGCAAGCGTTTTATGAGAAGTTTATATACATGTATAATGTTCACAGTCACGTATTCCTAATATTAGTGTATTAGTTACATTTGCATTTGAACTTGGATCGCATGATAATCTTAAGACTGAGATCAAATTGTGCAATGATCGTATAATTGTCAATTCAAAAGCCAGAGAGTTCTCGGGCGAAAAGAATATCATGGAATTATTGAATATCGATCATTCAAGGATTACATGATGAGGTCGGATTATTTAAAGGGATATTTTGCAATACCATTTAATGACTACTACAATTTTTCATAAAAAAGGATTGAATTTGCTTGACTTGTCAATGTCAAATGATGTCTGAACTAGGCATTCAGATTTTAAGATTGAACTTTCACTAGTCCTTCAAATATGAATATACAGTGTAGTATCATTGATAAATTTACAAGTACATTGGGGATCGCAGAATTGATAAGGCGCTGATAATGCAGCTGTTTGACAGCATGCAACGGCGATATCATTCAGATGATCGAATAAATATATATGACTTAATTACGAGGATTTCCTTGGAATAACTTGAAAGGACATTTGTGTAATTTCTCGTGACTCGATGGTTCACTTGAATGCCTACGGGAAGCATTTGTATAGACAAGTAACGTATTTTAAAGGGCAATTCGTCATACCGATTTTAGGAGCAGCTGTAAAGATTCGTCAATTTCTAATAGCCATTTCGTTGTAGAAATAAGGCTGTGACCGTGGAATAACGCTCTGATTTGTGAAATATGTTCACCTCTTCTTTCTGATTATGTAAATCTTCTTGCCATGTATTGATTGAGACATCGTGACATGACAAGCTGGAAACACTTTTTGACTTCGAAATATCACTATCATATGAATACAAGCACTTTAACGAAGTTGCATTGATAACATCACGAAATGAATGTACTTCATCAGACTGTCTCATTACTATGTAATATTAAAATCACATCAACATTTTAACTGAAAGTAATCAAAGATTGCATCGAAAACACTCACTAAATTTACTGAAATGGGTTAAACTTGAAACGATTAATAGCATATAGTAATAAAATACAAATCTCGTTGAAGCAACAGTCCATAGAAAGTATTTAGACGAATGATGGTTTTTATGTCACTATTGGGGGCTTGGACGGTGCTGACACGGTCAGATTTTAAGCTGGAGCGTTATGATCTTTTTGTCCTGATGCTCTTCCTAACGACTTCCACTGACACTATCGGGGCTCGACCCCTTGAGCGAAAGATCCTTTGCGCCAAGCACTAAACCACTGTGCCTAGGGACCATAATTTTCGTTCAATTGGTTTACCATAGCTTCATTTCTAATGTATTTGCCGCTGCAGTGCAACATGTGTGCCAGTGCAAATATGCTTTCTCTTTCAATAGTAGACTAGAACCACCAATTAATATTTACATAATAACATATGTCATTATAGAAAACATTGATTTACTTTCAAATTAATGTGGCTACAGACTTTTGATAATTCAGTGCAAAGTCATAACATCTAAGTCATTGGTGTATATTTTTCTTACAGCTGTCTTGATTCCTTTATTCTAATCCAAAGGTTTTAAAACGTTTTTGTCATCGAAGTCACCTACAATTTGTCATCTATGTTAATATATAATTTTATTTATTATTGATATATACATGCATATTATATTCATATTTCATAGAAGAATGCTTATGACTTACTTAGTTCTGATAACATCGTGAATTTTGAATTCTATGTATACTATTGCTTAAAACGCAAAGTTGTGACAGCAAAAGATGCGCATGTATGTAAAAACGCGCCTTTACACCTGCAAAATGTCGAAGTAGGTTGATTTGCATTCAGATACCGATGAAACTACTTGCGCAAGTCATTTGGGAGATGCAAATTGTTTGGCATTTCCAGTTGCAGTTTACTTTGAGAGAAGCAAGGAAGGCACAGACGACGAGTGTATCAAATCCTAGAGGATACTTAGGATTAGCGGAGGGTGAACTCGTTCGATGAGAGATCATGATTCCCGATCGAAATGGTCTTTTACAGAGTGGTCCTTAAAGACGATTATATTTGTGCTAATCGCAAGTCAGGAATTAAATATTTTTGACTTTTTATTTTTTTGAATCTGTTTTGATAAAGCAGTCTCAGGGAAATCATCAAAATAAAATCTAAGCAATATAAACTTTCTCAGCAACATTGGCCTACTTTCCAGCTGTCAGAGCTTGTTGACTACTTGGCATAAGTTATAGATGCTACTGAGAACGTCTATGATATTTAAAATTTATCTGGAGGCTTTCCATGGGACAGCTACATTAAGATCATTTTGACTTGACACCGAAATCATCTGTGTAATATGGAATGAAGCTTTTTTGTAGCAACTTTGAGGCTCTCATGTCGTGTGTTTTCGAGTATGAAAGTGATGTGCGAATATTGAACTTTCGAACAAAAGCCAAGATTTATCTTCTTGAGGATTTTATAAGTTTCATTATGAAACCGCTGCCATTGTAGTGACTCCACTAAAGTCTGATGTATAGCTTTCAGCAATTTGTTTAACACTTGACTTATTGACTCAAAGTTGGAGATTTTTAAATAAGCATTTATGTTGAATGTATATATTTCAATGCTCTCTCTCCCGCGGTCTGCTTCATTTGCTTTCACTGTTTTCTTTAATGTGAATTCTTCTTCTTATCAAAAGAACAAGAAATTATGGAATCGATAATCGCTCAGCTGATACGTATAAAATGAATAAAACTATGAATGCAGACAATTTAATTCCTACTCTTCTCTCAACATAAGCTTCTAGCTCTAGTCTTTGCAAATCTTCCGGCTCGAGTTCGTCATAACTGTCGCAATCATCTTTCTCTTCTCATCTCTTTAGCATTCCACCTTATCATCAACGTACATAATATCAATATTTAATCATTAAAATATCAAGACAGCTGAATCACAAACTAGCAAGTTTATTCATACAACCAGCCCTAAAATAATAACCGCACTTTCAGTAAAAAAATCAAATAACCAGGTTATATTTTTAAAAAACGGTATTTCCCAGTATCTAGAGATAAAAGTGAATTTTATGGGGCTAAAAGAGTACGCAGCGAAGCCGATTCTGTAGCGAACAAAATAAGATCACGGATTAGCGACGATGCGCTCGCGGGCATCCTTTTTGTCTGCTAAGCATCTTGTTTTTGCAATTGAAGAGATTGTCCGTAGAAATTCCTACTTATTGCATGCTCATAGAAACCCATTTTCATATTTCATAAAGCACCGTCTAAAACATTTAAACATGGAACAATATGTGCATAAATTGAAATGAAAATTAAACCTGTATCTAGCCTAGAGCTGGTAGTGCATCTCATACGACGCATTCATCGATTTCCACAACACATTTCGAATTACCCCGGAACCCGGGACATATTGTGACCTCGGGTTGCAATCCCTAGCTATCGATCATAGATGAATTGATTGTTCATTTTGCTGTTGTATCTCATTAAATGTGAATCTTATAGATGCACGTAGATCAATGAGCTATTGTTCAAGGAGCGAATGACGTGTCTTGAAATTTTTCATCGATTTACTCCATAATGTCGCATCAAAATTAGGAAACGATCGATAGCAAAGCAAAATGCTTGACCTTGCTGACATTTATTTGTGTAATCGAAAGCTGATACTCGCATGTTACTCACTGGAATTTGCTCATAAATGCATGTGAGAAATCATAGGGATCGTACAAAAATATTTCTCTGATATACTAAAAGCAAATATAGGTGGCATGTTTTTCCCATTATGTGACGGAAGTGAGACACATGATGTGCACTACTTTACCCAATTGCTTTTTTTGAACTTTGCATAAACATTCATGAAAAATATACATGTAGTTATCAAACAGATATTTGTCGATGCATTTTGTCAAAGTTGCTTCTGCCGTTGGTCAAGGAATTGTATCAGTTATATATGCGTGTATCAGTGCCTGCAAATAAATTGAATATATCTGAATTTCAATTTAGGGATTAAATATCGAATGATATATGAAGTAGATGTAAATGTAGACTCTATGGCAATTGCTATTAAATGAATTTTATGAAACTTTAGAATCACAGGAATGACTACTTACATGAATTATCATTCGGTCTATGATTACCTGCATCATTTTTTAATAAACGTTGTGATTGTTGTGGTAGCAATGCTCTACATACACGTACGTATTATATTTATAGATGAATTTGTCTCGTGATTTATTTTGATTCATCCATGAATTTAATGCTACTTCTCCTGCAGGGAATTTACCTACACTGCATATAAATCGTAGTCGTCTTTTCTGAAAATGAACGTCTTTTATTCAGTTTGATATACTGGTACTGTGATATGCTGCCTCGATGTCTAGATATCTACATGCGTATTAAAGTGTAAAGATAATTTTCCTTTTCTCAACAGTTGGAGAAGACTGCACAGTCAGATAAATTGGTAAAAGAACTTTACGTGGAGAACTCACAGTTGATGAAGGCCCTACAGGTAACAGAAGAACGACAGAAAGCTGCTGAAGAACGAAGCAATAAGTTGGATGAACGCTGTAGGGCGATGCAAAAGCTGCTTGGAAAGAATGTTTGAATCTTCTTGCCTTCTCTTTCAACGTTTCTGCCTCCCGTTGCTTTTCAAACGGAGAAAATGCTCCAAAATGGACAACCGTCTATCTTCCTCACCGAAATTGCCTGTGGACTTACTCTGTGACTTCAAAACGAGAATGTCCAAGTATTATCCATATATCGTACTGTATTTCCTTCATTTCCTCAGTCGTCTAAATGTCAGTCTTCTAATAGAATTTCTTGACATTTGCATTGAATAGGAGATTCTCCTATGAGGTTTCGACAAGAGAGAACTAGTCTATTGTTTGGGCTGATATATATTTTTTTCATTTTTTATGCAACTTGCAAGCTGAAGGTTTCCCTCGACACGAATTTAGTCATTTGTAATTGTTTCATTATTGTATAATAACAACGACCTGATGTCGATAGAATATACGAAAGAATAAATACTTATGTGTTTTTCAACTGGACACTGGAAATTGGGAAGTTGCGGAAAGCTGAAACCTATAGCGGTTGAAACCTAACCTTCTTTGAACATAAGTTGCAAATGTTTTTCCTGAAGAAAATACACAAAAATAAAGGCAATTTAAGATTATTAATAACAACTGCTGCAACTCCTGAAGAAAATTTGCAATTTTTTTTCTAGTTTTTCAGGTTTTAGGGATAATTTTCAAATGCACTATTATTTGGATGTGTATAAAAAAGTTTGGGTGGTAAGTCTATTTATGAATTCTGGTCTGTTTTTGTCGAGGATTCTGAATGTGGCTGAAGTTCGTTCTTCGCAATGCGTAGCGACAACGAAGTTCTCAAATAGTCGGCTCAAAGTGCACGGAGTAACATTTCAAAGTAACCATTACTTTTAATTCATACAGCTAATCGAAAGTGATTTTCACTCGGTAGATGAATGCAGCATGTGGTCAGTTGAATTTTAGAATCAGTTTCCATAATCACATATGTATCCACGCCTTCCAATTTGGCGAAAATTACCAAGCTTTACGCAAGCGCAGCGGCAATTGCCGAAATCAGGGATGCTGGTTGCCGAAATAAGCGTGCTAACTTGTCTAGATATCATTACTGTTTTCATAAATCAATTACATATATATTTGCTATATCAACTGAAATACAGAAAGGGAAAGAGAAGCCAATGCAGTCAACAGTATTCAGCTTCGGACAATAGAACCAATCGGAAGCGGTGGGAAGCAATAGAACCAAGCCCGGGCTCTAGAAAATAATGATAACAATAAGATCTCAGTAACATCTCAGATCATATTGTCCAATTTCATAGTAATTTGACCCTTAGGTTAGAAGATTTTATTATTGAGTTTATTGATCGCTTCAACGACCCTGTTCTTACCAGGATCGCTGAAGCGAACTATATTAAATCGTATGGTCCGATACTCAATCAGAAACATGAACTGACGAGCTGTCACTAGATGTATATAAACCCATGGTATTAATGGCTGGACTTTGTTGCCCATGATTAAGTCCGTGACGTACGAAACGTTGGGTTTTTAACGATCATATTTTTTAATTTCAATAAAGTGTCTAAAAAAAGCAGGGAGAGCCTATTTCCAATCATGAAAGTGAAAAATCACCTCCCGTATGACGCCGTTAATGATAACAATAAGGCCTGTAGAGCGGAAGCCAAGCTTCATGCTTTGCACAGCAGTACAAAAAGTGGTGCGGTTTTAACTTCGACGCACTTGTCAAAATGTGATCCTGGTTTAAAATCAGTCCAATGTATATTATGTAGTTCTAAACTTTTTATTGGTAACCGATGTCCCATCCTAATTTCCCCGGCTGTGAGTAGACTATGAATCTACTTGCATTCTAGCAAGCTTCAAATAAAGAATTTATTTCCATTCCTGGACCAGAACCGAAGTGATGATATTGCTCGAAAGAATCGAAACGGAACCAAACTGAAGCAAGCCTAAGTCTTATTTGATATTGTATTACCCGGATTGGATTCAAACCGAACTGCTAGCATTGACCAAACTTGATTAGACCGGAACCGGATACAAGCAACCCTTATCAGAGTGGTATTGACTGTGCAAAACTGCTATGAGGCAGTTTGCCACCAGTCTGTTCGTGTCACATTGAGAAGTCTAATCATGTCATATTTGAAGTATTTGCATATTCTAAAATTGCTTCAATAATTTCTCATCATAGATTTTGAACAATCGGACGTGTTGGGACCATCTCATTTGTTTCCTACACCATCTATGCACCAGTATACTATGGCATTCAAACAGAAAAATGCCTCTCCACGACTCCTCAAATTCAGTCAAGACAGTCTCCTTCCAATGATTTGAAAACTGTCCCTTCAGCATCTCGTTAATTTCTCTATTGTGTTCGCTCTGTGAATTCATCATTATGGAAAAGATTTCTCAAGTCTGTCAATGAGCGACATCATGGTTGCAGCTTCCCATGAATTTTCTCGATTTTATTTACAGTTTAAACATTATGTTCATCAAGCAAAACTTTGATAGCTTGTTAGGTACCCTCGCAAATTGGGTTTGAACGAATAGCTTGATCGTTTAGACTTCGTGAGAGCAGCTCACGAGAGACAGCTACACATCATGATGAATTGACAAAATAGTATACATAAATTTTGTTCAAATTTTGGAAACTTATAATTTCAATTATCGCATGAGTAGCTTTTTTAAGCGCGACATCATGAACATCTTAATTGAGTGAAATTCTAAACAGTCTGAGAGCCACTGACATCTTCCTCCTAAATTCGCGCACGAGCGTCTTATTATTTTTAATATGCAGATTTTCACCCAACATCATTAAAACGACTATTCTTAAGTTGCACTTCTAGTCGTCTTGCAACTTACGGAGCGTCGAATATCGCAAAATTCCATCTGTTTATGGATCTACAAATGCTTATGAGTTTGATGCACTAATTAAAGTATTGATTCAGCTCTTATTAATAACTCATCATGTGATTTGTCATGTTAAGGCACACTTCTCTCGCAGCACGTAGAAATGCGATATTTCTGGGAGTTGGTGGCTGGAGTGACTTGCCTTTAAAATTAATGAAGGCGTCATGAAAATGGATTTTATTGTGATAGTTAAGCACATTATTTATTTTAAGAGAATTCACTTTTGCTGAAATACGTTTTATTTAGTGACTTTGTGAATTAATCAGCAGATTGTGAATTGAGATAGAACATTCTTATTTCAATTTTAATTCAACTTTTTACTTCAATTGTATTCTGACAAGTACCAACGGCATCCATATCACCGGTATGTATTTGGATGTACGAGTATTTCGGTCATTCTTGGTTATTGTTTTAGTTTGTAGCATGACATTTCATCTCGTCTGAACAACTGATTGGCTGATTGTGATCTGCTATGAATTGGTTCAATTTCTACTCAACAAGGTTCTATCTATCGGTATTTATTTCAACCAAACACAAAATCCGCTAGCGGTATTTGTCGGAATATTGCTTATTCAGCGGTAAATGCAGAATATAAGTACCTTACGAAAGTGGCAATTTGTTTTTTGCAGCTTGATATGAAGAAAATGAAAATAGCCGAAAAAAATAGCGAAATTCTGATAGGCGACGTGCATCTTTAATTCCCCAAAAATGTTAATTTTTTCCTGGTTCCCAAGATGTGACAATTTTTGGCGGTCAGAGATGACTTCATTCATTGAGCAGTCGACATTCATTGAGTAGTCAGTCTTCTGTTTCGATGAGGAAAACAGGAACACAGCAGGTGTGAGGAGATGTGCGTGAGTTGAAGTCAATGACTTATTATGATCATGCGTGCATGTGCTCACTAAAAGACAATCTTGCGAAATACTTGCGAATCTTCCAAAAATCTTGCAGTCGTAAGATATGATCTCATTTCTTGTGCCTGTAGTGCACAGGATTATCAGCAAAAACGCAAGATATTTTTTTATCGAAAGTTGTGTGTCTCTTGCATCATAACTTGCGCAGGAAAGTCAATCGACAACTCTAGGCGCTGTTATTCAGACACGCTCCTCTTCGTGTATGCAAAAGATGCGACTTCGGTTATTTGTATGAAACACATATGCACATGTATTTGCATACTTTGTTTTATTCATGTCAAACAACATGTACCTAGCAATTAATGAGCTCCTACATGCCATAACTAATTCGGACTGGAACACATAGGCCTATGGCGGCTTGCATGATGTTGCACGCATCGATATCGATGAATGATTACCATTGTCTTATGCTGTGTTTGAGCTAGATGTTAATTAAGTTTCTAATCTGTAAATGAAGACTTCTGTTTGAAATTTTTTATTCGATGAATCTTGAAATTGAATACTTGAATTATCATTGGATCATTGATATACGCAGTTTTAAGCATTGCACCTGCCCATAATCGGTGCGAATGATTTAATCGACCAAGCTTGCCATGCAGACGTGTGAATTGTAATGTTAAGGAGTTGGCTCTAAATATTCTTGTGGGATTCCGAATGGAATTCCCACGTGTTACCTGTTCCAAATTTACTAGTCCTAAACGGCGCTCGAGGATACTTGCTCTGTCACACTAAATATAAATATCTTCTCATTCATAATTTACTTCTAAATTTGATTTCACTCTAATTTATCTTGATCTCTGTAATCATTTTAACTATACATTACTGACTTAGTGTTGTCTCAAGAGAACGATTAGCGCACGATTAATGAAGGCGAGCCCAACAACACCCTCAAACGATAATGTGTTGTCCTAGCGTGTGTCTGCAGTTGAGTTCCCGATTTAGGACTACAATATAAGTGGCAGGTCGTCGAAGGTAGGCTATAGCTAGTACATGGAAAAGGTTTGTGTTGCCTGATTTCACGAGCATCTTAATTTGCATATAAGTTTACATGCCGTTATCGTTTTGTCAAGTCATCTTATTACATGCGTTCAATTAATCAAAGGCTGCTTAATTAATTAACATGTGGTTTGGAAGAGAGGACACTTCGAATCAAGAAGTAATATTGAAAATCATTCGTGTCTTGATTGATTAATACTTTAGCAACTTCATTTTTATTTGTCAATTTATTATTAATTGAATTTCTTAAATTCGACCATATAGGTACTTGTTCTGAAATAATTGTGGAAACGCGGAAGAAGAGGGAATGATGTTTTATAAAACCTGCTCAACTGAGGTTGCTATGTTTACTATACACACCTCATTCTTGTCATCGTGCAAATAAATATTCAATCATACAGGCATTTTCGGTGTTACTTTACTTTATCCGTTTAACGTCCTGGGGTATGTTTTCAGAAATTACGAAGTGAATCTCTGAAGTTGAAATGGAAAGCTTGTACAAAGATATTGAGAGTTTGATTAATTGTGTTTTTAAATTAGAATTAGCTACTAAATTTTGAATATGATTTACTGCGTTCAGATATCTCAACATATACGTAGGCCTAGACTATGTCATATTGCACGTGAGGATGTTGTGAATCACAACTTGTGATGTCATGCATTAGTTATTATGTTTTAACTTCCAATATGTTTATCCTATGACAATCTCAATTCAAATACTTTCAGCGTATGCGTTATGATGAATTTTACGACTTGGATCTCTGAAAGAATTGAGAGACATGGGATAAGCTAACGTGAGTTTCTAACGAGAGTTCATTGCCTCTTTCGTTAGTTTTGAGTTCTGTTGCATATTTAAGTCACTGGATTCAAAGTTACGTTTCTTGAAGTTGGGTCGGCATTTTTGTCAAATGTGTTTGTTAATTAACATTTTCATTCATATAAGCCCTCAACAAGGTATTTGTTTTGTTTCAGCGTGGTGATGAGTTTCAATGGTCTATAGCTATACCAATAGTTAGTGGGTTCCTGTGTCATACTATTAACGGTATTATCTGGGAGTCAATTGACTTATTGGACTGCTCAACATCTGTAGCACGAAAGGTTCAAGAAAGTGAAATTTGTGGCATTTTGTTGCCATTCGATTTTAGAACTACATGGGTACGGTAGGTTGCCAGGCGCTCCCGGTAGGTTGATAGAGCATCCTCCAACCTTATTTCGCTTATAAACCTACCTACCCTAAGATCTTGAGACCGTTTATCTATCTTAGATGTCTTCTGAACGTTATTGTGCATGATCTTACCGATCTGCTTCAGGATGTTAACAGACTGACAAAAATGCTAAAAATGCTGCATGCAAAATCTTACAAGTCTTACAAGAAAATTGCGATATAGGCTAATCGCAAGAATATTTCGGCAGAGCGGTCGACTAGTGTTTATTGCATTCTTGAATCCCGTCATAGTCATTTTGCATGAAACAATGCCCAATAGATGATTGTATTATAGATACAAATCAATAAATTCAATGTACAATGGACTGAACATGAATGGAACATATACAGCTAGTGAAACCACAAACTACTAGGAGCAGCCTAAAAGCTCAGAAATACTAGCAGGAAGAGAGTTTAGATACAATAACTTGCTAATGGCCTAACGCAATCACATTAGCACCCATACCCAACTGAACTTCAATTTTTAAAAAAGACGACAATTATAGAACGACCCATCGAATTTCACTTGTTTGTTGAGTTTAGGACCCAATTATTTAATGTAAAAAGCTTCTTTGATATTTAGGGCAAATCCATCACTATCTGATGCCAGGATTTTGAAATTTTCAGGGTTACATCTGCAACTACAATTCAGTCGGTGATCAAAGATTGCCGAGATTTTGGACTTATGCTCCTTAACTCTAATGTTTAGGTGTCTGAGAGTTTTACCAATGTAGGTAAAGCGAGGAGCAACCTCACATGTGAAACAATATACAACACCTGATTTCAACATTAAAGGAGTTCTGTCCTTGTTCGAAAAGTAGCTTTTCAACTTTGTGCAAGTAAACACCCACCTAACTTTGCTGTCAGGATCAATCCGATCAAAAATGCTCTGAAGTCTCTTCTTAAAGAACAGAGACTGCTGTTAAAAAAAAAAGGAATTTTAACAACATGGCTGTATGATTGATCAGACTTGACAGAAGGGTTAGAAAATTTTTTATCTAGGAATTTTTTGGTGGTATCCAAGATAAATGAGGACGGGTAGCCATTGTCTTTGAAAATGTGACTCAGTTTAACAATTTCATTGTGGAAATTAAGCCAGGAATTACAAACTACATAAGCTCGGTTGATCAAGGTTAGTAACAGGCTTCGTTTCCATTGAAAGGGGCAACTGGCAGCGCGTAATTCAACACCAGATTCGTGTACGTGGGTTTACGGTAGACAGTGGTGTTCACAACACTGCTTTCGATGTCTAAGTTTATATCCAAAAATGGAATGGACTTCATACCTATTTCTACAGTGAATTTGAGATTATCATGCCACGAGTTGATATAATCCAAGAAAGACGAATGATCATCATCCTCAAACATCACAAGAATGTCGTCCACGTACCTAGCTTAGAACTTTACGTTCCGACAACTCTGCTTCAAGTATTTTCTCTCAAGTGAACCCACGAAGAGGTTACTTAAGGTTGGGGCTAACGGACTGCCCATCGCCAGACCATCACGCTGAACATACAAAGTATCATTGAAGCTGAAAATGCCACCAGTAGCAAATTTGAGAAGATTCCTTAACACATCTTGACTAAACGGCGGTTTAAGACCATCACCATTGTAGATCTTCTCCCAAGCGATGTTGATCGTTTCATCCAGAGGGACATTCGTGAACAAGCTCTCAATATCAAAGCTAACTAACTTGGAGTCAGGCGAGAATTGATATTTCGAGATAGCATCAATCAACTGACTATTACTTTGGACTGAAAACTCAGTATCAATAATAGGTGTGATGAACTGATTAAGATATTTCGCTAAGTTATACTCAGAGGTACCGTGACTGGCGACAATAGGTCGCAGAGGAATACCCTGTCTATGTACTTAAAGCAGTCATCATTACTGAGCAAACATCATTCGTCAATTTGAAAAATGGAAATTAAAACAACACGAATGCATCCACTCAGTGTTCTAATGGACTCCATGTAGTGACATTATTTTACTCCACCTCTTCTGCATTCGTGTTGTTTTAATTTCCATTTTCAAATTGACGAATGATGTTTGCTCAGTAACCTAAGTGAGCTAGTGAACATGATATTTTTTGTGGTAACGTGACTGTTACACATTACCAATACGGCTGGTCTTTTTCACAGGTTGAACCGGAAATATGATCTGTCTTTCAAAACCCTAAGATTCTTTGAAAAATGCAATTCCAAAATTTTAAAAACGACTTGTGATATTTCCTTTCTTGAACAATGTCTGAAGCATAGTTGTATTCCAAAATTCTTACAGTTGAAAGATTCCGACAACCTTCTATCTCCACACACAGTGCGGGAGGGGCAAGTTCGGAAAATTGCGCTTATTATTAAGCAACACAGGTCTAAGTTGAAGCAATTGAGGAAAAAAAGATCTAAAGTGAGGGAGGATATCTGTAGATATCTTAATGTGGTCGATAAGTTGTTGTTCTCCAAGTTCTTTGTTAGAGAAAACCTCAAAAACTCTAAGCGGATCAATGAGATTCACAAATTTTAGTTCCAGAAATTATGGTTGCAAAGTAAGTTATCCACTCCTGTAGACACGGTCAAGAACTTAAGTGACTTGCAGTTGTCTGATGATCTTACTTGAGTTGATGCTTAAAAACAGCTTTCGTCTCTCCTTGAAATTTATTGACCAGATTAAAATAATTAATTAAAAGATATGTACAACCCCTACGCGTTTCGAGCGTTCGCTCTTCCTCAGGGGGTAATTCGCTAAAACCAACTGATCTGGCCGCTCATGTGGGCTGCTTATATACACTGCTATCGGTTGAGAGATGTTTAAAATACCGTCAACTCTTTTCTTCGATTGATTTTTGGAATCAACTGTTTAATGTAACGAGCTTCAGTCAGTCTAGTGTCCAATGCATCTTTTCACTTATCAAGAATTTCAAGGTCAAAATCAGTCAAACGTTTTGGTCTACATTTCAGACAATGTTCTGCCATAGCACTCGAATCAACATTACCTTTATCTACAGCACGCTTGTGTTCATTAAAACGATGTTTAAAAGGACGCGAGGTTTGACCAATATAGAAATCTTTACAATGATGGCATGTAAATTTGTATACCAAAAACCGATCTGTACACTTCATCTTATTTGGCAAACTCTCACAAACAAGGCAACTTTCGTGTTTTTCTACTTTTTGTTTGAATTTCAAGGCATTATATATAGTTTTATTAGGGGAGCTAACAAGATTTATCGGTAACTCATATTTTTTAATTAATTTGCGGATATCACGATCAGTTTTATCGTTAACAAATCCGAGTTTTAAATACGTACTGTTTTTACGTATTTCCTTGCATCTTTTACTACTTTTCTTATGTTTTCGTTTCATTGAAAATCCATTTTTGCTTAATTTAGTTTCAAGTTTATTAAAAGGTACTTTGCAATCAGCTTCGTTGCTACATCTTCTCTTTACGTAGTTGATGCTATTATTTACGTAATTGTTTTTGATATGGTTAGGCACGTAACTATCGCTGCGCAGTGAAATACCCGAATGTATTTCTTTCTCAAACCATTTATAATTCATACTGCCTTCTTTCACCGTGATGCTTATGTCCAAGAAATTAAGTGTAAGGTTTTTTGGAACTTCCAGAGTAAATTCAATATTCTCATCGATGCCATTGAAAGTTCTTAATATTACATCAAAGTCGAAGTCTTTGTCAAAGGGACCCATAATTACGTCATCAATGTATCAAGCATAAATGCTTGGAGATATATTGTGCTGTAATTTCAAAAGTTGCAGAGCCATACTTTCAATACTATGCATAAACAAAACCGCAAAAGGCGGACTAAAATGGGCTCCCATAGGACAGCCTTTAATTTGAAGGTAATTTTTGCCATTATATTCGATCTCGTAGTTAAAACATACAAACTTGAGCATTTTTTCAATTGATTCTAAATCAATGCCAAAGTTATTTATTTTGTTCCAATTTTCCTTCGTAAACTCTATGACTGCCACAATAGCATCCATGATCTGTATACTTGGGTATGGGTTTTTCACATCTAAGGATATAAAAGTTGAATTTTTAGTTATAGGGAAGGTATTGCTGTTTAACCGCTCAATAAGATTTTCAGTATTTGTGATGTGTGAAGGGACTAAGGTCATAAGTTGAGACACGATTTTGCTCAATAACCAGTCTACTTTTTCCGTGGGATTATTTATGCACGAGGCGATCGGCCGCAAAGGATAGACTCCGTTATTCGCCATTTTATGATCTTTCAACGTAGTCCTAAAAGTGGCTGTTTCTGTACCACAACTTAGTAATTTCTCGATTTCTTGTTTTTTTAGATTATTTTTGCAAACTGATCTAATAATTTCATTAGCCTGGGTTTCTAACTTTGCGACGCTAGACTTTTTTAGCTTTTTGTAGGTGTTTTCATCATTCAATATCTCTTCGGTGCTTTATGTCAACGTTTCTCTTTCAATGACTTGTAGTCTGTTAGTCTTATCTGTAGGAACCACAGTAAGGTCATTTTGTTCTAGAAACTTACGAGAAACAATTATATCTTTTTGAATTTGCTTGTTTTGATGTTTCTGAGACTGTATTAGCTTCATCACCTCAGCACGAAAAAGCTGTAGATTAGTTTCTTGGTTTTCGTTCATTCTAGGAGGTAAATTAACTTTATTCTTACTAAATGGAACACTTATGTTCCCCTCATCCGAGCAATCATTTTCAAACACTGTACTCCATCTCATACGATAAGTAAGCTTATCTAACTCTATTTCAACATCACTAACAAAGTGTTTGTTAACATTATGAGGCACTCTGAATTTAGGACCTTTTTCCAAAAGTTAATTAAGAGTTGACGGTATCATATCATCTCCACCTAAGGAAACAGACTCATCGAAAACAAGAATAGTTCTTAAATGCTCCGAAGAAGGACACAGAAAGTCATCCTCGTACTGAAAAGGAAAAGTAGGAGCTCCATCAACACGGCACTTCTTGAGTGGTAAGGATACACTTCTCCACCAGTGATAGCACTCCATTTCTTTGTATGGGTCTCGTAGGTTTCATTCTCCAGCCGTCCCACCGCCCTCTCCAGCTTCTTGAGAAATTCTTGGACTTCTTCTGGCTTCCAACTCCGAACAAGGTGAAGATACCCATATCCTCTTCTCGCTTCTTGATCTTCTTTCTTACGTTGTAATTCCCTCATTTGAGTACGTAGGACTTCTTTCTCCAGATTGATTTTCTTTCTCTCTATAGCTTCTGTCCACTTCGATAGATCGGGAACTTTGACCGCCGTACACTTGGGCGCATATGCGAGATCGAATATACCGGTAATGGCAAAAATTACCTTCAAATTAAAGGCTGTCCTATGGGAGCCCATTTTAGTCCGCCTTTTGCGGTTTTGTTTATGCATAGTATTGAAAGTATAGCTCTGCAACTTTTGAAATTACAGCACAATATATCTACAAGCATTTATGCTTGATACATTGATGACGTAATTATGGGTCCCTTTGACAAAGACTTCGACTTTGATGTAATATTAAGAACTTTCAATGGCATCGATGAGAATATTGAATTTACTCTGGAAGTTCCAAAAAACCTTACACTTAATTTCTTGGACATAAGCATCACGGTGAAAGAAGGCAGTATGAATTATAAATGGTTTGAGAAAGAAATACATTCGGGTATTTCACTGCGCAGCGATAGTTACGTGCCTAACCATATCAAAAACAATTACGTAAATAATAGCATCAACTACGTAAAGAGAAGATGTAGCAACCAAGCTGATTGCAAGGTAGCTTTTAATAAACTTGAAACTAAATTAAGCAAAAATGGATTTTCAATGAAACGAAAACATAAGAAAAGTAGTAAAAGATGCAAGGAAATACGTAAAAACAGTACGTATTTAAAACTCGGATTTGTTAACGATAAAACTGATCGTGATATCCGCAAATTAATTAAAAAATATGAGTTACCGATAAATCTTGTTAGCTCCCCTAATAAAACTATATATAATGCCTTGAAATTCAAACAAAAAGTAGAAAAACACGAAAGTTGCCTTGTTTGTGAGAGTTTGCCAAATAAGATGAAGTGTACAGATCGGTTTTTGGTATACAAATTTACATGCCATCATTGTAAAGATTTCTATATTGGTCAAACCTCGCGTCCTTTTAAACATCGTTTTAATGAACACAAGCGTGCTGTAGATAAAGGTAATGTTGATTCGAGTGCTATGGCAGAACATTGTCTGAAATGTAGACCAAAACGTTTGACTGATTTTGACCTTGAAATTCTTGATAAGTGAAAAGATGCATTGGACACTAGACTGACTGAAGCTCGTTACATTAAACAGTTGATTCCAAAAATCAATCGAAGAAAAGAGTTGACGGTATTTTAAACATCTCTCAACCGATAGCAGTGTATATAAGCAGCCCACATGAGCGGCCAGATCAGTTGGTTTTAGCGAATTACCCCCTGAGGAAGAGCGAACGCTCGAAACGCGTAGGGGTTGTACATATCTTTTAATTAATTATTTTAATCTGGTCAATAAATTTCAAGGAGAGACGAAAGCTGTTTTTAAGCATCAACTCAAGTATGAAGAACCTCCTGTTGGCGACCATCCTGTATGTCAATACCGTTGATCAGAACCTATGGTCAAGATCTAACGTGATGCAATTCGCAAATGATCAAGTGAAATACGTGAAAAACCAACTCAACACTGCGTTCATTGCGGCATGCCTGTCCCACAATGTGGTTCCCAAGTGCGCGGCGGTCAAAGTTCCCGATCTATCGAAGTGGACAGAAGCTATAGAGAGAAAGAAAATCAATCTGGAGAAAGAAGTCCTACGTACTCAAATGAGGGAATTACAACGTAAGAAAGAAGATCAAGAAGCGAGAAGAGGATATGGGTATCTTCACCTTGTTCGGAGTTGGAAGCCAGAAGAAGTCCAAGAATTTCTCAAGAAGCTGGAGAGGGCGGTGGGACGGCTGGAGAATGAAACCTACGAGACCCATACAAAGAAATGGAGTGCTATCACTGGTGGAGAAGTGTATCCTTACCACTCAAGAAGTGCCGTGTTGATGGAGCTCCTACTTTTCCCTTTCAGTACCTTGATCAACCGAGCTTATGTAGTTTGTAATTCCTGGCTTAATTTCCACAATGAAATTGATAAACTGAGTCACATTTTCAAAGACAATGGCTACCCGTCCTTATTTATCTTGGATACCACCAAAAAATTCCTAGATAAAAAATTTTCTAACCCCTCTGTCAAGTCTGATCAATCATACAGCCATGTTGTTAAAATTCCTTTTTTTTGGACAGCAGTCTCTGTTCTTTAAGAAGAGACTTCAGAGCATTTTTGATCGGATTGATCCTGACAGCAAAGTTAGGTGGGTGTTTACTTGCACAAAGTTGAAAAGCTACTTTTCGAACAAGGACAGAACTCCCTTAATGTTGAAATCAGGTGTTGTATATTGTTTCACATGTGAGGTTGCTCCTCGCTTTACCTACATTGGTAAAACTCTCAGACACCTAAACATTAGAGTTAAGGAGCATAAGTCCAAAATCTCGGCAATCTTTGATCACCGACTGAATTGTAGTTGCAGATGTAACCCTGAAAATTTCAAAATCCTGGCATCAGATAGTGATGGATTTGCCCTAAATATCAAAGAAGCTTTTTACATTAAATAATTGGGTCCTAAACTCAACAAACAAGTGAAATTCGATGGGTCGTTCTATAATTGTCGTCTTTTTTAAAAATTGAAGTTCAGTTGGGTATGGGTGCTAATGTGATTGCGTTAGGCCATTAGCAAGTTATTGTATCTAAACTCTCTTCCTGCTAGTATTTCTGAGCTTTTAGGCTGCTACTAGTAGTTTGTGGTTTCACTAGCTGTATATGTTCCATTCATGTTCAGTCCATTGTACATTGAATTTATTGATTTGTATCTATATTACGGAAGACATTCACCTTTTAACCTAAATAGATGCATGTATGTTGGACTCAGTGCATAGAGTAAGTATATGTAGGTAGAGTGTCGACTCAAAAAAGTGCCTGTGAACAGTGAAAATGTTTAAATCAAAAGATTCAATTTTTACGGAGATAGCGTTCCTATAGTCCAAAAAATTATTTGAGCAGTTTTTAAAAAGTTAAATTTTGCAAATTTATATACTACCGACATGAAGCCACCGTATAAGTAGTATGAAGCAAGTTGGATTCGCTATCAAGCATCTTAAGTAAGCTGATTATCTAGGAAATTTCATGAACTGCACTATAATGCAAGCCCCTGCAAGTCTTTAAGGAAGAGTTGAGATCTCATTGTGCTTCTTAGATGAGATGTCATGTTTTTAATTCAATTTTCAGCGGCATGATTTTATGATTCGCAGGGCGTCATTTGTCGAATTCGAATAGTAATGTGTACTAATCTGCATCTTAAGTTCATTGTAACCAGTTTCTTTGAGTGCGATGTTTTGCTCTTTCAGTGGCGGTACATGATATGATCACGCTTAAGAAAATAATCTTATTATAACAGAGCTGAACTTTTAGTGATGGCAACCCATCGAATTGCTAATCTAGCAAACTATATTGCCTCTCCAAATTGACATGACGAATTTGTGCAATACTATTCCTTATTATGTATTGCCATCATTATCAGTCAAATTCATCTACATTTCTCCAAACGTGTAAAAACTGCATATCTCACAGGTGGTACTGGGTCTCGACCTCGCATCGACTCATGTTCAATTAATTAAATCGAAACTGAATACACATTGGGGACTTAGTAAATGCCTAAATGCTGAGTTACCACTCTACCTAATATACATACTCTATGACTCAGTGTGTATGTATCAGTAATTTACCTTTTCATGTTATTCAGTTTTTAAATTTTATTCAGTTTTTTGAACTGAATAGAAACAGTTTTTCTGCATTTATATTTCAACTAATTCAAAATAGAAGAGCTGCGTGCAGCAAATTTATCATAAATTTAAATTAAAATGCATGCACATTCAATTTACCTTTCTGGAGACTAATGAAAACTTTCAAAATTAATTCTCTTTAATTAGTGTAATAGAGCCTAAATTTAATTTATCCAACATAGAGTAGTTACGTACAAGCTTTGTTGTCTAAATTATGGACCAAAAAAAAAGTAGCCCGGAATCCCAATACGCAATCCTACTATTATACTGTTAAGTTATTCTCTTCCTATCTGATCTAAGGAATAATATTTGTACTCAACTTAAAAAGGAATACTTCGAATTAAATTAAGATGCATATGGCATTTATCAGGCCTCATTTAGTCTACAGATCATCAAATGATAGAAATTGTGATTGTATCAATAAAGTAATATATAGGCATCCATAAAACAATTATGAAATTTCTTTCATAGTGAAATCTAAAAGCCGCATAGAGTTGAACTTAAATATAGCAGCAGCGTAGTTGGCTTTTAAGAACGGCGGAATCTCTTTATTTTTATTTCAATTGACAGATTTATGCAAAGAAATTCGACTAATCTTTTTGTTTGAGTTACTCGAACAGATAGAATAACCACACAGATTGTAAAAAGATGGAATTTTGCGATATTTGATGCCACGTAATTTGCAAGACGACTGGAACTATTATTGTCGTTTTACTGATGTTGGTTGACAATCTATAAATTGAAAAAATATGACGCTCGCGCGCGAATTTGTGAAGATGTCAGCAGCTCTCACATTATATGGCGCCTATTAAAGCCAAAGCATCTGATAAGTTTACGTAAACTGCTATGATATGAATACATGCAATTATTGCAAGTTATGCAATGGAAATGAAAGAAAAACTAGTTTTTGCAGCAGTAGTAACCAATTTGCGTTCTCAACCACGCAGGTTCTGATGCCGTCTAATTTCAAATTTATTGACAGTTTCATGATCACAGCCAATCGGGGTAGAGTTGGGACAGCAAAACATATGCAATAAGCAAACACAGGTTTAATTGTATTATAGATTGACAAATTATGCAATTGAAAACTTGATTCTTGTTTTGTTGATATGAGTTAAAATTTCAAAAATTTTTTTAAAATTTCGCTTTGCCTCAATCAAGGATAAGTAAAATAATATTTGTAGCCAATATTAAGTTAATTTTGATTATTGTCAGTTACAAGAAGCAAAATTTTATCAAATTCACTTGGGGCCAAGATTGACAGCAGTGTAGATTTCCTTTTTCTATTATCTTTCGCCTAATATATTTGATTGGAAATCATTTTTTCAACGCAATTCTCATGGAAGAACGTATACAGACAGTGAGCTGACATGCAATCAGTCAATGAGAAATCGTGAGTGCAGTACGTTTTATTCAACTAAATAAGAAAAATGTAGTAAGTGATAGATATGTACAGCTAGATATATATGTAATAAATAACTAGGAACTTTACAATACAGCAAACAAAGTTAAAAATACATGAGAGCCCTTCGAGGATATACAAGCCTTCGAAGGAAGAGTGAATCTGACTTGAAATCATTATTTATCAAATGAATCTTACAGTGAATAAAGTCACCGTTTTAAAGAGAACAAAAATAATTTGTTGACGCAAATCTGATAAATGTTTTGTGGCATAAAAAGTCTTTTTTCGAAATTTATTGAAAAACAAATAATTAATCGGCTCTTTTGGTGCGATTATCAAATCAAAAATAGAAAATTGCCTCACATCAACGATGTTTCCTTTTACTTTTGAGGTATACTTCATTGACGTGATTTGATGGAATACATAGGCTCTCTACGCGACGTTAAGGGTAATCCTGACGAATGCCAATCCCTCCAAACTCTTTTTGTGATTCCTAGGAATGCACAGGCTTTACTCAACATGCTGGAAGGAAGAAGATGATAGCGAAGAGGAGGACGACGTTATATTATGGAAGGAGAAAAACACTTGCAGTTCATAAGGAAGCATGCCATAAGATATGTAATCATCATGACGTGTTCATGTTGGTAGGAGATGTCATCGCAACGCCGGATAGCGGCGCAAAAAGCAATCCTCACATCACCAATTTTACAAAAAAATCAGCTCTTTATTGACTTATTTTGCAGATAAGTAATTTCCAAGGGCGCAGCAGCGAATTTTTCCTAGGGGTTCCGACAAATTCTCTGATGATATATCGTAAAAAATCAATCCATGATATATTAATCCGTGATCAGAGTAAGATCACGCGTTAAGACTTAATGATGATGACAGATGTCTTTATTTATCTCATAAGACTATGCCAGTCTCTGGAATCAGATTCTTTATTAGCATTGCTATTTGCGCGTGCTAAGTTGAGTAAAGTAAAACGAAAAGGACGAAGGATTAATAGAAATTCCAGATGTGCTTGTTTATCACAGCATATAGTCTCTATAGCGAGGGTTTTCGAAAGTTTAGGGGACAGCATCGCTGTAGCAGTGAGGATTAGAACACACGCTCACAGAAGTAGAATTTGATTGGCAAGATAGGGAAGAATGAATTTCGTAATTCAATGAAATTGAAAAGTGATAAAAAAGGCATGGAAATCACGCCATTTCAACAGGTGTCCGACCCCCCTAGGAAAATTCTGAAGGGGTCCCCCGCAAATGCTGCGCCCCTGGCAATCTCCCTTACTGATACCTGTTGTGCTGTTTATAGTTCGCAATGAACTCAGTTTGCGAACATATATCGCGACTGAATATGTATATGCGTGTCTCCCGTGGACAGTGACGTCGTCTCCGTGCCTGCGAGGCCTGCGCCGCATACCCAAAAATAATTTCATAAAGCAAAAGGTTCAAATAGTTTTCGTTTGTTTTTGAGAGCATCTTTCGGCTACATTACACTTTACAGTCTCAAATCAGGCTCTCAAATACGTTCAGAGCGCCAGCGAATCTTCACTACAGGATCTTCAAGCAATCACAATGCGCTAGAGCCAATGTATAGAGATGGGTTCACAACAAATCACAGAGATTTGTGTGTTTGTGTGATAGTTAGAGCGTGTGCGCTTATTCTACTTGTCTTCTGTCGATAGGAACGGAGTTGGAAATACATTGCAACAATGCAGGAAAATATCTATTTATGAATTCCTAGATTCAAATAGAAAGAGACACTTTTCCCTATTTTTACAAATTTGGGAAAGTATATGATGACGTTGAATCGTTGTGTCTGCGTTCACCATTGAAGGAAGGCTGAATCGGAGGGTTAGAAGCCGCTGAAGGATAGAGCGACGAAGGTTTCATTTGATATGTGATTCAGTCAGCGATATTCAGCGATATTACTATTTCAAGTCATAGTGGTGATACTATGTTTATGTCGGCGATTTCATCAGTGGTTATTTTCTTCACCGGCAAGCCGTCCGAGGGATTATGCAGAAAAACTAACCATCGAACACGAAGTTAATGACATTGAAATAAAAACTAAACTACTCTCAAAGGATAGAATATGAGGAGGAGCACAAAAAGCATTTTAGGAGTCCTAAATTTGAAACATGTAGGTGCTTGACCTGCTATAATAAACACAACAGAGTCTTGCGTTGGCGAAAGCTTCCTCGAGAGTGAATGTTCTCTACAGTAATCTCAGCTGCTTGACCAAGACGATAAAGCGTCATATGAGAAATCAACATTGCATCTTCATAGTCATTTGACGCTTAAAGCCTCAGGAAAGCAGAGTCGCGTTGACGAACAATCAGCGTAGGATTGCATGGTTATTACGAGGCTGTTCAGAAACAGAGGCTGTGACATAAGACTTAAGGTGAATCACAATACACATGCAGTTTGGTCAATATAGGGTAGTCTGTGGACTTCAGTGCGACTTTCATTTAAATATCAGTATTTATTTCTCACATATTTTCATTTCATTCTGTAGTCATGCATGCCAACATGATTTGAATATGCATGCACCAATACACATAAGTTTCATTGAAGATACACATTAATTCATTGAAATTATTATAGCTTCGAATTAATTATTTTATGCAGTTCATGCTGTCTGCTGCAGAAATATGAATCCATTAAGGAGCAAGGGCCTATGGTCTGGCAGCACGCGACGCCCCTGTGCGTAATTGGTTATTCTTGCTGATTTTCATGATTATAATGTATGTAAGGTAACCAAAAGATGTCGAATCAACTGAAATCTAGAGCATTTTACTTTCACGGATTTTGTAAATTCGCTTAACCGGATCATTGACTTACTTGATTCAGAGCGTTCTGATGATCGAAGATGCACCTTTACTTATAATTTGGAGGCATTACTGCTTCAATTCGGAGGTATAGCAACACCAATTCTCATAGATTTCATTATTTTGCTTCACAATATAACAAGCAACCAAGGAATGCAGGATCAGGTGATCGTATGCAGGCCACTTGATGCATCATATCGGGGCATCATCTGTCGATTCAAGTACGATACGTATAGGATATCACACTGATATCAGTAGATAAACGCTGAGAATCTACGAGTATCATAAGCTATCTATTCTCCGAGCCGGAGGCGAGGAGAATAGATAGCTTATGAATCGAGTAGATTTTCAAGCAGCGTTTATCTTCGGAAATCAGTGTGATATCCTAATTTATATGATCGATATCTTAAAGGGAATAGAAATTCATAAAACTCAAGCGTTTAACACTGCAAATGTTGACAACATGAAAGACATGTTTAGTGGAACTTTCTCAAACTGTGTATTCAATGTCAAGTTTGAGAAGTAAGAGACAATGTGACATGACTCATCATGATACTTATTGTTGATAAATTATTAAAATTTGTTCAATTTACTAATTTATCATAGTTTTCAATATTTTACTATGGATCTATGTACCCAGTAGAATAAACGACTATATTCTATCGTTAAATATCTACAATTCTACTGATATCAGTCATATAAATTATATTAGAAGTTTGTTTTTTAAACATCTTTTTTCACATTTTTCTCATTTTTTCACAACCATTTTCACATCTTGGCTATCCATCGTCTGTGGTTATAACAGGTGTTCATTTTCACGATGCCAATAATAATGAAATAATGGTAGGCCTACTTCAGAGTCAGACTGACCGTTATAGTGCATCATGACCTATGTCAGTATTTATTATGATTTAGATTGCTTCATTATAGAATGAAAATGACGAAGATATTAAATAAAAGTTTAAAATAAAATCGAATACAACCACCCACAGTTGAAAAATTTATTGAAATGATCGCTATTGCCTGGGAGCCTCGCTCCACCTCACAACTCTTCCATTATCATTTCGTCCATGAAAATTACGAAGTAATGATTGAAAGGATGACATCGGGGTGTCGAGGTGAGGATATGATCGCCATCTAGCTCATTAGGCACGAATATCCGCTATTGCTTCATCTTCAAGTTCTCGTCGACTCATCAGACACCAAAACTAATAAGCGAAAACTGATTCCTACTACAAAAAGTGCTTTTTATTTTTTTGCAGAGTGCTTTTTATTTTATTTTAATACCTATAAAATATTTTTCTTTACATCAAAAATTACGAATAATACCTGAAAAATATTTCTCTTTTCATCAAAAATGACAACACCATCCTTAATTGTTGATATTTTGAGATTTTCTTTTGAATGAAAATATCTCAGATTAAATCATATGCAGTTTATTCATATACTTTTGAGTTCTTCTATCCGAGTAATTCCGAATGAAGACGAATTTATTGTAAAGAGTTTCATACATGAACAAGTAACTTTTCATCTGTGCTATGAGGTACTGCGAAGGATGATTGCATTCATCAAAGACACCGCAAACGATTTGATCTCACTTGAGTTGATTATCACAATTCTAACTGTAGACAGGAATTATTGCACTCGCATGCAATTCAACGACAAATATTTCATGAATCACCGAAGTGTCTGACTCTCTAATGTAGTATACAGGGGAATATTAATATCCAGGAGGATCGAAGCAAAGTACTTATGACATTCTAAAGTTCAATGATACTCTCATTAAAATAAAATTAATCTGCTGAACTTTAGTAAGATCGCAAACAGAAATCTTGATTCTTGATGACTTTCAGGAAAAGATATGCTTTTACAAGACTAGGTATAGTCGGCATGCTCGATTGTATGTATATAGGAAAACCTTTATTTAATGTAATCGTAATTGTTGTAGGTAGGCAGTTATGCACGCCGACATATCAGATCTCGGTGGCCTGTTGTTTGTTTCGGTCGTTTGTCGAAGCAATTGCATGCTCTTTCTTCATGCGGTCAATCGATCAGGCGTTGCGCTGTATGTAGACTATATCATGACGGTGATAATTATGATGATATTCTGGTGTGCGCATATTTGGAATGAAAATCAATCATGGTAGAAAGAAATTTCAGGTTGGAAAATAACGAAAGTGAAGGAGATCACAAGGTCATATACATGCACATATAGAGAGTCTGCTAGTAAATAAGTAGTTTACTAGAAAATTCTGAGAGTTCTCATATAGGTCATTACATAGACCTACACATAATAGAACAAATGAGGAATGACGTTTTGGCTGACGGTGATAAGCGGAATGAGATGATTAGGAGGTGGTCCAGGCTTAGCATTGACACAAAAGTCTCTAACACTGGTGAGATTAGGATGTGGTGAAATGGCAATCATGATCGCATATAGGATTGTGACAATGATGTAGTTGGTCATAGTAGGTATATTAGGTAGAGTGGTAACTCCGCATTTATTAAATCCCCGATGTGTATGCACTTTCGATTTTATTAAATGAACTCGAAGGGGATATAGTTGGTAATTGTTACCAAATGTGAGATATGCACATTTTTGCAGTTTTGAAGAAATTGCCATGGAATTGACTGATCATGATAGTAATGCAGAAGGAATGATTGCATTTTATAGATCCTGTGTGTCATGACAGCCTTGGAGATTTAATGTTTGTTAAATTAGAAATTCGATGGGTTCCTGTTACTTTCATGCTCAACCTCAAGAGTATTTTCTTAAACGTGATCATATCACAAGCAACCTGCCACTGGCAGACCAAAATCACATAATCAAAGACAATGATTTCAATTAACTTTGAAAGATGTAAATGGGTCCACATCACTATACAGATTCAAGAAATGAAACATGAGTTTAGTGAATCATAGATTCATGCCGGTGAAAATTGAATTAAAAACTTGAAATTTCAGCCAAGAAAGCACGAATAATATCGAGACTTTTTCATGAAGACTTTCATTATAATGCAATTCATGAAATTCCCTTGATAATCAGCTTGATTTCCGCCCAGTTGGGATGCTTATTAGCAAATATTCATTCCTTTTGATATCCAACTTGTTTCATACTACTTATATAGGGGCGTCATCTGGGTAGTATTTATATATTGGCAAAATCTTGACTTTCTTAAAACTGCTCAAACAATTTTTTGGACCACGGGAACGCAATCTCCGCAAAAAACTTAATCTTTTGATATAAAAATTTTCACTGTATACAGATGCTTTTTTGAGTCGACACTCTACCTTTGTATCCCTACTCTATGGTTATTCATGTTTCAAGTTTGTCCAAAAGCGGAACAAAAGTTATAAATCCTCTCGATAGATTTAATGGCCAAATAAACCATAAGTTATGATACAAACTGACAGGGACTTCGGCGTCCAACGCTTTCTCTCGGTCGATGCTAAGTGCTAAGCGGCAGCCTGTGTGAAGGTTTACAAAGAGTTGAGTGATATTAAGAAATGTGTTGTGCGTCAGTTGTGAGGTGATTGAAGTGTGAAGACAGGTTGTATTGAGGTAGTTCATGTTTTCTATTGATTTTGGGCTGAAGCTGTGTGATTGCTTTTGATTGAGTAAATGTTGTGTCCCAAGTGTAATCGAGTTTAGCAATTAAACATATCTGAAAATCCCTGATGTCGCCTATGTCGTTGTGCTTATTTCTAATATGCTCTTTTGTGCTCATCGTGCCTATAGTTATAAACTTGCGAGAGGTTTTACCAATATAAAGCCACCGTTAAGTGCCGTTTAGCACTTAACATCGACCGAGAGAAGGCGCTGGACGCCGAAGTCTCTGTCAGTTTGTATCATAACTTTTCGTTTATTTGGCCAATAAATTTATCGAGAGGATTTATGACTTTTGTTCCGCTTTTGGACAAACTTGAAAAATGTGACAATGATGTCTCATTAATTCCTAGTTTGCTTGAGTCTCCCTGATTGAGACCAATGAAGAGCGATTAATCTTCTATAATTAACCGCAACGGTAATGGAACTATTTTCTCAATCTTTTTAGAAATCATTAGCTATTTGGCCTTGTTCAATTTTGTAGCATTTTGCAAGCAGCAAAAAATTTAAATGTTCCTTGTTTATACACGGAAGCACATTCGGTGACACGCCGCTCCTCCATGTAGTCAAGTTCCATTTATCCCATCCTAATTCTTTCGCGCTGAGTGTCTGGCAAAAAATGTAAAGTGTACCTGTTTTGAAAGTCTTAGTTTTGACCCGATCTAGATTTGAACCTAGGTCTCCCGGACGCAGAGCGAACACTGTACCACAAAACCATTGCGTCGGTAGCATAATCAATTTATCACTTCGACACCGGAGTCATTGAACAGCAATGAGGGTCATTACATCATCTGCAAATTAAATCATGACAGCTCTGGTGAATGGTGAGTTGAACAAGTGCGCAGGTACAAGTGAGCGGTAAAAAGACAAGGTGCCAGTACCGATCCAAGGGGTATGCCTGAATCGTCAGTACGAGGTGTGCTTCCTATTAAGTCGTCAAACCTAGCATTTTTGATGGGCCTTGGAGGAAATCGATGTGCCAGGTTATATATTGCAAATGAAGACAAATGTTGATCAGAGAATCTTGAAGTTTGTCACAATGTTGTCTAAATAATTAAACGAGGATATGTGAATACCAAGTGAGTTGGACCATGGAAGTTCATCAAATATTCTTTCATGTTTGATGTTGCTTTCAAAAATTTTTTGACAAGATTGAAACTCCCAAATGGGTCTAAAACTGACGACGAGATCTTGAGATTTTCTATCAATACATTATTAATTAATAGCTGAGGGAGGATAGCAGTGGCTCCTAAAAAAAGCTTGAGATAGAGACTATCTCTGCAACTAAATTTGCTAATCTTCAACGTTGATAGCTCATCGAAGACTTTTATTCACATTAATCGCTTTACAAAGGAATTATTGAGCTCGTAGGCTTATATCTTTTTTCTTTTTCCTGAGAGAGAACGTTATGATTCCCAATTTGTCCACTTGCTCTTTCCTCAACGATTACTCGATTCACTTGGTGCATTTTTTTTTCAAAAGCTGCTTCGCGAACCCATTTGTACTTTCGATTATCAATCATTTCCAAAAATACAATGCAATAAGGCACAAAGACGTCCATCAGTGATGTAGGAGGAGAAATTCATCAGAAGAACATTCCTGAGAACATCGAAAGGAACAGTGTAATCCTCTAAATCTGAGAAAGTTCGTGCAAGAGCATCCATGATTCCTTCAAATATTGAAGATCCTCTAAACTTCGCTCGTATAACTTTTTCAGTAGGGGCATCCATGGGATTGCGATCATGTAACATGCCCATGTCAATATTACGTGAAAAGCACTTGCAATTTCTAATCAAAATCAATAATCTAATTGAAGGTGGACGACATCCAATAGACGTTGTTTTCGGCATTGTTTAGTGTGATAACCAGGATTTCACAAACTTGGCAAAAACTTGGTTTATACCGGTAAGTATAAGTTATGCCTCTTTTTCGTCAGTTTGAAGTATTTGATCAGTCTGCCTTTAGAATTGATCGAATAAATTGTAGGCTGCTCGTGCTTTCAAAACCAAGAATAATAGAATTTCTTGATTGAAGTTGATATTTCAAATTTTTCGATATCTTCCGGCGTTCTGCAGTGATTATTTACCTTTGCTTGACACCTTTATTGGCTTTCTGGTGCCAGACTCAAGTATAACGTTTAATCATGGTGATGTTCTGCAGATTCTCGCTACATGTAAGTAAGTGTTTATTGAAATAAAAATGATAATCTGACAAATTCGTTTTTGGCAATATAATTTTACATATCGAAAACTAGAAAAATAGAAAATCTTTGATGTGCGTACAAAAATCAACATATCTGTACATCATTTATAATTAAGGAAGTGAAAGGAACAAAAGAAGTCCGAGTCCCTTCAGTTCTGCAGCATGAAATTGAAATTCTGTTTAAATTGACATGTCTCATAGGGATAATTGGATTGAGAACATTGTCTTCATTTTTTTCAATCGATGGGAACAGCTTCTTACTTGTTGGTATCTTCGTTTTGTAAGTTTGTTATCAGAGCATTCTTCTTTCTTTATATTTAGTTTCTGTAGATGATCTTATGAGCTCGTTTATCTACAACGATCAAACAATTCGAAAGATCGTTATTATCAAAATTATTTAGATCAACAAAAACTGCGAATGCTTCCGAAATTCAGATCATGGCTAATTAGAAAAGTATGGTTTGCTATCAAGAATATTATGAAGTTCAAGAATTATTATTAAGAATTCGTTTATTATAAATGGTAGTGAAAATCAGAAAATTAAATTTTTGCAGCAATCAAAGGAATTTCATGTTCTTGGAGAAAATCATAAAATACGTAGCGACAAGAACTATCCCAGTGAGCTTACAGATTCGTTAAATAGCATGATGCATGATGGAATGTATGATTAAGGCGTTGGCTAGTCTGGCAAAAGAGACCAGTACTTAAAAAGGCGAAAGTGCCTAAAATGCGAAAGTGGTATTACGACCATGTAATACCTATGTGCATATGCATCTATACAAAGTAATTTTACAATGTATAATTCGTAATGGACTATATTCGTATTTCGCATTCATGATGTAAACTGCATTGACAATTACAGTAATATACAGTAGTTGTGTAATTTGATATTACTTGCATAACTTCTTTTAATAACTTCCTTTCATGTTATTTGTGTTTATGCAATTCTCGGATATGTTTGTTTGCGTCAGTTAGTCACATGCACGATATGTGTCTTGAAATCAGGGATGCGGAGTCGGAGTCGGAGTCCCGGAGTCCTGTCATTTTTGCTGGAGCCAGAGTCCTATCAAGTGATAGG
Organism: Prostheceraeus crozeri; assembly: GCA_907163375.1. Classification (NCBI taxonomy): domain Eukaryota; kingdom Metazoa; phylum Platyhelminthes; order Polycladida; family Euryleptidae; genus Prostheceraeus; species Prostheceraeus crozeri. Next base: position 82,923 of record CAJQUW010007519.1, read on the forward strand.
ACTCCGGACTCCGGCTTATAGCTAGACCCGAAATATAATAAAAACAATTTATTCATCCTCGTGCATAGCTGTCATTGTCTTGATGTCAACTTTCTTCATCAAACAGAAGTACAGACACTGCTGCATGCAAAGCTTGTAATTATTGAGGGAATGAACCGTGATAGTGAAAAAAGGATTGTCGTTTCACTCGATGATGCAGTAGAGAAGACAAGCCTTCCTAGCCTCGATCAGACCTACGCACGTCCAAAGGTGACATCAGAGACAAAAGTAAAATGCTAGTTTGTTTTTTACCCTCACGTTAATCGTGTGTGATCTCTCCTCCAAAGCACCTATTAAAATCGAAAGTGAACTCATTTTTTTGGATCAGGATGGGAGATTTTCCTGCCTGGTAGAGACTGGAGAAAAGCTGTCTGAAGCACACATCAAGAAGATGGGAGGAGCCGAGTCGAATGCATCCAACTGAAAGCGACATTTGACAAACTTTCATCGAAAATGATTGATAATTGATACAGCAATGATCACTAAAGATAGATTCAGGTAAGCCTATAATGATCTATGATGTAGGTTTGCCAGTTTTTTCAAAAAACTAGGCTATATATACTTGCCACCCGGAGTCGGAGTCCTATCAAAATGATTAGACTCCGCATCCCTGCTTGAAATATATATTAAATTGAATTGAGAAAATTCAGTCTCGCACCAGATTGCAAGAAATCTGAAAACAGGTAGTGCAGTAGCTTATGTGGTCATCATTTCTCATACTTTGGAAGCGCTTCAAGACGTGCTGCTCCCTTTGTTTATGGATAGACGGAAAGCATTCCCAGTTACACGATTTTCCACATATCAGCTTGCACGAACGTCACTGCACTCAGAAATGTTAATTAAACCAGGATTACTCTACTCCACTGACACCAAGCATGTAGTTGTATAGACCTTGATCAAATCACTTTCATCAATTTTACCCTTCAGTTGACGTTAAACTAGAAACAGATAGTGTAATAATTTGGACAAACGGAAGTGAATTTGGTATTTGATGACTACACTAAAAAATGCATCACTTTGCTAAAACATAGGTGCCTAGCTTTAAGTGATAAATGTTGAAAATATTGAAACCTGAACTCTTGCATTAACCTACATCCATATCATGGGGAAGGGGATCTCGCAATGTTTAATCTGGTGCTTTAAAACCCCAGCCGTCTGATGACTTATAATTTTAATACACAAGGAACCAACAGAAGCCGTTGGATATCCTGATGCAAAGTCAAATTTGTGATTAATTTTAACAAATAGTTTCTAGAAAGTCTGAATTTTACTATTTTTTGCATACATACATTGAGTGATTATTTTCAATGGGGTACCAGTGTACTACTGCACAAGAGTCTAAATTATTTCATGATAATCAATTAGACCGAAGAATGCCTCCAAATGAAATTATTGGAATTATTGGAAATTAATTAGAAAGTCTTCAAAATTCAAATATTGTGTAAATAGTTCTTATTAGATATTTATGCAGTAGTGTAGGATTTCTGCTGATTTTTCAAATAATTTGAAGACATTCCGAAGCTTAAAGTCTCCTTTCTAATCTCATTTGAAGTCACTTAGACTATAGAATATCGCATTACAGATTAATTGAAAATGCATGTTTTGAAAGAAAATCTTCCACATTTCATATACCGTATTTTCTCTAATAATCGACACCCTCTAATAAGCGCCGCAGTTGAGAGGTGAAAAGAGAGAAGTGACAATACAAAATTAGAAAAAATTGACTAAGTGCAGTGCATAATCGTTCATTGAGCTAAAAGCAAGGATAATACTCGTAGTTATCAAACGTTACTAGAATGCTGAATGATATTGAACTGTTGGCAGTCTATTCTTATAAAGAAGTCACGTGAAGAAAGTGTCACACTCAACCTCGCACTCTAATCAATGCACTTAATTATTTTATGTCGTCATCAACATTAGATTGTGAATAAGAATCAGATCGGGCAACTTATGCAACTTCGTGTACTGTCGACCACTGAGTTATGTCATGACTCAACACCATCAAGTTTTGTGTGGTCCTCCCTCAAGTTGCCATGGGAAAGAAAAAGAAAAAACAGCTACTGTTACGGTAATTCGAAATAACATGTCGCACACTGTGTTCATTATGCGTCGATCAAAACCACCAAGCCTTGTCAGCAGTCAATAAATCGATGATGCATGCAGTAAGATTGAATGAAGTAGGCCTTAAATCAGTTTCAGCTTTTATTGGCACTTTTCCTCAAATGTCATATGACTGGCAGCTATTCTATTGTTCACTTTGAAAAAATCTAGTATGTGGAAAATCGCACATTTTAATAAACGCCGCCCTCTACTAATTAAGCACTGCCCCCTAATAAACGTCGCATTTTAAAGTAGGCGGTTGCAAATAGACGGCGTGGCGTTTATTAGAGGAAATACGGTGATCATTTTTTTAGTAGTATTTTCTTCACAAATCAATCTTATCAAATTTTGCAATGCATCTAGCCATTTTGACATCATAACTAGGCACTATTAAGGGGATTCACGGAAGAAATTCAGTAATGGTCAACATTTTTTTAATTCAAAGCAATTGTGAATTTCAAATATTTAATTGCTTTTCATAGTCCGAATGTGAGGGTGTTAGGCTAAATGAATATCACTATTGGCCGTTCCCATGCTAAATAATTTGAACTGCGATTGAAATTAAGGAGTGATAGCGGTTCAATCAGCCCATGAATCTTGGTGTGCACTGAGCTCGATATGGTTAAAAGTACATGTCAAGGAAGCTCAATATCAGCTATGAGGCCTATAGAAAGTCTTTCAAGCTTGTCAAAATGCGCCTTTCCTGCATTTCTTGTAATGGCATCTAATTGAATATGGACAGCGCATGTCAGAAATCGCTTCTTTTCCAACATGGCCAACCTGGTCACAGGTCACTTAATCATTCAATTACATATTAATGACTTCCTATGTCGGGTAGCCTCTCCGCACAATCGCGAGCTCAGACGCAATAAAGAAAAGTGATAGTGGTAAACTGAAACCACTGAAAGCAACAGTGCAGTAAACTCATGTCACTTTTTTCCGAAAATGATCACCGACTGAATAAAAGTGTATGAACTTATCTGACAAATTATGAAAGTTAAAATAATCTTACTTTGTCTTACTCAAAATGCAAAAGGTTCATGGCAAACATGCTGTGATGAGTGCATGTCAAAGATAACAAATATCTATGAGAAAAAGTGACACAAAAGCTTCGATGATTTGAATAGATTGTTACCATATAGTCTCTGTCATGAGAAATGATGAACGATAGAAAAAGAAATACATGAAGAGATTAAGAAGGAAATCAATGGAACGATAAATTTACGATTGCAATCACATCTAGAAAGATAATTGTTGCTATTCACTCCACTCACTTATAATTTTTTAACATCTGTAGGCATTTATCCGACTTACTAACATTCAAATTTCTTAAGAGGAAGGAATGGAATTTGTTAATTGCAATAGTTAAATAATATTATTTGTCAAAATGAAGGAAATTACCATGTGACACTGCATTTCTGAGAAAGTAAATTCTTATCAGACAACTGCTCAGAAAAACCCGATCGCATCATTCTCTTATTCAAAATTCAAAGTTATTGTTCAATAGAGATGCAATGCCTATCAATGTTTGAAGCGAATGATATGAGTATCGTTTAATATGAGACCATATGTTGAATTTGAGTCTTTAAAGCAAATGTCGTAGTAAAATCTATGACAGTTGAATCTATTTGATTAGTGATGTGCCAAGAAATAATTCAACAGACGGAAAATAGCTGCGCGTCTAGGTGAATTTGAACCACCGACCTCTGGCATTCTAGGCCAACGCTCTACCAACTGAGCTGTCGACGACCGACAGATGAGTCCTCAATTGAAGAATCCACGTACGAGAATCAGATGGCTTCATGCCCCAAGACAACATAGTATTGACATAGCATTAAGGTAGGTGACCCAATTGAGGCCTACCACTTTGAAAATCTCGTCTGGCGTCTTCTACATCTCTTTTTACTGAGTACAATAATTTCTTCCAGAATTTCAACTAGAATATCTAAAACACTATTTTATTAGTTACACAAAATGGAATATTGCGCTGTTGCAGCTTCGTTTTGAATTTATTTCATTATCCTGCGCCTTATTAAGAATTGTGTTCCTAATTAGGTCCATATTCAATGTGCTCATCTTATGTGGCTATACGATCAAGTAATAACTGAAAAGCTACGCTTTAGTTTATCAATATGAATGCCGGTGTCACCGGTAAAGTGATTTGGCCATATTCAGTTCATTTCTGTCGACAGCTCATCTCAAAAGGAATATCATGATATCAGAAATCACAAGGTTTTATGAATAATATTGAATCACCATCGATGAAGCAATACTGTAGTATACCAACAGCATCGCTTGCTTGAGAGTGAGCCCTACTAAGGGCTGGGTCTTATATGGGACACCTACTAAATGCCATAATGCATCATTATAAAATTGTAGCAGAGTTGGAGAGTGCCTACTTGTACTCAAATGTTTCATGAGGTTGTAAAGTGTGCGAGGTGACTTTACTTAATGTTGTTTTGCTTGTATATAGATTTGACCATTGTGGATCGCTTTGGATCGCTAGTCCAACCGAAGTTTGTGCGATTGAAGCGTAAGTATGCGACCAATTCACAGTCGCGCTTTTGCGGGTTGCTGCTCAACGGTCTGAGGCAGGCGATAAGACTCTGGCCCGCATCCAACTCAGAATCAAGGCTGAGGAATATTGCGCGTTCGTGATCTTCTTGACATGCTTGAAACTACTGATGCATCTCTTGCAATTGCTTGTAAAAAATATATTCTTTACAATGCTTAGTGAAATAGTGAAATGTTTTTCAAAAGATATATGCAAGTCTACTGACGGTGCCAGCATTACATGAAAAATATTGTACGTCATGATTTGACTGATGGCCACGTAACTCCATCTCTGCTTAATATCACAGTACCTGAAATATATGAAAATGTGCATTTCCACACTATGTTGTATACATTAAATAGTCTTCTTTGTTTATCCTCTTATAAAAAGTATCATATTATGATCAAAAATGTGCATAATTTGTATGATTCATAAATATGCTCAATTGAATATCATCGTTTTGCCTCCACCAATATCCGTGATATCGAAACAGACGAGAATCAATGATAGTTAATTAAGCAGAAATGTTTAATTAAGTCTCGTCTTGAGAAGCTTGTTATCAAGTGTCCTAGGTATCATCGGGTTATCTAATAAATTTAACTGACCAAATTTGATCCAGCACACATATTTCTAAAACTCAAATGTTCCGCGATGTATAAGTTTCTATTAAAACAGGACAATACACAGGCAGTGTATTGCTCTGTTTTAGTAGAAGCATTTGCGTCGTGGAACATTTGATTTTGGAAAGTTCTGTCCGACTGTGCTACCATGTTTAAAGACATTTCTAAAGAACCTACAATTTTTGTGCTTCATTGTAATTCCAATAAAACTGTTTAAATTCTAATGACATCTTTTTGTCATTTCGTGACTTTAACCTCGATCAGACTGAAATAGGGGTTGAAGCACAGGTTCTCGCAATAGAGATGTCGGTTCCTCTTATATATCTTGATTTCCGCAGTTTTGTATAATCATTCGTAATTTTTTGCCAAATATCATACTTGGATCCATCCTTTTTCATGTTCTCTTGGGTTTTTCATGTTCAACGTTCTGTCCTTCATTACATTTCGAGCTGCTTGGATTTCGCTTTTCTACAGAAGTGAGTTCGATATGGTTTCATTTGCTCTTCATTCAAAGAAAGTGACAATATTCAGGAAATGCATAAACTATGATGCAATTTTTATGAAATATAAGCTAAAGATCGCATAATATTTTTTAATTCCATCTTTGTTTCGGTGCATCAGGAAAATTTTTGGCGCAATATAAATGTATTTTTAAATAAGATGACAATAAATCATATAGTTAATGAACCCGAGACAATTCAGCGTCAAGAGCATTCTTATGAAAGGAAAACGAAGCGATAAAAATATGCGTTTATGTATTGGAAATTGCGTCTCTGATTTAAAAATACACACATACTTTGTACATTTGAAAGACATCTGGACTTGAGTATCTTCTACACAGGGAAAATTGGTTTTTAGAAAAATATAAACGTTTCGCACACAAAATCGACAAGTATGCATATACATTTCAAATTGCGGCAAGTTATACATTCAAACAGAATCACGGTACATGATCTGTATGTATCGTAGAGGCACATTGCCATCAAAAAATGAAGCGCAATGCAATAAGACTATCAACTAAAAATTGAAACAAGGAAACATAAATAATCAATATTTCTTACATTTTTGACTCAACTGATAAGTATTGAACAACTGTAATTTGCTATTATACCAAAGATCAAATCTGTAAATCCGTGCTTTGTCGGAATAGGGAATTTTTCCTTCTAACACATGTACTGTGAAGTAACAAGATATAAAATAAACCTAAATATTCAATAATGAGAGCACATTTCTTTGACAATGTTTAGATGATAAAGAAAAAAACTGTTGCATAACAGATGTTCTTACAGAATATTAGACATAAGGAATAGCAAGAATTAAAGAACAGTAGCCGAAATAAAGATTAAGATAGATGAAGCAATGCGATGTTTTACATTTCAATCATACAGAACGTGCAATTTGCTAATAATAGTGTGTCCCAAATGAATGCATTTTTATGAGACCCTTGTTGATTCATGTTGCGTTGGTATCTTCAACATTCAGTAGAGAAAACACGATGGTGATATTTAACCCACTCATCGTGACAAAGTACATTTTCAAAAAGCAAGTTCTTCCTTGATTTTTTCAAACTCAATTTTCGGTCATTCCTTCAGCATTGTGAGAGGTTGGGAATAACACACTATTAGACCTACATATAGGACCGCATTGATCTTCTCTTTCCCTTAAGCAGCTCTTTTCTGTATTGACGGGTGTACTATCTTCTATAGATGAAGAATAAATGTACGAGTACTTGAAGAACAATCATCATGTGAGACAAGGAGTTTGCATGTCAAATGTAATTTTTAGATTGTTCTGCATCATCCTGCTTCTTTGCTCTGCATTATGAGATCATAATGTGTCAATAGTGCATTAGTTTCTAGTGAGAGTGCAGGCCTACATGTACAAGAAAGTGAAATTACTTTTTTTTTAAGTTGAGTTAAATGATGATTGATGTTTTTTCCCAGCGATCTGCATTTCAAGTGCTTTTCACAGATGCAATCACAAGATCGTCCATAATTTTTTGATATTAAAAAAAGTATCTGTATAAAGAATTATGTTTACAAAAAATAAGGCTGTTTCACTGATAGGCAAATATATCCATATGTATCCCCATGAAAGTCCTCATTTCCAGTTTTTAACCAAAAATGTGGTTATAATATGGTGATGTAAAATATTAACACAGTAAGTCCATAATTGATACCTAACTAAGAAGTGAATGTTGTAATTTGCATTGATTTTTCTGATTTCATGTAGAAGTGGCTATTTGATTTACAGCGTTTGATAGCAACTATTTCCATCATCTGATATTTTCGTCCACTTTTCATCGCACGTTTGCTTGGTTGCAACTAGTAAATAATTGTTCTTATTGGCAACCATTCGAAAGGAAGATCATTGTTGGCAGGACATTCTGAATATTTTGGCATGTCTCTTCGACCAGCGTTAGAAGTTCATTTTTAGATAGTCAACGGTCAGTTATCGTTCTTCAGAAGATGATTCATTCGTCTAGATGGAATTCGAGCAGAGTCGACACCAACCCAGCGGTCTTTGTGTACAGTTCCCCACCACTCAGGTCTTCCTCGGTATCTTGTATCTTCAGGCAGCACTTCCACCATGTCGGCAATCTCAGGAGTTATTTCAAGCTTATAGGTCAAAGGTGCAGCAACGTAGTTCATGTTGCTTCCTCCGAAGCGCTTACAATCTGGAAGTGGATCTTGTGTATGAGAAACAGAAATAATCAAGAGGCGATCAAAGAATTCAACCATTCCATCTGTATATTTCAACTGTCCTTCTGTCAGTTCACGCAAACCTCCATAAACATCGGAGCTGCTAGTGACCTCTAATTGATTGGGATATCGATGGTAGAGAAGAGAAAGCCACTTTGTCCGTGGAATGACAACTGGTAAGATTTCAACCTGAAATGAGAATAATGGAATATACTTACATAAAGTCGAAAAATTAATGTCTATAACAACAGCTTATTCGCATCACACTACTTATATTCGTCGGCTTTATCGATAATATATAATATTACAAGCCTTCTTATCCGTCCTTGTACAATTTATAGATAGACAGTGAAATCTCACGGCGAATAAAATCTTCGGGCGGCTATCAACAGGCTTATTTTGTTTATCAGTTGTTGGAATCTCGATTTAGATTTTTATTGTGGCCTGTCATAAAACATGCCCACATAACAATTTCAAAAAATACTTCGAAAACATTTTTAAAATGCAGCTTTGTACAACATATAACACATTACGAACACAATTATATATCTATGTTTAAAAGTGTGGCTACACAAGTTTGTTGAGAATCCTGGATTTAGACTAATATTTTTGCATCTATTTAACTGACACGATAGAAACCCTGACTCATGAAGAAAAATACAGTATATTGTGGTAGTAGTTGTATCCCATGACGTCTATGTGTGCGACTTCATGATCTATGGACATCATTGCATCTACATTTATTGATAATCAATCAAATCCATCTAACAACAGCAAGAAAGAAAGACAAAAAAGACACAGTGACATTGAAGAAATCTGTTTATATATCTGTGTTATCAATACTGCAATTAATTAGTTTGCGCAAGTAGTTCATTTATCACATGTCATCACTCTAAAATTACTAGAAAGACAAGAAAACAATAATGCTTTTTACGCTTAGATGCAACAAACTTAATAAGTCTAACTAAAATCGGGATGAAAGCATGTCTCAATATGTTGGAGTGCCGTGTCTGTTTCTTTTCCACGCTGCACTTTAAAACATGTGCAAGTCTTCTTAACGACATCGAAATATATTCAAAAGCCCGTCCGATAACAAATGTAAATAATTCAACTGGGAAACAGTTTGAAACATGTCATTTTGTGGATGTTTGAGTAAGTAGTGTTACTATCAGTAGTTGAAAAATACAAACAAGACCATTTCTAAGAGATCAGGCAGTTGATAAGTATTGTAAAATATTACATGAGACTTGAACAAATTAATAAGACCAAGTTTTAAGACAGGAAATCACACCAGAACTTTGAATATGAAATCAGTTTCTAATCCTATTTCGATTATTAATCAAGTATGTTTTATTGACGCTAAAAGGAATTTATTAATTATAGATGTGGAAATTGCGACCCATACGGTTGTCATTTCAGACTGTAAAAGTTGCTCATGATGCCAATGAAGATTATCAGTTGACCAATAGCGGCGATTTACCATTTTGACCAATTTTATAGGGATGAAATCCCATGTCTTTCAAACATCGCCTAAAGGATTCGCGGCTCACATGTAATTTTGAAGATGCGCCTCTTAGACGTATAAGGCTCGAAATCAAAAAGATTCCAAACCTCATCACATTTCTCCGGAGATGTTGCATTTTTATCTGTCTCTTGTTTGATCAAGGACACTGCCAGTCTCCATCAGGAGAACATATGCCACTTTTTGATTCTGCTACATGAGGGGGCGCCAACGTTTTTACCATAAACTGCACGAAACTTTCGTTGCAAAATAGTTTGCATCCCATGCGGTCATACCAAGCCGTGCATCGTTGTTTAGCTCATTGTTTAATGGGAGCAATTAGAGACTGCCGTTATCCCAAACAAATTTTTTAATGTTTTTTATCAATGTCAAATAATAGCTGTGAATAAAATTTGAACGCTTGAACGTAGAAATCGAAAAATTTCAATTTGAAAATTTAACACTTATTCATAGCATTCATGTTATTTGCTTCACTTACAAGACAAATGTAACTTTCGAGGAAATTAAGAAATTAGATGAACAATTATCAATTGTTAGTTCCAAAACTATGAAGCAAAACCATAGATATAGGCACCAGGGATGATATAAGTTATGATTTACAAAATGCTGTATTCTAATGATCACACAACAGGCAACAGCAACTTCATGTTGTTCCTTTCTCATGAATAGGACGGGTCTAAAAGGCTTTATCGTGCTTAATCTTCCTCATGTATGTACTTTATCAAAGTACGTTTCCCGAAGCAACTTAGCCATTAACCTCCGCACATTTGCCGGGTGTTTGCAGCAATCATACTCATTCATTGAAAACAGTGGTAATAGAACAACCTTTTGATTGCGCATGCGATTCACCATTGAAATGATCCGGAGTTATTACGAACTCTTTTGTTTGAAGGTTTCTAAAACGATAAAGATGCCAAAAATAATCAAATGTGTATTTGTGGTGAATTTTTATGCGCATTGAAAGGCAGCTAGTGAGGCTTGAACATGACAGACTTCAATTGAAAGAATATCATGATAGCAATATGACTTTCCATGAGCTCATTCTTAACTTCAACTACACATGCACAGTAATTTAACGGAGCTGATTAATAATTAAGCGCACATTGAAGTAGAGCTGAGTACACGAAATTTGTTAGTTGCTTAGCTCTTTAAATTAGTTGTTAATTTAATTTTTTACTATGCCGATCTATAACGGGAAGCATGACTACGAGAATAGTAAATGAGAGTTTATCTCTAAAAAAATCAAGGGACCAGACCTCCTTCACATGGACTATATATTGACTTAGACATAGCATCAAGATTAACTGCATATCAGCTTCTGATCAGAATCTATCATATATTGAGAAATCTTAATGGCTGAATGAAATAAAAATAAAAATTCCTTTAAACATAAATTCCTTTAATGTAGCTGAAGACATGATCACAGTTTGAGAGCAGACACTTACGTGTCATTTCGAAATCATTTTATCAGTAATAAAAATATACGTCATGATTTCTGATTAATTAAGCAGTGAGAATTTCACAAACAACTTGACGGAACTGCTGTCTCTCAGAGAGTTATTCGTAATTTTCTTTTTCTATTATTCAATGATCGAATAACGTGGCAGAGACACAATGAAATCGGTCGCTTGCTAAAATAAGCATCGGAGCATGAAGCTTTCGACTAGGATTCGTTAGTAGTGACATAGGAGACCGTTCAGAGACCCGTGAATGATGTAATTACATGTCATTTGAGAAACTTGCCAGAAAAATATTGTGAAAAACTCGATTTATCGGCGATATAGTTTGCCTGCTGGATTGATACAAATGCATGAATTCACTGGCAGAAGTCTGAACAAAATTACGTATTAAATTAGATCACTAAAAAGTTGCGCTACTTTGTGTATCCTTGACTCTCAAACCATAAATGTAATATTGTACCAAACCTTTTTATTCTGTTTTATCACAGATGTTCAGCATTACTTTTTCAACGAAATATCAATAATCATCTTAGAATGCTATATTTTATAAAACCTTTGCATGAAAGTCCATCTTTGATTTTGCAGATTACTTATTTTGTAAAAAGTAATTGGAATATGTCAAATATTGAAAGAGATACTGAGTTTTCTTTTTTCTCAAATATCAGATGCTCCTATTTATGCTGCCACCAGCATATAACACTGTTGTCAAGAATCCACAGGCAGCAACACACAGCTTGCACAAACTTTCAAGCATTGCACAAAACGAGCGTCTTTGTAAAAGCTTCAATGTGCTTCTTAGCAAAGTATTCAGTTGACATATGTAGTTAGCATTATCTAATTTTCTCACTACATGTATAATGTACATCATTTTCAATTCCTTCTTTCTGAGTCTCTGCTGACTGTGTTGCTTACTTACTTACTGTCTTACTGAAGCCGTTGTCATCCAACTTGGAAAATGGCCTCCCTCGTTGTTCGGATCCACTCTTGTCGATGTTGGGCAATGTGCGGCCATCGTCCCGGGAATTCGTCTCATCATCTTTTCTTCTGCCTACCTCTGCGCCTTGTCCCACTTCTCGGAATCCAGCTTGTCAATCTGGTACTCCAACGATCGTCATCCCTCCTTGTAACATGACCGGCCCACTTCCATTTCAAATGCCTCGCTTCTGTTATTAACTCTTTTTAAATCGGTCCGTCTTCTTACTTCATCATTTGTTATTCTGTCTCTGCGTGTTATTCCCAGCATTCTCCTCTCCATAGCTCGCTATACGTGATGTTGTATTATTAGTTAGTGACCATGTTTGACAGCCCTGCGTTAGAACTGGTAGAATGCGCATGTTGAAAGAACGTCTTCTTGTACTTAATTGGATCTTCTTACTGATAAGGAATGGTCTCAGTTTCCAAAACGCTCTCCAAGAGTTCTGAATTCTTATTGAAATCTCTTTCTGCAAGCGGTCTTCAAATGAGATTGTCTGTCCGAGGTATTCATCATATTGTATTTCCTTCCCGTCTATTGATATTCTTCTTCGTTAACGCACAAGTTTTTTCTGTGTTAATCGTAAGTCCGTAGCCTACTGTGTTGTTTACGAAAGCACTTTAAATGACAATGAAAATGTCTATGAAAATTATTCAGCAAAGATGTAAGACAATAGGAACAGCTTCTTAGAAAAGAGATAGAGTTTCTACTTCCATGGGTCAGTGCGTGATAATAAAGCAATTGTATCAATGCACCCGACTGAATAAAATTAGACATTCAAATTCATATGAGATGCTCCACTGATCGTGGAATAAATTATTCCATTTTCCTGTAATGTCTCAATCGAGTGACAATCGAGTATTTACGCAATTGCACTCATGTCCCTATCAATCTGTTCCACTTACACTCTTGAATATGCATTATCTTACCTGTTTAGAATACTACGAAAGTGATAATTGAAATAATCGAATTATCTACATATTTTCAAAACCTCTTCTAATCCACTTTCACTTAGGTCAATGTGGTTTGACTAGTAAAATTCACCACAATATGGAAAAGGAAGCTGCAGTTGGGATTGATTGCATCATGATGTAGTCGTCAACCAATGCAATCCGATATAACCATAGCTAGAAATTTTGATCCACACTCAAAATTGCTTTGAATTGTAGCTTAAACTTAGTGTTATATGTCATTTTTGAAGTTTGCAAATGTTGAAGTTAATCAGTCGTTATAAACTGAATAGGGTCATATACCAAATATTGTACATTGCATATTGAAAATTTGAATGTACTGGTAGCTAAGATAAATGACAATGAGAAAGATATTTCAGAAATGCTCTATGCATTTCTACACTGCAGTATACAAGGCAGTGTACAAGGAAAGTGCATATTTTGCACATAATCTGTACAAATAGTGGCTTTAATGGCTTACAACACATAAGTTGAACAGCATACAAGGCACAAAAATAATCCCAACAAAAACAGTATAAGGGACTATCTATCTGACCGGCAAGCTTGCAGGTAAATGTATGCATACCTATACATATAGAATAGTTGCCACGCAAGACATCTTTCGTTCTTTGAGAAAGCTACAATTTGTAGCACGATGTCATAGCAGCGGCATTTAGAGCATCGCTGCTGGAGTGTCCTTTCCAAATGATGACATCGAAGGCTCTATTCAATCAGAAAAAAATCGATTTATCGGCGTCAATAATATTGCAGAAACGTGCTAATCATAGAGTAGATATATTAGGTAGAGTGGTGACTCCGCATTTATTAAAACCCCAATGTGTATACACTTTCGATTTTATTAAATGAACTCAAGGGAGATACAGTCGGAAATGTTTCCAAATGTGAGATATGCAAAGTTTTGCTTTTTTTCAGAAATTACAAAGGACTTGACTGATCGTGATAGTAATGCAGAAGAAAATTATATTATTCTGCAGATCGACCGTGTCATGCCACCCTTGGAGGTTTAATGTTTGTTATATAAACAATTCGATAGGTTGCTATTACTTTCATGCTCAACCTCAAGAGTATTTTCTTAAGCGTGATCATATCACAAGCAAACTGCCATGGGCAGAGTAAAATCACATGATCAAAGACAATGACTTCATTTAACTTTGAAAGATGTAAATGGTTCCACATCACTATTCAGACTCTAGAAATGAAACATGAATTTAGTGAATCATAAAATCATGCCGGTGAAAATTGAATTTAAAAACTTGAAATTTCAGCCAAGAAAGCACGAATAATATCGCGACTTTTTCATGACGACTTTCATTATAATACAATTCATGAAATTCCCTTGATAATAAGCTTGATTTCCGCTTAGTTGGGATGCTTATTAGCAAATATTCATTCCTTTTGATATCCAACTTGTTTCATGCCACTTATATAGGAGAGTCATCTCGGTAGTATATAAATTGGTAAATTTTGACCTTTTTCAAATGTGCTCAAATAATGCTTTGGACCACGGGAACGCAATCTCCGCAAAAAACTGAATCTTTTGATATAAAAATTCTCACTGTATACAGATACTTTTGTGAGTCGACACTCTACCTATATTTCCCTACTCTATGGTGCTAATGACTACAAATCAGAATCAAACTCAAACAAAGTTACTACATAATTTTTGACATGATGTCAATAATAATAATATAGATAGATCTGAATTTTCACATTGACGTGAAAGTTAAAATTTCTATATAAAAAATGAACCTAGCAGTACATTATCATTACTATTAGCATCAAATCAAAGGACTTCTAATTGTTCTTTGCAAGTCATCAGCATGAGACAGCAAAGTAACATCATCGATGAAGAATAACAAAGAAACTCGTCTCGAACTGAAACATGCAAGTGCATCTCAGTTTCAAATTGTTCCTAGAGAATTGTGGAACTAGGCTCATGGTAGGAAATGACAATAATAGATAGTCTCTGCTATATAACCTACTGAACATGACATTAGAAATCGATAACTTGTATTATTTGCTGCATCTTTTCTTCGGCTTTTGTAGACGAACTCAAATTAGTTATATTGAATGAATTACTTGTGAATCGATTCAGATTGCTGCAGTCAGAAACAATTTTTAGGAGAAATCGCATTTTGATGCTTCTTCATATAAAGGACTCAGAAAGATAACAATCACACTAAATAACAGTAAACGAAGAAACCTGATATACTTCCTGTATTCTAATTACTGAAAATAAAAAACTTATTTACCACCGGAGATTGTTAGACTGTAGACCGATTTCCTGCTAACATGATGTTAGTTTAGTTTCTGATAAATGTGTTTCAAAAATATAATTGAAATTGATAAATCTTCCATCTCATAACTACACTCAACTATAATGAATACTACCTCGCTTATCTCCTTCTTCGAGAATTTACATTGAGTTAACTAAAAGTACAAAATTTTTCGACAGGTATTTATCGACCAATTAAAGTTTTGGCACTTCCATTGTTTCCCACCCCCTCCACATATTCGTTGTTGACACCCGCGAGTGTTGCATCGTCAGCGATCTTCTCTTGCTCCTAAGTGCAGTTTCACTACCTTTGTAAAAGCGTTGTGTGTAAAATTCCTCTGGTTTGCAGAAAATTTGCAGCACTTACTTTGTCGCTCACTGTTAGGGTTTTCAAAATCCCTACTTTTTCTGATCCCGGGATTCTGTGATTTTTTGCAATCCCGAGTGAGCAAGCTTGGTGCATTTACTGATGGTGTACTTAGGCTAGCGTAGGCTGAACAATACTAGGCGTTGTTTTGAATTCTTAGACGAGTATTTTGAACAATTCACTGAACAATGCAACTTATGATATCATATAGACATGTGCCTAAATGTCCATGCCTTAATAATAAGTTTTCTTTTCACATGCAGGTATAAACTACAACAACAAGTAGATCTAGTTATTGTACACACATTAAACGTTGTCGCAACCTGGTATCTGATTTCAAATCGAAATGCAAGTCCCGCGACTTTTTGTGACGTCTGATAAAAGCCTGATATTGTATAATAAAAATTGATTAAATATTAACTAGCACTTGCGCTTGTATGCGTAACGCTCTCTCTGAATTCTTGGTAGTTTAGGTCTAATATTGATAAATATTAAAAAAAAAAGTTTCAAATATTACAATATATTGCAATTTGCAGCAATTAATTGCGCTCATCTTTATTGTTGCTGTCTTGTTACTCTATGTTCATGCAGCCCAACCGCCTAAAACCAGATGTTAACGAATCCCGGGATCCCGGTTACCTAATCCCGGGATTCTGAACCACGTAAAAATGCGATAATCCCGGGATCTTGGGATTGAAAACCTTACTCACTGTAAGTGTAGACAACAGTCCCACGAAGCTCGTGATCACAGCTGTATCTTGTATTCTAGCTGGGTATCTATGGTACCAATCCTTCATCCCAGGGTGCAGGTAAGACTTCTCAGTGGTGTTGTACTAACACTCAGTGACAGATCAAGTCTATTGTAAATCCAATGTAACTAAGTTTGACGAAATTTGATGAATTTGGAAAAATTTGAAATTGCGAGGGGGGAGGAATAGAAGTACCAAAAATTTTATTCGACCAATTTAGATGGAAACTTATAAGCTTTTCCTGATTTAAACTTGTCTATGCATAGTCTGTACATTCTGTAAACTAATGGTCGAGGCGTTCAAATGAAAAAAATGAAAAAAGTGACAAACGCCTGTCCACAAACGCATCATTCTCTATATGTTCAGGAATGTGTCTATCAAATATTCTGCGCAAGATGAAGCATGTTCATATACTCACTTCCCACTGGACGTCGTAACCCAATTCTTGAAGATCTGTGATTATATCCATGTATGGAATATCATTTTCTATGGCTCTCATTCTTGCCTCATTGTAATACGGTAGCGTCAACATTGGTGCTGGTCGATGGACTATAACCATTTTACCACCATTCGGCTCAATAGTGCCCATAACACTGCCATAAAATAAGCGTCTCTCTTCGATGAATTCTAATGAATCTCTCACGATAACTTTGTCAAAACACGGCTTTGCAGATTGACATTCAAGACAAAGTGAGGTGAAATAATTTTCAGCACCGACACTGATTGTTTTCACTGGGATATGGCGGTCAGTATCTGTCCTTTCATAGAAAGTTGTGCCAGGAGTTATATCAGTGACATCATGTATTAAACTGAACCGTTGCCGTAGACATTCAGCGAGAGATCCTTTCTTCGGACCTACATAAGCAATGCGATCGTCGATATTTATTTCTCCATAGCGATGAAGATGAGAACACAACTCTTTCTCGTAAACTTCTCCAAAACTGTACATCTCTGGAAAATCTCCTTTGATGATTTCCAAATCGCGTTGAAAACTTTCACTGATACATGCAAATGGACGAGGAGTTTCGGGGCCCATAAACGAAGCCATATCACAGAATGTTACCGGTGAAGGATGTGATCAGCAGCGGTCAGTCACTGTCACTGAACGCCAAGTCGTCGTCGTTGCTGCACTTAAATAGAAAAGGCCGGTGTATTGTCAAGTCTCTTTGGCGACCGTTTGTGAATAATGTATCACAATACCAAACTCTGGATCCGTGCTGCCATGACGAGAGAAGGAAAAAGATCGGAACTTGTCAAGTCAGAGTAGTGTGATGGTGGAAACTTATGTAAGTTTGAGCATCGCGTTGCCATAACCATAAGCACAACGACTGGACAACTCAAGCAACGTCAACATAAAATCCTTTTCGGGTCAATTAGTAATGATATTGGAAACATTATTTCATCCAAAATTGTGAACACTGACTTGATCAATTGATTTTTGATAATTACAACTTAATAAACTCCTAGCTTGTTGTGTGATCATTATTCTGATTGGAAATCTCCTAAATCTGCATGCAAATGTTTACAATAACCAATAATTTGATGTCATGCTGCTATTCTAAAATGCATTTTGCTTTGGTATTGAGAAGAAAGCATTCAGTTGATTTGATATTTTATTCAGTCATTGCATTATTGTAGGCAAGAGTGACTAGCATTCACCAGTCACTATCTTCTTCCACGTAAGTTTGCGGCACAAAATTATTAATTTTATTCCACAAAATTATTGTTAAGAATTTAATTGAAATTGTCATTGCCATCATGATCTCTAATGATTTGATATCAAATTACGATAGGACTATGATAACTTATTATGACAGCAACTTATCCTATAACTCAGATTATGCCGTCAAAGCCGGGCAAACAAAAGTAAAGACGAACGTTAACGAACTTGCAGCCTGCATTGCTCATTCAAAAAGTGGTGCAAAAGCATTATGCTCAAAAACAAGAATAAAAGAAAATCAAGCTACCAAAGGATGTGAATCGTTCTGCACCCCATCGATTCCGTTTGGAAAGCTAAAACTTGTGAATCCTATAAAACTCTGTCAAGAATTCCTAATTTCACGTATTGATTGAAGCATCCGGTCAATATTTCTTGTACAAGAATTTAGGGATATCGGTACTTCTCTTCTTCCTCCCCCCCCCACATTTCTGTTGTTGACACCCAAGAGTTTTGCATCGTCTCTCGATGCACGATCTTCTCTTGCTCCTAAGAGCAGTCTCACTTCTGTCGCAAAAGCGTTGAGTGTGTAAAATGAGCTTGTAGAACATTTGCAGCCTCAGCTAGGTAACTGCTCGTCATTGTCTGCAGACAACAATCCGACGAAGTTCGAGATCACAGCTGTACCTTGTCTGACTGAGATCTGACTGAGTATCCAAGTGACCAATCCTTCATCCCAGGGCTCAAGTAAGACTTCTCAGTGGTGCTGTACTGTCATTCAGTGACAGATGAAGTCTATTCTAAGTCCAATGTGACTAATTCAACCTAGCAAAGTTCGTCAAGGTAACAAAATTTTAAAAAAACAAGCTAACGACTATTTAATTTTTAGTAGGTGCAAAATATGATTTAAAAGAAAATTTTTATATCCTAAAATGTCTAAAAATTTAAAAATACATACTAGAAGGACAAACAACGGTTCTCCTCTCCTCATGTGTAATGAATTGGCGAGTAAGTCGTTCTGTTCAAAATCACTTATATATTGAAAAAATTCTATTTAACAGTCTGCCCATTCAGATGATAAGAGGACAGGTCTGTTTCCAATCAAAATACCAGATCTAGCTAACACAGCGGGATTACGCTATCTAAAATCTACCAGGTGTGCAAGAGAATTAATATTAGTTCCTTAAGCAAAAAAAAACGTGAAAAAAATTCTACAAAATATGCATACAAATTATTTGACTATTTTTAGTGAGGCCATCTACAGGAACTTGGTCAGGACGATCGCTTTTCGACCGTCAAATCCTGGACGCTCAAACCCAACCAAGCGCATTCCTGTACATTTAAGATGCACAGCCTAAAAAATTAAATTTATAGTAGAGAAAAATTAGCATCTATCAAAAAAAATAGAGTCACTATTGACTGAAATGTATATCAAGCATTTGAAAGAAGGACAGAGTCCAGCCAATAGACGAAATACTGATAGTAAGTATGACGAAATTTGATGAATTTGGAAAAGTTGGAAAATGTGGGTTGGGGGGAAAGAATAGAAGTACCGGGATATCTTAGACTGTAGAAGGGCAACTCTTCAAAATTCTCTAAGTTTGTATGCCAATAGGTCAGTGCATGCTTGCTGGTGGTATCGAAATTCCTAACGGATTTTTGTCGTCGTGCATGATATGATACTTTCCGTGGACAGTTTGCTTAAATCCATTTTCACTTGGGAGGGGGAAGTGTATTCGACATTAAAGCTTAACTTCTGTTGTCGATTGGCAACAATAACAGTGACCTGTCAGATTTGTCCCTCGATTGTGCTTGACAAAGCAGGTATGCGCTGCACATACATTTATTTAGTTTTCTTTGCCTGCATGTGCCTGTATGTCTCTATTATTAGCTACCATTTGGAGAGGAGAATAATTATTCAAATTAAGAACTTGCATTCCCATCAGTTACAATGATTTCTAATGCTGTTCTGTTATCAGTTTTACATTTTTTAGATTTTCTAAAGGGAAACTGCTCCGAAATTTGTTCGGCAATTTGAGCTGCTTTCCTCAATGTTCAGACGGATGGTAATTGTTCTGAAGACTTCAGGATTTCCAATTTGCTCATGGCATAGTGCCAATAGCAATTGGTTCTCATGGAAAACGATGATGCGTGAAACCTTCCTATCAATGTGACAAACAGAACTAAGCACAAATCAGTTTTTTCACCGCTTAAATCATGTGACATGACAACATTGTCAGTTGAAATTTTAAGATGACAATCAAGAATAATAATCAAAACATAGCAAGCGTGTGCATTCGCATGAATAAATACCAGATTATTGGATAAAAACACAGATTGGCAATCCGTAAATTAGTGAGCTAATAAATTCTTTTGTCGGCTTGTCAATTATGCAATCGTTGATGAACTTATGGTATGTATACATGTAAGGGGACTCAGGCAATAAAGCAGATATGAGTAAGCATCAGTGGGCTACGAATATAAAACAAATAAACGAAGAATATAGAAGTCAGCCACCTCTGCATCATAGTTAGCCATTTTCAACACTTTCTCTTGGGTGGCGGTCTATTTCTCAACCTCTCTGAAAGTGGCGAGAAATATCGCCTCAATAAAGTCTGTCAATGTACATGTTCTATCTGTAATACTTTTAAATACCTAAATGTTTTAGTGTAAATACCCGCCGATGTATTATGAAAGTATTTAAATTTTGGCTTATATGACATATTATCATGTGATTGAAACTTAACATGATACTAAATGCACATTTTAGTGGTATCGATGTTCAATAAATTGAATTTTGCATATATGTATTATTGATAATGCATTTAATTCGTCATCATTCACCCTAAAGGCTCAGCACTTAACAAGGTGGTGTACTACATGTATATCCATCTACGTGTAGTACATCATGCACGCAAGATAACCCTTAAAGAACACCCTTAAAGAAGACAAGATGACTAACATGGCAAATCGGATTAACATCGCAGGTACCGTACTTAATATTTAATCTAAAGCAGTTATCAATAATGAAGAAGTCAGCTCACAGAATTAGATTGTTTAAGTGTCACTTTGCTAGAAGTGCAAGCTGATTTAAAACTATGGCACATACAGGAATTTACTAAGTGGGTAAAAAATTGTAATGCCTTACAGAGATAGACGTCTCTTTGCTGTGTGATCCGGTTGATAACAGTCACTGTAACTTCACACAATTTGTTGTGTTTAATGTTGAACTGGCAGCTCATTGTTCGATTGCTATGGTATTATGTCAACAGATTGTCCCATTTCATTATCGTTACATGTTCCAATGCGACGTGATTCGCAATCGAATTCGCATTTGTGTGAAAATCACTTTAACGTTGCATGTTCCAATGGTTCCTTTCTCGTCAAACAGAAGAAGAGACGACCTGTCTAATTCTGTGAGTCAGCCTTGTTGTCCAAACAGCTGCTGTCCTCTTGCAGCAGGGTATGCGATGGATGTCGGGCACATCTGACAGGCCTTACACATAGAAATTGATAACAATAAAACCTCTAGAATGGAAGTAAAGCTTCATGCAATACACAATAGTGGCACAAAAATCGCACGCATTTTCACTTAGATACACTTGTCAACGACTGCATCATTGGGTTAGAATCAGTCACGTGCAATTATAAGCTTTTCATTGGTTCTTCATGTCCCGACTTAGTTCCCCCGGATGTGCCGTGACCTTGAGTCAATTTTCACTCTAGTCAACTTCAGATAAACAATCTATTTCTATGGCCTCACACAAACCAACATCTTAGCACTCACCACTTATACTGCCGAAATATAGGGAATGGCAGTCTATTAAAGGGTGGCGTTCTACAGGTTTTACAGCACTCCCTGTTGCCATGATTGACAAATATTTGAATTTGACTATTGACAGTTACATCAATAGAAAGCAGAATGAAAAAATATGATCACTAGTTGCTGCATTGAGAAAATTATCTTTGCAAATAACGTGTAATTCTCATTTTTTATGTTCTTGCTACACGTTTACATGCTAGTGTAAACTAACACGCTGTTCCTCAAAAAACGTTGAATGCGCTATCAGCAACCCGTAGGCGCGTATCATCTCTGAATTTAGCTTATGACAATATGACATCATTTCCATCAGCACAATTTTACATTTAGGAAATACTTGGGATGTAGCAGTAAATGGTTGTATGAGATAGGTGCTGATAAACAAATAATATTCCACCTTTGAGAAACGCAATCCTCTTGACAAATTACTCAACACTCAACAGTGACAAATTGCTAAAATGCAGATATTTTCATAGCTCATATTTATCTGTTTTTGCCGATTGAGCTACCTATGTCTGGTCGTCGTCGAATGACGCACTTGTTAGAGACTTGTTGGAGTAACTCAATTCAAATAATCGACGAATCTTCTCCCAGAAGAGCCACTTGCGGTCAATGAACAGCTTGAGGAACTCAGGGGTCAAACTACATGGCAGGTCTTTGTATGTGCGAAAGAAGCCGTGTAATGCGGAATGGTCTTCTGCATTTGCGATTCACATAGCCTCTGTACATAGCACGTTGCGTGGCATGGGAATGCTCTCAACAGTCAAATTACATGGCAATCTTGCTATTGATGTGATGAAGTAGGCCTAATCTGCTTGGTATATGCCTACTGGACAAAGACGTCTTCGCATCGCTGTGTTGCCTTGAATCCTGTAGCTTTTGGATAAGAACCACAGTGGTGGGAACCATAGAAATCCAACTTTCCACTTTGTTTAAATTTGTGAGACTAGTGTGGACAATAGCAGCTTCTTAATGGTCATTCCAGGTCACTGTTGCTAGATTCAATAAAAAAAATTACTGAAAATCGTAATAGTTTTAGATTCTTACCGAAAACGATCTATATTAAGTTATTTTAACAAAAAGTTTTTTTCTTTTTATATATAAAGAGAAATTACAAAATCCGTAATTATGTACAAAGTAGACTAATAAGCTGCCGGTAACTTCCCATTGTCAACCACTGGAAGCCGTCATTGTTCAACATCTCTTTTTTGTATCCGTATTTGTAAGGTGTTGCGCAAAAGTAACTTGAAAAATCAAGAGCTATTTATTTGCAGAATTTGGTAAGCGAATTTCTTAATCGCTCAATCTTGGTGAATGGATACCACAGCATGCACGTACTCGTACTTCTCGTCGTTCAAAAGCAATTTACCTAAGGAATGACAACCGCGATTTACTATTTTTTAAAAATAGACATTTGTATGCTTTATTTGCAACAACATTAAGCGGATATTTATCTTTCTAATGTAAGCACAGTATTCTGCAGGCTCCCGTTCTATAGCAATGAGTTTCGAAAGGAATGAGATAGCAAAAAGTATTCTGGAAGATTATAAAAGCAAACAAATGAGCAAACAAGAATTGATCTCATGAAAGCAACATGGCATGTGCATTAGAGTGTGTGGACAGCTCGCAAGTCAAGGGCTATACATAACAAACGATCACTTCATTGCCTTTTTTTAAAGACAAACTGCATGTGTCATGATGGAAGGTCCCCTGTGCTGATGTTAGCAAAACTCAATATTTGTTAGCGCGAGCGTTTTCGAAGTCCGCCGGACATCATAATCATGCTCTTAATGATTTATTGCGAGATTCACATGAAGCAATGAAAAGTGTTCATAAGATCTATGACAATAGATATATGTAAGTCTTCGTAAAGAGACTATTGTCATGGATCTTATGAACACTTTTCATTGCTTCATGTGAATCTCGCAATCAATCATTAAGAGCATGATTATGATGTCCGGCGGATTTCGAAAGCGTTCGCGCTAACAAATATTGAGTTTTGCTAACATCAGCAGAAGGGACCTTCCATCATGACACATGCAGTTTGTCCCTCACTCATCAGTGACAAATTTAAATGTGTTGATTACATTTTAAATACATATATATATATATATATATATATATATATATATAAGCTATATTTATATATATTATATATAGGGGTGTTCGGGATGATCCCGTCCCGATTCGTATCCCGGACCCTCATCCCGCCCTCGGTCCCGATCCCGATCTCCTCCCGAATCCCGAACATCCCTAATTATACAGTGTCATATAGTATGCACAATATTTTTGTATGTGCAAATTATTGTTATAGCCTATATACTAACAACAAATTTGAAACCGGTCTACGGTTCATTAAGAAGCCATCCTGTGAATCAAAAACCGACTGGTTCCAACCCTGCCAGGGGTATACAATGCAAGTTTTTTAACTTTTAGACAAAATTGCATCTTTGCAAAATCGACTTAGAACATCTGTGCTGTAATTTCATTTGTTACTTCCTTTACGATCAAAAATCTGACATCAGGAACGCAGCGATGAAGCCAAAAAGTCAATAATTCTTTCAATAATAAGTTTCTGCATTGTTTATAGATTCGTAGCTTAGATCGATGGAATAACTTGTACACAAATAATCAACAGCACCGTGTAAAGGCAATCTATTTTTCTGCAACTATCTAAGCAATTCCATGAAATGTATGAAGGTTGATCAAATAGGTTTTGCAGCACCTATACATTTAAGAGCATTTTAACCTTGCTAAAAAGTACATACTAAGAGTATTCGTGCATTAGACTGAAAGGTCTCGTGTGTGAATAAAAATGGGAAATTCGGAAAAAACATTAATGTTTAGTGGGTTCATTCGATAGTCAAGTGAAATAGAAAAACTGTTAGTAATATTGGTGCATTGAACATACTTGCATTTTACAAGTTCATTTATCTTAATAGTACTAATATCTAAGTCTCCGCAGCTACCATTGCTTTATACAACTTCTTAATCGCCATTATTAGTTTTTCATTGCTTGTCATCTCAGTCAATATTTTTTCACTTTCATTACGAAATACCCTTTTAATGCCAAAAATTGGAGCACTGGTTGCACTTTTTGTAACTGTAATAACAAAATGAACACGTGAGACAGCTTCTACCAGAAGATCTAACACAATCCAAAATCATTTTCCTTGTCTCCATTTCCTCATCAGATGAATCTCTGTCCTATTTAAACACATTCGTTGAAGATCGCAAGCGATTTTGGAATATGATTAGTCCGCAATTGAGTGTTTTGTATTATTCCTTTGCAGTATGATCATTATCTACTTAGAACATGCAGTTGACATATAAAAGTGAACTTTCTTTAAGTTTGACATGTTTTATTTAATTAGATTATGACTTATTTAGAATGCTTTTTGTTCTTGAATTAATTAAATGTTTAGATGTTTACCATGCAGTTTTATAAATACACGTGCATACGTGGGAAAAATCAAAACAGTTTCGTAAACAATCCCATATCTATAAAAATGCTCTTTTACGTCAGGATGACTTCACCGTAGTGAATGAGTGAATATATTTATTGTAAGCTGTGACAACAGAAGCAATCGGTGTTAATAGTGTTTTTCTGTGTATGAACGCATGATAAATAATCTTGACTTCTGTTTGTGATTTTCAATCTGTCTTTTACCTAAGCTTCGAATCATGACGTTCTCCCATAACTTACACTTTGATTTGAGAAAAGTGGACTGCAGGACGACCGTTAGCATTATGAGATAAATGGCTAAGTATGTGATTGGTAGATGTCAGATATGTTTCGATAGTGACTGTCTAACGACGTCTCTCGATTAGATACATGTGAGCATTTGAAAAATGACAATTCATTATGAATGGTCAGGCCTACACTTTTAATACTTTCAGGATATACAGTTTACGCAAGCATTTCAATTCTAGCTCATTTAAATGAGTTGTCAACTTTAAATAAAACTATAAAATAAATACAAGAAATGAATATGAATAAATAAGCTTTGCGTGCGTGCTTTAAAAAAATTTATTTTGCTTAGTGTGTCAGTCAAGTCAACAGTTGACTATCAAAAAGCGGCTGACTTGTGTAGGACCCAATCAAAAACAAAGTCAGTGAACCCATCTAATTTCTATTAAGCTAAGCTTGATGTGAGATGAGGTGAGGAATGTACGAATATAATACAAAAGTCAGTCAATGAAGAATATGACTCTTTCTAATTCCAAGAAAGATGGATTGACATATTTCTTCCTCTTTCATCATTCAGTAGAAGAATATTATTCAAATCTCTTCAAAGCACTATTTCTATAGAAAGTGCTTTGAGGAATTTTAAATAATCTTCTTCTAAACATCATCCTATGATTGAGCGACTTATGACTAAACATTTGGCAAATTGACCTGCCGATAATTTAATTTTCAAGAGGTATATAATCCTTCAATTCTCAATATTGGATATATCAATATGCAGCAATACTCAGTCTATCGAAGAGAAGGTAGTGAAATATCCTCATGTCAGAAAATTTACTTAAGTTAAGAATCCAAGAAATTCAGCTTCAAAAAGTATAATTCAACGTATTCGAATCGTACGTCGCCAAGGGAGGTAACCATTAAGACATGAAACAGCTAACCCGACTTTTAACATTACTTAATGTGCCGATGTTCTGACATGCCGTCACTTTGACAATTCCAACCAATCCACCCGGATCCAGTTCCTAGACCCGGGTAACCGGGCGGATCCCGGATACTATTATCAAAAATGATAAAATTGCATGTAATTCGTTTTCATTATCATGAAATACTGAATAGCATGGTTTCTGAGATTAACTTTAAATTATGCCTTTCATAGTACATGCTGATGAAGTAATATTGAAATCCTAAGATTTTGCTATCGCCAACTGTAGTTGTCACTCTGGCTCTCAGTTGTTATTATGCCATCTTTGCGAAATATCATTCCTAAATATCAAGTATTTAACATAACGGCAATACAATCTGAGACCGAGCATAGAGAAATGTGTACTCTTTCTCAAAACATGACAACTAAAACTGAATTTCTGTATTAATTTAGTTTATTTTTACCATGATTGTCAATCAAAATAGAGATTAATCCAGACCAATTTCAATAGCGATAAGCACGCGTATTTGACTAAAGGAAAAAATGGAAAGACAGCAAACTTGCTTTTATTAGTGCTTTTTACTCGTAACTAATAAGCGTATATCCCACTTATGGATAATTACAGCTATTGTTCATTGGACGTATATAGTAAGGTAGTTGGACCAATACCATAAGTCTGGAGAATCACAATGGATCTTACTTCATGCGGTTAACTTTGGAGTTCATGGATGTCCATTCATTCCTTAGTATGGATTAGTAAAGTGGGTGCAGTGGCTACAAGCTTACAACGGAAGCATGACAATTAGAATGAACAAAGTAAGAGAAAGTTACTTCATCTTTTCTGTAACCTTAATTGATGGTCATCCAATACCGAGCTACAGATATTCCTGGATAAAACATTTCTCCAATTGATGGTCAAGAACAGGAGGCTGTTGCTTATTGTCATAGTGAAAAATCCACTTTTTCTCTCCTTCAGAGTTTATTGACCAAGTTATGAGGTTATTTACAATAAAATAATTAAAAAGCCAACGCTTCGTGCCACTGACACTTCGATGGGCCGACTTCGGTCAATAAACTCTGAAGGAGAGAAAAAGTGGATTTTTCACTATGACAATAAAAAACATTTCTATTCAGATGTATATTCGCATTCTTAGCCGCCCACATACACTCCCAACTCGAAGTGAGTAACGAGAAAAACTAGTTCTATAACTTTTCTTCAATCTTAACTTCAATCGTTAAATAGGATTTTCCACTGCAGTAATGACCATCGACATTTTGTCTTTAACGCTCTTCGCTGGATCCGGGCGGATCTGACACCGGATCCGGATATTTACACCCAGATTCGCCGGATCTTGACCCAGTGCAATCCCTGATATAAACAAAAACTATATAAACAGCAATTCAATTTATTTTTGCCTCCATTTTTCAAACCAAAGAGGCAGAGAAACTTCATATTTTCAGCAGCCTAGATTTCATGTGTCATCTGAAGTGAAACGCTGGAATTTCTTTTATCAAACAGCGATATTGTAACGTAGCACACAATGGAGGGGAGAAAGTAAATTCATGTCTGTAAGTAATTGGGACAATTACACCAACCAAAATGGACACTGGTATAGTGGACACCGGAATAGAGAAGTTGAAGATGAAATTTTTAAAGATTAAATCACGCCCTTAGAGTTTGATGAGTATTCACTTCCGTCTCATCCTGTGCTATTGTTAGTGATAATACATTTTATCTCGTCTTCGAGCTTCAGTCAGCGCATCTTTATCTTCTTGTTGAAGTATTCAATGTGATTTCGTAGAAATGTGGAAAGGCATAAATGATATTAAAATAGAAATCCGATATTTAATTCAAGACACTTTTCTTGTAATAGCAATATAGCATTAACATGGATTTTTGAGGCCAACAATGTAGGACATTTGAGGGCGTGTAAGCGCCTGAAAATGTCCTACACTGTTGCCCGAAAAAAGCTATGCTAATAATATTGTGCGTGATTGAAATGAACTGAGCAGCAATTCTATGAATACATATGTAGATATACACTGATTGAGATTTCAAAAATGTCTTTCACATGCATAGATAGAGAAATCATCATGACGGGATACATAGTTGCCTTCTTTACACAAGTAACCTGGCAATTGATAGTTGCCTTCGTTTTTCCACATTGTACCATAGCAATTATTATACCACTCAATCTCCACATTGTATCATAGCAATTATAATGCCACTCAATTACGCACAATATGGCACATGTATGTGTTAATCATTTTATTGAGTGAGTCAAAATTAGCCAGGCAACTGCATCTGTAAATTTTATCAGCAGACGGCTAATTATGTTGTTGATGGAAGCAATTCATGCAAACACAACTCAATGTCAATTCAACAATTCTAGTTGCCTGCATTTGAAGCAGTTTTGTCGTTTTACTTGAAATCTTGTCGAAAATATTACTGAGGCAACTTATTTTAGACCATAGGGATACTCAACCGCGGCCTTGCAGCTCTCCGTTTGTGGGCTAACCATGCATCACTGCCAGTGTGCAAAATGGAAAATTTTCTAAAAAGTTTATCGCTTTCTATAATTGAATATTTTTTTGAATCATGTCCACTTCTGTGTCTAGAACGCAATAATCTAATTTAAAATGTGATTAAACGCGTGGAATTCTTTATTGCACCAAAAATTGAAGTAATTATTATTCACGCGTAGGCTCTGCGGACCATGCATAGAGAATACTTACTCTATGGGACCATGGTTTGCGTATGTCAATAGAAATGTTTCGGTTTCTATTTTTATCAGTGTTCTACTAATAGAGATAGTGAAAATTTTTGTATGAAAAGATTCACTTTTTTGCGGAGATTACGTTCCTGCGGTTCAAAATATTATTTGAGCATTTATAAAGAAGCTATTTTTTTCAAATCATTCCTATGCTTATATACTTCCGAGATAAGTAGTATGAAACAAGTTGGATATCAGAAGGAATGAACATTTGCTAGCAAGCATCTTAATTCAGCGGAATTTAAGCTGATTATCAAAGGTAATTTATGAGCTGCATCATAATACAAATAAAAGCGTCGACATCTTATTGTGATTTGTTGGTGAATTTTCAAGTTTATAATTCCATTTTCATCGGTATAATTAATTCATCGGCAGTCTGCATGAGCTTAAAGCTTAGAGGACCAGTACATTCACTGCCCTGGATGCTCAAGCGATTGCGCATAGTAGGCCTTGGTAATTGAGCTGCCCGCTCATTTTGATGGCTATGTCGGGCGAGGAAAGAAAGCATGGCCTATTGGTTCTACAGGCGCCTTTTTCTGGTCCCTTCACTTCTTCGTCATCGTTTATACATACTCAGAAATATGCCTACCGCTGCATGTTACTCGGCGATAAATACATGTCAAATTTATTGCCCTTTCAAAATTTTCCGTTTTGAGAAACTTTTCGGGAACATTTTGAACACTGATCACTGCACAGTGCACGGCCTTCCACAGATAGAGGTCTGAGATCATCATCCCCAGATAGCAAATGTCTTACAATTATTACAAAAATCTCGAGGGGTTGCTGAAAAATTTCTTCTAAGACCCTTATAGGCATCTGTTTGTAACAAAGAATACAGTTGTCAAAGGCCAATCTGAGAAAATCCATGTGACTAACTTCACAGAAACTTTCCTTTGCATTCATTAGGAAATTGACATCCTTCTAAGGTCAATTGTAGTAATGTCATACGATGTTTGTATCGCTCATTTTTCCGCTTATTGAGCGGAGAACTTAACATTTCAAGAATTTGCGAGATGCAATCGAATCCATCACTGACGAAATGCTAGCGAGTGTTTGGAGAGACATCGACTATCGCCCGGACGTTTTGAGAGGCACAAATGGTGCTCATGTTGAAATTTATGAATAAAACTGGCAATTTTTTTTAATAAGCCATCGCTTTTTTTGTGATCAAAACTTTGGGTCTTCTTGATACTGGTGCAAAAAACCGCTTGTTCATACACAAAGTAGATTTTTCGTGAGCTCAGATTGTTATCAGGTAAAGATTTTATAATCACCCTGTATAATGGCCCAGCTTTCTAGTTACTTGAGGACAAGGGCAGCTGACATCTATAGAGATCGAAATGGACATCTTGCGTCAGCGCAAGGTACGAGTAATAACGGCGGATTCAACTATGGGAGAAAATTTAGGCAATACAAGAGGAGGGATGACTGTGTTCTTGGGTATGTGTGGGTGTGTGTGATTTGTTTGTTTATGGGCAGATGCAGGTGCATAGCAACCTAGCATTGCTTAAATTTTTAGAAAGCTTTATAATAGAAACGTCAGCATAGCAACAAAAGGGAAGCAGACAGAATGAAGACCGATCGAAGAGATGTTAAATCCTATGAAAGTAAATGTAGCTCGTTGATGTAGCATATTCAGTTTCTGTGCATCAGAAATTGCAGCAGATGGTCGTCTTATCATGTCTATTAAAACTTTGCATGATGTTGACAATTCTCATTCAATAGGTTGGATATTTTGAAGACCGACATAAAATGATAGTATCAAAAGACAAAAAAAATTAAAATTAAAAACAACGTCATGTCTTTTTTGTTTTAAATCATTAAAAAAATGGTTTCTTAACCCTTAAGCAGAGGTACTCTGCCACAAATTATCCCTTCAAAAACTTCATAATGCAGGCAAAAAACATCATTTAAAGATAATCATGGCCACTCAAATTTGAAAGACCTGCTCTCGTACCACGCTAAACAGGTATCTTAAGAGTTGCTTCACACAGATCGCACTGAAATACTAAGATACTAAAGTGTTTGAATGTGTTGTGAGGACAGATTTTTTGAAAGAATTTACAGTGGCAGAAAAAGTTTATTGTTATCGATTTATCAAGTTATAACTTTTGGTGCTTCTTAATCGGCGATTTTCAAAGTGTTCTGCCAATTACAAACGGTTCCCACAACTTTTTTCTAAAAACGTCTTGAAATTTGTGTCTGTGGTAGAAGATATGAACTAAGAATCCTTAGTGCTCTGTGACGGCCATTTTGAAAAAAGCTCTTATTTTCTTCTTCCTTGCGTTTAATTCCGCCTAGAAGCAGGCTCTGCAGTTTTGCAAATTCGCCTCCAATTGGCACGATTGAGGGCGTCATCTTCCTTGTCGGTGAAATTCTTCAAGTCCTCCTCTAGTTGGTCCAGCCATTGTCTCCGGCAGGGATATCCCTGGTCTCCGGGTCATCCCCTTAGTCGCCAGCCCAGTGGACTGAGCAGCGCTGCACTTTTGATCACAGAGTAGTCTTCATTGCTTCGAATGACATGGCCATACCACCTTAGCCGAGTTTCTCTCATCTTCTTCGTGACGGGTTCGATACCGATGTGGAGGGCTTACTCCTGCTTCCCTGTGGTTGGTCAGCATTCTGGTCCATAGAGGGCGACTGGGCGAACGACTGACCTGTAAACTTTCGACTTAAGGCGTTCAGGTATGCGTCGGTCGCAGAGGATTCCTGTTGTCTGCCAACTCCTCAACCATGTTGCGCTCACCATAGCTTTAATCTCGGACTGTATGCCGCCATCGATGCTTATGATGAGCCCAGGTTGAGGTCTTTATCTTTCTTTAGATCTTCTTCGTCAATCCTATCCTGATGCTACCGTCTGGTTGAATCCCGCATTCCATGTACTCTGTCTTCCTGATGTCAAGTCTCAAACCGAAACTGCACACTGTACAGGTGGTCTCTCCAATGCTGCGTCTGAAGTTACAAATCCTCTCGTGAACGAGACGCCATGAATACGTCATAAGCATAAATGAGCGTCCAGGTATGTGGCCTCTGCAGATCGGCGGTCTCTGTGTTCATACAGAGTATGAACAGGAGTGGAGAAGGAGCAGAGGCTTGGTGAACACCAACACTGATAGTGAATGACGGTGAAGTTCCAACAGGGCATCTGACAACACTATGTGTCAGATGACACTATGGTGTTGCGGTTGAGGATCTTAACCAAGTCGACATAGGCTTCAGGCACACCATTGGATCGCAGGGCATTCCAGATGAACTCGTGAGGTTTCCTATCGAACGCTTTTTCCAAGTCTAGGAATGCCACATGGACGTTCGTGCTCTTTTCTCGGTATTTTTCTAACAGTAATCAGACTATAAGTTGTCTGTACTTTGTTGAGAAACATCAAAAAGTCAGTCAGTGTCATTCCAAATTAGTTAACCACAACCAAATGATTGGGATACAATTTTCCTATTCCTTTATTCCACTTCGTTTGCACTTTCTGAGAACTTGACATGTTGATTAAAAAATAGAGACATAAAGCTCAAAATACTCTATTTCTGTCAATGGGAGTTTTTTCATTCTTGCGATAATATAATGGTTCAGGACAAAAGCTACCTACCGTCATTGCCATCTTCGAGAATCGGAACAATAACATTTTGTTACTCATGATAAAAGAGACCTGACCGCCGATGTCTACGTGTATGCGAGACAACATCTTTTGATCAATACAAGTCTTGCAGTTGTTTCAACAATCAAACAACTATATCATGGGAAGTAAAAGGTCAACAGACGTGAACAATTTTGCTATTGCCTTGCATTGACAATAGCGGGCGTCAACTTGCCTAGAGCAAATATCAGATGTACAAAATTGCTTCCATGAAAATGTGTTGTAGGGTTTAAGCACTAGCCTAACGCGTAATTTGCACAGTAAAGTGTACAAACAGACACTTTTCGTTGGTGTAACTGCAAATTTTGACATAGAAATTTCAGGAAAATTGTTGATATACTTTAGCGAAAAGTGTCTGTTTGTACACTTTACTTTATCCTCTGTCACTGAATGATAACTCATTTGAAAGATCATGATCTGTAGATGATTTCTATAATAACCACTTCAACAAAATACCAACTTGTACATTTTTTGTGAGCAAAAATTCGAAAAAATGGAGTCAACACCTTAAATGTCACAATTTTACCACTGAAAATACATAGGATTGTGTTATCCTCTCTATTTCTGAAAAGCAAATGATCTGATCCGGCAGACGCGAAGTTTTGAAGTAGGTTAGAGGTGTACTATGCTATGTGAAAGTTTTATGTACTACCTCGTTCCCTGCACAACTTCACGCTAGCTCCCGGACTATTAAGCTTCTTGGTCTGCCACGGTGGGGCTGAACCAACTTTAAATCAACTTTTAGTGCCCATCAATCAAATTGATAAAATATTGATCCGTATTATCATAGAACATAAAAAATCGAAAAATAAAAAAAAATCGTTGCCGGAGATCGATAGATGCACCCCATCGACGTTAATCGATAATCGATCAATTGATCGATTTATACAAATTTCTATTTTTAAGTGCCCATCAATAAAATTGATAGGATATTGATCCGTGTTATCATAGAACATAGAAAATCGAAAAATAAAGAACATCGTTGCCGGAGATCGATAGATAAGCGTAATCGACATTCATCGATAATTGATCAATTGATTGAATTTTATAAATTTTCATTTTTAAGTGCCCAAACTCTATTGACATGTTTTTGACTGTAATTCATGATTCTTTATTAGGATATTATAACTTATAATAAAAGTTTGCGCCTGAAAAATCGAGGAAGTCGGTTATGATTGTTTAGTCGTTATTTGTCATTACAGTAATATTGTACGTTTTACTGTAACGGCTTTCTGTTCACATGTTTCGTCATACCAATGATTTTACGTTATTCATTTAATTAATCTATTCATCACCTAGCTTTAAGCATTCAGTAAAATGTGTGCGAGTTCATCCAAGATACATGATATCGTTGTGTCATTTTAACTTTTCGCAATTAGCTGATGACAATAAAACCTCAAAGCACTCATCAGCCTGTCCATTGATTTTCTGAAATACTTCACTGTTGATCTATGTGTTATGACAGACATTAAACCATAGATATCCTCCTGCAAAGGTTTGATACGCCAAACATATAATTGGCGAGCTTGTTGCTTCATTGTTGGTGAATTGTTGAGTGTGACAATGCATGCAGTACTGATCGATTAATTAATTATGAACTTGGTTTCAGAGCGCGCGATTGACGCTCACGGAAGACACACAGTATCGTGATATCAATCGTCTGTGGTAGTGATTAATGAAACATTGTATAAGTGGTGATAACATTATATTAACTGCTTCGTCCATTCATTTCTTACCGAACGAATAATGCCACCAACACACGAACAATGTCGCAAGCGAGTTTTGCAAAAGCGAAGAAGGACAATAACACTTTTCGAGCTGCTACTCCAATATTGTAGAATAAAATACAAAACTATGTGATTGAAGGACTGGATCCCAACGACGATAGACTACCGAACGTGTTATGCCCTACTTGTGTACGCACTCTGAATGATTTCGAAAATCCAAATAAGAGGACAAGAAAAGAAATACCCATCGCTGACCATTCACAACTATACCAGGTCTCAACTCGTGCTGCAGCGTCGTCTTCTCATTGTCTTTGCCACATTTGCAAGATTGCCCAGTCAGTTCCTGCACGACTTAGTGGCGCTCGTGGTGCATCAGCTATGACTACTAATCCTCGAAGCAAAACTATCGACTATCAGAGAATCAATGATGAGACCATACTTCGCCTTTGTGGAATTTGTTTCTCAGATATTGGTCGAGGTCTCTCACATCATTGCAACAAGAGTTCACGAGTACTAAATTTGCAGAAAATGGCTGAAAATGGTTCACCAAGATCTAAAGAAAAAATAGCTGCCAACATAATTAAAGAGAAGCAACAGGATGAACAATTGAATGATGAGTATGTTACATTATGAAGAACTGCAGGGAGACCAATGAGTCTCCTAAGATCCCCGCCTACAAATCAAGCATCATTTCTTCTCTCGTCAGACGATATGAGTTCAATTCAAGTTGATTTGAATTTGAGTACAAATGAAACTCTCAAGTTGGCAACCCATTTTAGGACTGCGACTAAAAGTAGAAAAGCAATTACACCTCATCTGAGAAAAAATCTTTATGACAAAAATCACAAGATGGAGGAATTCTTTGTGCAGGAAGACTTGCGATTCATGATGAAAGAAAATATGAACAGTGAATGTGATTGGGAAATCAAACCACTAATATATTGCAATGATGTTTCAGGCCTTATTTTGAAGGTAGAAAATCTTCGAGGTAAGTCATATGACCATGTAAAAATAGGAATAGATGGTGGAGCCAACTTTCTGAAATTTTGTCTCACCTTGCATGATGACCAAACCACAATTGACAGAGAGGCTACAAGATCAACATATTCTGATGGAGTGGCAGCAAAATCGCGAAAAGATACAAGCGTCAAAAAACGTTTTATAATAGCTATAGTGCACAATGTTCCCGTGAACTGCAAATTTATTTGGCACAAACTCGACATGAATTCCTGTTTCATTTGTCCGAAGTGGACTGTCGCCGGTGATTTGAAGATAATCAATATCCTACTTGGACTCATGAGTCATGGATCAAAACACCCATGTGCGTGGTGCGATGTATCAAAAGAAAATTTGAGAAAGAACTTGCGAGGTACTTCAAGAACATTTGGCAGCCTAAAGGAACTCTTTTGGAGCTGGTACAGATCATGTAGTAACAAAACCGCAGCAAAGAATCATGGTAATGTCGTACATCCGCCTGCTATTGATGTATTTCCTCCACCTGAACTCCACCTCCTCATCGGCCCTGTTACTTTGATGTACAAGGGACTTCAGGGATTGTGGAAAGATGGAACAGATGAATGGGCGCGTCGCAGTAATGTTCGACTACAAGAACGCCAAGGTGGAATTTTCAGTGGAAATGCATGTATGACATTGTTAGAGAATACTGATGTGCTCAAAGATTTGAACTGTCCTCATGCAAATTACATAGTTGCATTTGAAACTTTCAGAGCTGTCGTGAAAGCATGTTATGGAAATCGCATGGATAGTGACACAATTGCAGGAGGATTCATTTTGCAGCAACCTAATACATCAGATCTCATATTATGAAAATATTCCTCATGTTTGTGGACCTTCGGTAGTCCATGCATAAAGGGTAGTAATTCGCATTGAAAGTTTGTAAAAAAAATTGTATTCCCTTTATCAAATGGTGATTTGAATTCATTACATAAGTGCTTAATTTGATTCATGGTTGTATTGCATCAGTATTTAGTGTCAAATGTTCTTCAGTCATTCTTTTATGATAAAAGGAACAATCCATTATTGCAAAAAGCTCACCCTTATCAGCTTTAGAATTTTTTTTATTATCATTATTAAATTATTTTTTCGCACAAGAACTAATACTATGGATTAATTTATATGGAGCTCAAAAATCTGATTATTTTGTTGCTCAATGAGATTTATGATATGATTAAGAAAACTGTTGCTACCTTTTGGAGAAGTGAAATCAGATTCCTATTTCAGATTAAGCTCTTCCGTCTTTTGCCAAAATAATCTGCAATCTTAATTTTCTGCAGAAGTCTCGGGTATCTTTTTGGATTCGATGACATTACTCATAATAATGGGCGCCAACTTTGTCCCTTTAGTTAAAAGATTCCTAGTGTTACCATCTAAATCATTTGAAGATAAATTTACTGCAGAGACATAATCTACTCTAAAAAGGAGAAAAGCTCCCGGACTCATTACGCTCAAGAGACTTCATGTTCTCCCTCCAATTTGCTTCTTCAGTGAGATTACTTCAATTATGCAAGCAATCTCTAGAATATGGAGTATATCGATGCCTTCGATCGACTTTCATTGACATTTCATACAAGTCAACGAATTGAAGTATTCAGTGAAGCATTTCTCAGATTGGAAAATCTGAACATAACGCCAAAAATACATGTCATTATACATCATGTTTATGATTTCTGCCGCAACCAAAATTCAGGACTTGCTAAGTGGTCCGAGCAAGCTTCGGAAGCTGTTCAGGCAGACTTCGAGTTATCGTCATGGAGCAATTACAAAGTCAGTTCGTTGAATACTCGTTTTGGCGAGCAACTGTTGCATGCTGTTACAGAGTATGCAAGCAAACACGTTTAAAATCATATAATTCAAGGTTTCAAAAAATGATTTTTTTTATGGAAAATCATTGTTCTTAATCTTAAGGAGAGAATATTTTGAAACTATACTTCTTATTCGAATAATACTTTTAGCCTTTTTTAAATACCATAGTTTGTTTCCATAATGTAACAACGAGAATGATTTAACATATAATACAAAATATCTAACAACCGAATGATACATGCATGCCCACATAAATTTAAATTCCTGCGGACGATACTGAATTTCATTGCTAAATTAAATATTCATCTATAAAAAACTATCAAAATATCTTAAATTAACATAAAACATACTCGATATAACATTTAAATCAAGTTTATAGACTAAAATCAATACTTGCACTGTATG